>CATIWC010000396.1:0-127996 GCA_948472305.1 Vicia faba
TATAAACCAATTCTAAGAAGAAATGTTTTATTTAAGATTATCTTTTGATGAAGACAAATCAATGCAAAGAAGAAAAAGATATCACAAGGAAGTCTCAAGACAAATGACTGAAGTTTCATGAAAATGGATTGATCAAGCTTATATATATTTCATGGAATTGGATCATAGGCTAAGGTACAATATGTAATTCAAGTAATATAACCTTAGGTGCTCAAAACTTTTCATCTAAACCTTTAAAATAATCCCTAACATTGATGCATAACATTCTTTTAAGTTCCATTTTTATCTTAGAAACATTTCAAGTTTTTAAGGGAGTAAATTGATTGATCATATCCCTCAATCGATTCCTTGAGCTCTATGTAAAACAAAAAAGTGAAAAATCAAAAGCAACAATCGATTGATCCATTACTACAATCGGTTGAGGGGTCTATTTTTTGGACCATTCAATCGATTGAGTGTCCCCTCAACTAATTGATCCACTGTAGAATTTTATATTTTTTGAACGTTGAACTTGAATCAATCGATTACATCCCTAGTATAATTGATTGGCTTCTGAAACATCTTGAAAAATACGGAAACATCGTAATACCTCTTCATTGCATATGACCATGATATCTTTTCCAAATCATTGAAAATTCTCATGATCATTTTTCTAAATAATTCTAATCTTTTTAGAGGCATCTTGATGTATTTATAACAATAATTTTTCACATTACAAGTCACCTCTTTAACCAAATATTTTCAGACAGCTCATGTGTGCATTGTTAAAAATCTTAGAAACTTTACATCATAATTTTCATATATTAGAGAAAAGTTTCTTGAGCACTTAAAGTTTATATTTTTGAATTGTTTTATTAAATGAGAATAAAAATTTATAATTTTGGAAATTATCAAAATTAATATGAACTCAAATTCATTTGTACTCAAAATTACATGTATCATTATTGTAACTTTTTTTCCAATTTCGAGGAAATAAGAAAGATTTAGGGAAAGTATGGTTCTTTCTATGTGTGTTGTAAAACCAGAAAGTGGCGTGCTTTCTTGATTGTGTTAAAGAATTGAAGATAGTGTTGGTGTGAGGCTGTAACATTTCTAAGATATTGAATGTAGCTACATATCCTTAGGGGAAGTTGTTGTTATACATCGTTATCTTATGCAGGGGGAGAAATCCCAATACGATTATGTTTTGTTGCTTATCCTATCACTTTCGTCTCTTGTCTTTGTTGAGTCCCCCTCATAGATTGCACACACATGATTCGTATATCTTTTAGAATTCATAAACCTTTAGTTATGTTCATATTTTCTCAAAATGTTATTAGTCAAGTGTATGAGTTTGTGGAATAAAAGCTATGCATGATCTTTTCAAATCACGTGCAAAGAAAAGCTTTAAAAATAAGAAAAGTCAGATTTTGAGGTGTTTGTTTCAAATCAATCAATTACACATGAAATTTGATTCGAATCAAACCATACAAAAGTGGCCAAAATCTTTCTAAAAACATTTGATTCGAATCAGGGTCTTTACATGATTCGAATCAGACCTTTTCTTTCACCTCTTTCCAAATTGATTCGAATCATACTTTGCACATGATTTGAATCATGCAACTTTTTCCAAATTTTCATTTAATCCCTGGAGAATTTGATTCGAATCAATATTTACATATAATTTAAATTACGAGGCATATGATTCAAATTACACGCTGCACTTGATTTGAATCAACTGCATATAGGTCAAAAATTCTGAATTTCTTTTAATCCATTCACTTACTCATTTGACTCATTACATGCATTGACTTTGATTCGAATCTAACCAATATTTTTCAGTCTTTTGCGTGTTTCATCTCAAGCATATATATAAGCCTTTAGTCAATCTTTTCATGTAAGAAACTCATAATTATTGTGAAAGTTTTTCATAACTATTTTCTGAATCTTTGTGAAAATCAACCACCTCTTTTGAAACTCTTGCATCAAAAATATTTCATCTTTAACCTGATTCCAATTCTCAGATCTTGATCATGAGTGATGTTAATTGATTGGGGAAGAAGTTGTCTTGAAACTAACCATTCTTGGAGATTTGTTCAAATATTTTCAGGTTCTTGCAAGATTGGGGTTATTGTCACTGGTGCTGACAAATTCCAGTGAAAAGAAGAAGGTATTCTCTCCAGAATTGCCTTAGTTGTAACTGTGTAGAAGGATATAAATAAGGAAAAGATCTTTTTACATCTTCAGAAAATTCACCACTCAAGGAATCGGTAGGGTCAAGGGGTTGATTTCTACACACAAAGACTTGGAGCATAACTGGTGATATTGGAAGATTGGAAGCACTAATCGAGTGAAGACTGCAAAAAAGGGTTTGTTAGTTGGCCATATACAAATCAAGATCCAAAATAAAAGTTTTATTGTATTCATCATTATTGTGGATAAGTGATTGTATAAACTCTTTAAATATTTGTCAAACTAATGGAATCATGCAGGTACTTTTAAAAGTGCACGTAGACTCACGCGAGGACGAAAGATTAGAAGCAATATAAATATCTGTGTCATCTCTCTATCTCTTACTCTTGAATTTGAATTTCGTAGAACAAGCATTCTTAGGTTTATATTTTGGTATTAGCGATTTATTTGATAAGCTTAGGTTTTATTGGAATTTGAAAACCTATTAAGGGCTTTAGTGGTGATTAAAATATGAGAAATATTGTGTTTTTAGAATTCGACTTATTGATAAATTGTGTAATCACATCTCATGACTTATTCAATTGATTCAATTTCATACGTTGTGTTTCCTCATCTAGACATTACAATATTTGTAAAGTGATTTGGGTTGCTACCTAATAATTGTCAATTGAGTATAATTTCACATTTCGCTCTACAAACTTCCACACGCAAACTCTGAAAAAATTCTTGTTATTCTTATTTAAAGAATCCACTAATTTTGTTTTTAAAAGTCTATTCACTTCCCTCTAGATTTTTTTCTATTGCCATATTCACTGGAATCATTCATGGGTCGTGGAGGGACTATACTATCCTTATTTAGAATGGGAAACAAGATATATCTTATCTCATTTTCTTTACTGCACTTTAAATTTTTGATTTTTTCATTCATACAATCATCGTAATCAAACTGGAAAATTAAAAATTCATATCCTCCGCAAAATAACGAGAAAAAGCCTTGAAACCTAATTCACACCCTCTTAAGTTGCAATATATACTTACATTTGACATCGGAGCAGGTTAATGTAACTTGCTATTTGATCCAAGAAAGATGACTTCCACAAAATCGTTTCTTACAGATGGTGGCAGTAACAACAAACCTCCATGTTGCATAGGTGAATATTATGACTTATGGAAAATTCGCATGTGAATACATTTAGAAGCATGTCATACCCCATTTTGCCCGGGATTATTTTCTACTATTTTATTTTAAGAGCACTTAATTTCAAAAGCGTAAGTTAGCTTAGTGTGTAGTTGTTTGGAAACATCAAGTGCAAGGTTATGGGTTCAAACCTTGTTGTATTTGGTTTTATTAATATCTTTTCCGATTTTTTATCCTTGTTTCTGATTGGTCGTGATTCGTCATCCCTTATTTTTAATTGGTTATAGTTTGTCATTCTCGTTTTTTATTGGTTGTCCTTCGTCACAATTTTGTTTTTTCCTTTTTTTTGTTAACCTAATTATCACTATAAACAGAGTCATTTTTCTCATAGTTGACACATACTCCTCCCAATGAAAAAACACACATTCTTACACCCAAAAATTCCCCAACTCAAACCCCTTTATTTTTCCTAGTCAAACCCTATTTTTCTTTTAATACCACAAAAAACCAAAACCTCCGCTTCCTTATCTCTTAAAACCGCAACAACATCTGCACACAACTGCTTCCACCGCTATGTGATTTCCGATAAAATGCAACCGCTACCTCTCAGAACACCAAAACCGTCAACTGTAGATCACACCTTGGAATTTGAGGTTTTCTTTTATGTTCCTTAGTTTAATTTAGGGTGTGTTTGTTTTAAGGATTAAAATTATAATCTTGGAAATGTTATTTCTGAGAATATTATGATTGAGAATTTTATTTCCGTCTACATGTTTGGTGAGTAATTTAAATTCCTAAGAATATTTATAAAATATATAATTTAAAATTTAAAACAAATAATAAATGAATTAAAATATTTGAAAATGAGAAGTTATAAGTGGTTAGTTCTTATTCACGTGGAAATAAAAAATTCCCACCCTATAACATGAATATAGAAAGTAACAAAACCATGTGTAAAATAAATTTATGAGAATAAATATTTCTAAGACATATTTTCTTAAAACTTGAAACAAACATTAAAATGAAAAAATATTCCAACCTACTATATCACTAAGAATAAATTTACAATTTAAGGATTTGATTTTCTTTTATTTATATTTATAAATAGTTGTTATTGCTGTTATTTATTTTAGTGATTCGATGGATCTCCAAAAGAATTAGATAGATTCCTTCTCTTATTTTAACACTTTAAGACTTTTAGAATTTGTTTTTTCCTCTTTATATTATGTGTGGAAATTGGTGTTGAAATCCAAATAGTTTTGTTAATTTAAAAAAAAAAAAAAAAAGAAACATCCAATGCCAGCTTGCTGTGAAACGTGAATGAGGGGGGCTGATCCGCATCTTGCTAATTCTTTTATTATTTATTTTAAATATTGGTTTTGTTAGAATTAATTGAAATTAGGGTTAGGTTGATAATAGATTATGCCTAGACACTTTTACTAATCAATACTCCACTCTCCACTTGTGCGCATTTTCTGGTTTTAATTTATTTAATTTTGTTTGTTTTGTATAATTATTTTTATTTATTTATTTCCTTTTAATCATTATAAAAAATATACCAAAAAATCATTATTCAAAAATGAAAAAACAATATAAAAATACAAAAATTTGTATTTATTTCCTCCATCATTCACGTGTAAATAAACCATTATTATATATAATTACTTAGACTAATACAATTTCATCACAAACTTGTATATAGGTCATTAACATAATGTTCATAATTCATTGTTAATTTTAAAAGATTGGCGTGAGCAATGCGTTTTTCGATCCAAATAATGTAAGATTGTCCTTCATTCTACCATTATTTATTTCTCGTAGGAAGCAAGAAATTGGGCTAGATTCAAAAATATTGCGCCTAATTCTTGGAATACCATAAAGAAAATCACTAGTCATATCACCCTCACACGTATGAACACCATTGCTACTTTTTTCTCTTTGATGGATGATTTTTGTATTCTAAATATTTTTAACATCAAGATCCGGCCCCTGGATGCTCTGTGTATTATTGAATTCTTTTGGAATTCTCATCCTCTGGATTGGGTGAAATGTAATTGTGATGACGCTTTTCTTCTCAATTCTCTGATGGTGGGTTGTGGTGACATTTTTCGTGCTAAGTTCGGGAATTTTCTCTTAGCTTTTGGGGCTAATGTTCCTTGGCCTTCCTCTTCTCTTACTGAGTTCGAGGCAGCCTTGTACTCTATGAAATTTGCTAAGAGCAAAGGTTAGAATAAGTTGTGGATAGAGTCAGATTCTTAACTTGTGGTGAAAGCCTTTGCTAATCGTTATCTTGTCCCTTGGCAGCTCTGAAGACTTTGGGACGTTTGCATTTCTTATTATCACAACAACCATCTTTTTGTCATTCACATCTTTAGAGATGACAACTCTTATGCAGACCATTTAGCTAGCTTAGGCTTAAACTTGACTTTTCTAACCTTTTTTGAATCCATTCCTCTTAGTTTAAGGAAAGATTTTGCAAGTAATATACTAGGTTGCCTTGTTATAGATTCACTTCCTCTTGAAGGAGTTGGTTTGTCCCTCTTTCATTTTTGTGAGGTTGGTTCCTTCCTCTTTTTTGTCCCTGCTTCTTTTGGCTAATATATAAGGACTTATTCAAAAAAAAAAGTTAACACAAAGTCATTCAAATACAATTAAATCATCAACATCAAATGAGCCATTTTCCGCCCTTGTGCGTTTAAACTTTTTCAACCAATCAAATAAGCTTTTTTTCGCCCCCGAACTACAAAATTTTGAATTTGTCATACTGTCTTCGGGATTACCGACTGACCCTACAAACCAACACGAGTCTTTTCAGCATGCTTTGGCCTCACTCTCATGCTTTCCGGGAAATTTATCAGAAGGTCACCCATCCCAATACTACTACAAGTAAAACACGCTTAACTGTGGAGTTCTTATGTAAAGGTCTTCTCGGGTGTTACATAGGGTGCAACCACTCCTCGCCATTTTCTACCTCAGATGTTACATGCCCACCAGTTTCCGCATGGTTCGTCCTCGAACCACATCGTACTGGAGTTCTTACAGAACGGACTACCGAAAAGAAGATTATATATATATATATATATATATATATATATATATATATATATATATATATATATATATATATATATATATATATATATATATATATATATATATATATATATATATATATATATATATATATATATATATATATATATATATATATATATATATATATATATATATTACAAGAATTATTGAATTTTCCAACAAAATATTATCCACGGCTCCCAATCGTCGATAATGTTTTATGTATAGAAGGCTAAGCCCTTGTTAATTCGTGAGTAAAAGTGTTAACAATATGTACTTTTTGTAAATAAATTAATCGACGTCATATCCATGATAAGGTCACCATCATCGATAATTTCCCAGATCATCACGTTTGATAAGGTAGAAATTTAATTTAATTTTAAAAATATTTTCTTTTACTATTTCATTTTGTCTAAGAAACACATATAATATTTTTATTACGTTTCTTTCTCTTTGTTTAAACAAAAATCTGAGAAGCTATCTCCTCAAACAAACCCTAGCCGCCGCATTCTTTACTTTCCATCTCCATCCACCTTGAACATCAAACACAAACATAGAAATTTCTTCTCAGTTTTCCAAAACCCCCTTTCCCTTATTCATATTCAACACTCGAATCCTAGTTTTCGAATTCATATCCACTTCTTTGCGGAAGATCTATGTGATTTGAGATCGCAATGTTCGAGCAGGTTCAATTCCTCTATCAACAATCAACTCCGTCATCTTTTGTCGGTGAGATCGTTGAAGACATCCTCCAAAACAAAGTTCAAATTGTGGTGATTGGGAATTTAGATAATATACCTAGAATGGTGGAAGAAGTAGGTTGTTTCGTTACAAATTTTTTAATGCTCAGGTTCTCGAGGTAATCAGTGAGATCATGACTCTAATGAATAATTGACTATTGATCTATACATTTTTTGAAATCTTAATTTGGTAAAACAAAATTTTCATCTTCATGCCATGGTTTATGGATATTTATAATGTTGATTTTAAACTTGCATTGAAAAGAAAATCGTGTCATAGAAGGATGCTTTTTCAAAAGTTCTTGATTAAGTCATTAAACTTCTTGTGGAATATGCATTTTGATTTTTTTAAACCATTTAAATGAATTTTATTTGAGGACAAAAAATTGATATGTTAGGGAGAGTTGATAAGTTCCAAATTCACGTAAAAATTGTTGAAAGTAACTCCTTGTGTCGAAGCAGTTTATTCGACATAGACAAGGAAATGTCGAAACATGGTGTGTCGAAGATACTGCATACAAATTTGATTTTAGATTTAAATAGATTTGATTTATAACTAAAATAGAATAGATTTGATTTAGTTCTAAAATAGGTATTTTAGAATTTTATAGTTTTGGGCTTTTGGCTTAGAGAGCAAGCTAACCTAAATCTATAAATAGAGGGAGTAACCCCTATTTTTGTAATCAAGTCAATCAAGTTGTGTTCACAGAATTTGCAGTTGCAAGTGAATAATATAGTTTTCCACAGTTTGTGGGCAGAGAGAAACTCTGCAGAAAAATACTTTCTTTCTTTCTTCATCTTTTATTTTTTCATTGTCATTGTGTGGTGATATCAATCTTGTTCATCAAGATTGGTATGAATTCATCATATGTTTTGGTGGATTTCTAACATCTGGTATCAAGAGCTCCCGTTGAGTGATTCAAGGGAAGAACAGTCAATAACGATCGAGGAAGAAGAAGAAGACATGATGGCGATGAATTATGCGAATGGAAAATTTCCATCAAATCTCCAAATTCTTAAAGGTGATAACTATGAGAATTTATGCAAACATATGAAGGTTATATTTTTTTCAAGGTCTTTGGGATCTTTTGAAACATGGATTAAAACCACTTGATGAGAACGCTTCAGAGGAAGAAGAAGCTGCATACAAAGAATCGAAGAATTATAATTATAAAGCTCTCTTTATAATTTACCAATGTGTCAGCCCAGACAATTTCGAAAAAGTTAGTGATGTAGAATCTGCAAAAGAAGCTTGGGAGATTCTCAAGAAATTGTTTGGAGGCGCTGAGAAGGTGAAAGAGGTGAAGTTACAAACTCACAAAATAATGTATGAATTGCTTCAGATGGAAGATAGTGAGAGCATATCCTGTTTCTTCACCAGGGTTACGAAACTAGTGAATCAAATCAAGACTTGTGGAGAGACGTTAACAATAAGAGCTGTTGTTTCGAATATCTTAATATCTTTAACTCAAAAGTTAGACCATATGGTAGTTTATATAGAAGAGTCGAAGGAAATATCATCTTTGTTGAAGGAAGAGCTTCAAGGAATGCTTGAATCTCACGAACAAAGAATGGATGAAATAGTTGTAGGCAAGTTGAAGAGTGATGTGGCTTTGCAGGCTCAATCAGTAAGAGACAAGAAAGTCAAAGGAAAATGGTTCGATAACAAAGGTAAAAGTGGCTACAACAATTTGACTGGTAGAGGAAACCAACATGAAGAAAACGTGTATAACCAAAGAAAACTATATCAAGGCCACCAAAGAGGTGGTGTTACAAATAGAGGAAGAGGCGGTGGTCGAAAATCTGACAAGAGTCACATTCAGTGTTTCGATTGTCAGAAGTATGGTCATTGTTCGAGTGATTGTACAGAAAAGTGAAAGAATCAAGAAAGTGATGCAAAGTTTTTAAAGTATGAACAAGAGAAGATGTTGCTGATGGTACTTGGATTCAGGATGCTCATCAAATATGTCTGGAAGGAACGATTGGTTTGTCAACCTAAAACCCTCAATGAAGAACACAATAAAATTTGAAAATGACAATACTCTAGCAGCTGAAGGTATTGGAGATGTTTTGATTATGAGGAAAGATGACAAAAGGTCAGTAATTTCCAATGTGTTTTACATAGCAGGCATGAAGAGCAACTTTCTCAGCATAAGGCAGTTGGTCGAAAAGAATTACAAAGTGTCGATCAAAGACAAGATGATGAGGGTCATCACACAAATGGAAGGTTAATCTTAAAGGCTCCCGTGTCTCAAAATAGAACCTTCAAGATTGAACTTAATGTGATGGAGCACAAGTGCCTTTCGACTGCAACTAGCAAAGATGAATGTATATGGCATTATCGACTAGGCCATCTCAACTTCAGAGACATCCGAGATTTGAAGAGAAGAAATATGGTTTCAGGGTTGCCAAAAATTGACATTCCAAGTGAGGTGTGTGAGGAATGTGTGCAGGCAAAGCAGCACAAGAATAGTTTCAGCAAGGATACAGGAAGAAAGTCGAAGGTTGTCCTCGAAGTCATATACTCTGATGTATGTGAACCAATCCAAGTGGATTCGTTTGGAGGTAACAAATATTTCCTCACGTTCATAGATGATTACAGTCGAAAACTATGGACTTACCTGATAAAGAAGAAAAGTGAAGTGATCGAGGTATTTACCAAGTTTAAATCTATGGTTGAAAGACAAAGTGGTCGAAAGCTCAAAGTTTTAAGAACTGATGGTGGTGAAGAATATGTGTCGAAAGACTTCAACAAGTTATGTGAGAAAGAGGGGATTGTGCATGAAGTGGTGCCACCCTACACTCCACCACAGAATGGAATTGTAGAAAGGAAGAATAGAACCATCATGAATATGGTGAGAAGCATGTTGAAAGGAAAGCATTTACCGAAAGAGTTTTGGGATGAAGCTGTGTCAACTGCAACATATATTTTAAACATATGTCCTACAAAAAAGCTAGAAGGAATTACTCCAGAAGAATGTTGGTCTGGTGTGAAGCCTAGCTTGAGTCATCTGAAGGTATTTGGATATATAGCACATAGGCATGTGTCAGATCAGTTGAGAAGAAAACTTGATGATAAGTCAAGTCAAATGATTCTAGTAGGATATCATTCGATAGGAGGTTACAAGTTGTTCGACCCAGTGAACAAGCAGTTTGCGATCAGCAGGGACGTGATCATAGATGAGTTTAAAGAATGGGATTGGACTAAAAATGTCAAGAAAGATTAAGTGAGAATTATACTTGAAGAACCAGAAACTCAAGTCGAAAAAGAAGTTTGACAAGATGAAGTTATACAAGAGGAGGTTAGAGATCAACCAAGTACAAGCAGACCTCAAAGAATAAGAGACATGTCTGCAGGGTTGCAAGATTGTGTGATCACATCAGATGATGTGGTTGATAACAAAGGTGAGCTGGTGCATTATGCTTTCTTTGTAGATGTCGAACCTGTCAATGCAGCTGAAGCATTAAAAGATTGAAGTAGGTGAAAGCAATGAAGGAAGAGGTGAAACCCATCAAAGACAATAACACTTGGTAACTTGTCAAATTGCCTCAAGGCAAGAAGACAATTGATGTCAAGTGGGTATACAAAGTGAAGATGAATCCCAAAAGGGAAGTAACACGACACAAAGCAAGGCTTATGGCGAAAGGATTTCTACAAAAAGAAGGAATAGACTTCGATGAAGTTTTTGCACCTGTTGCTAGGATCGAAACAATCAGGTTGGTTGTTGGTCTAGCACAAATAAACAGTTGTCACATATGTCAGATGGACGTGAAGTGTGCATTCTTGAGTGGACCCTTAGACGAAGAAGTTTATGTTAAACAACCAGTTGGGTTTTTGAAACATAACAAAGGGAGAAGAGTGTACAACCTTCATAAAGCTCTGTATGGATTGAAACAAACTCCAAGAGCTTGGAATAAGAAGATTGATAGTTTCCTAAGGGAGAAGGAATTTGTGAAGTGCACAACTGAACATGAAGTATATGTAAGAAGAAGAAATAGTGAGTTTCTTATATCATGTCTCTATGTCGATGACTTGTTAATAACAGGTAGCTGCAAGAAGGAGATCGAACACTTCAAAGGTGACCCAACAAGGAATTCGAAATGTCTAATCTGGGTGACATTTCATATTTCCTTGACATCAAATTCTACAAGAGCAGTAGAGGTTTGATGATGCATCAAAGAAGGTACGCAAGTGAGATTCTCAAGAGATTTGAGATGGAAGAATGCAACTCGACTTTGACACCTGTTGAACCAAGACTCAATCTGTCGAAAGATGCAGATGAAGATGATGTCGACCCAACCCAATACAAAATACTTATTAGGTCATTGAGATACCTTTGTCATACAAGTACTGACTTAGCATACAAGGTAGGTATGATAAGTAGATTCATGCAGAAGCCAAATGTATCACGTCTAGCAGCGGCGAAGAGGATACTAAGGTATCTCAAAGGAACTCTTAGAAGACTATGGTATTTTGTTTCCTAC
The DNA here is from genome assembly GCA_948472305.1 of Vicia faba. NCBI lineage: Eukaryota > Viridiplantae > Streptophyta > Magnoliopsida > Fabales > Fabaceae > Vicia > Vicia faba. Next base: position 11,611 of record CATIWC010000396.1, read on the forward strand.
ATCTGATAAATTAAAAGAATGCAAGTTAGTAAGGTACACTGATTTGAGTTGGTGTAGTGATACTGAGGGTCGAAAATCCATAACAAGATATATGTTCATGCTAGGTGGGGCACCGATTGCTTGGAGTTTGAGAAAGGAACCAATAGTGGAATTATCATCATTCAAAGCAGAGTACATGGCTGCTTCTCTTAGTGCATGTCAAGCAACTTGGATGGTAAACTTAGTCGAAGAGATAACAGGGAAAAATCACGGAGAAATTACCATGAAGATCGACAACATGTCAACTATCAATCTGGAAAAGAACCCGATAACACATGGTCGAAGCAAGCACATCGAAATGAGGTTCCATTATCTTCAAGAGCAGGTAGCAGATGGGAATATGAACTTGGAACACTACAAAACAAAGAATCAGATTGCAGACATCATGGCGAAGGGAGTGCATGTCAAATTATTTCGAAGACTAAGAGCTATGATAAATGTAGATATCTTAGACACAATGAATTAGGTAGTGTGTTGAAAGTAATTCCCTGTGTCAAATAAGTTTGCTCGATAGAGACAAGGAAGTATCGAAACATGGTGTGTCGAAGATATTGCACACAAATTTGATTTTAGAGTTAGATAGATTTGATTTAGATCTAAAATATAATAGATTTGATTTAGTTCCAAAATAGATTTTTTGGGCTTTTATAGTTTTGGGCTTTTGGCTTAGAGAGCAAGCTAACCTAAATCTATAAATAGAGGGAGTAACCCCTATTTTTGTAATCAAGTCAATCAAGTTGTATTCACAGAATTTGCAGTTGCAGGTGAATAATAAAGTTTTCCATAGTTTGTGGGCAGAGAGAAACTCTATAGAAAAATACTTTCTTTCTTTCTTCATCTTTTATTTGTTCATTATCATTGTGTGGTGATATCAATCTTGTTCATCAAGATTGGTAGAAATTCATCATAGGTTTTGGTGGATTTCCAACAAAAATATCTAGCACTTATTAAGTTATTTTTACAAGTAATCAATGAAAAAATTCCAATTAATCAATGAAGAGTGATTAAACATTTGTTTGAACATTTTAACTTCACATTGATAAAAATAGGTAAAAAGGACTAAAAGACACCAAACCAACAAAAATACCTTGTGAGAAGAACCTTCTTACAATCAAGGATGGATAAGCCAAGAATAGACTTTGCTTAACGAGAAAAGGCGCCAAAGAAGACTTCAGGCCAAACAACTTAAAAAACAAGCAACTAGTCTCATTTAACGTAGTGCTAAAACTCACTTAGTGAGGTAACACGATTTATGACTTCATGGCTAAGTTACTTCAAGGTGAAGGAAGAGTTTGTGCTCTAGGAGAGGAAGAGTATCGCGTTTAGAGAACTAAGGAGGTAAAGAAAAGTTTCAAATTAACTTACATTTCTTAATAGAGAACAAAATAGGACTGCTAAGCGTAGATGAGCAACACCTTTAGTGAGAATACCAGATTAGACACTATAAATAAGGGTAGTGTTTTGGACCGGCCAAAGCCCAATTGACCAAGTCCCAATCCATCTCAATCAACTCTACTTGATTCAAAGTATAAAAAAAGTTTATATGCTAAGAACAAGGCACAATATTTGATCTCCACTTTTATTATACTCATCTTGAATCTTGAACTGACTTAGGTGTTTGCGTGCTAACCATGCAGGTCCACTTGTGCCACTGTAAAGGAGATTGGAGCCACTATTTAAGATCACAAATTATCCAAACTATCTTTATTTCCACAAAAATGATGTTCGCTTCACAACACCATCAAAAAATTTATAAAATTTAGATTTGGATCCTTGCATTTCAAATCCAAACCTCTGAATCGCCAGTTCGCAACCTTCTTAGGTCACCAAATCAAGAGAGAACCAGCTTCCAATTTCATGGTGCACAACCTTCTTCAGATCTCATAATTGGATGCTCTCAAAAGAAAATGCATATATCCATCATAGCTTATTCGACATATCATCTTCTTAGATGCAATTCTCAGAAACCCTAGTCCCTGACTCTCTCATGAAAACTCCTCAAATTAATAAAGGAAAGATCTCAAAATCAGATCTAGGGTTGCAACATGGTTGAAAGGAATATTCCATGAGACTTGGATGAATATTTACAATCCACCTTCCATCCTAACATCACCCGTACTCCCCAATAATGTCGGGATGCTTACATGGGTGACACCAAAAAGATATCACAAGTTCATAGTTAATGTCAGGCGCTAATTCATTACCATGGATCATCCTGGGGGCACGTCAAGATGTTAACTTGATGTAGAAGGTTCTCCTCATAATGAATCACATAGGAGATGTCTACCAAGCGCACCCATAGAAAGATACCCCAGACTCAAAGGGCAAGGTGGTCGATCGGTATAACGTCCAGCCACCGCTCAGCATCCCTGTTCTAAAAGAAAGATTGGACAAACCCATTAAGAAACCTTATCAATTCCTGACCACCACTCCAGATCCAAGAGAAGCCAACCAATCAGGTCAGATAAGACATAAGAGGACTCAAATCTACTTGAGATATATACTCATTTTGAAATAGAAAGGAAGTCATGGAATCTTGACCCCGATAATCAAAAGGCGCTTCACTGAAGCATTCGATAGAGCAATTCAATGAGCCTAAAATTCAATGGTCAGCCTCAAGCTACACTCCTATAGAAACCAACCATCCAACACAATATCAATATACAGATTCAAGGCGGGATACATCATCACCCCATTTAGTCAATGAAGACGCTTTAAAGTGCAAAGTGCACTCAACCCAAAACCCCAAGAAAAGGACATGATCAAAGCCCTTGAATACCATCCTTCTACATCAGAGTCATCATTTAAGATTATCTACTTCATTGTTTCATTGTCTATTTGTAACAAATTCAATTTATTAATAATATGAAAAATTGTATATATCCTTTTTCTTCTTTTGTTATATGCTTCTTTGTCTCCTTTTTTGCCAGAACGCTTGAGACAAAGTAATAGGGTCAACATTCTTGAGTGTGCATATGCGATGAACTTAACACATCTATATGATTCCAATATGACTCAAGAACCCTCTATGCCCAATTTAATATCCGATACAGACTTAACCCACTTATACAAATCTGATACGACTCAAACACACACCTAACATAACTCGTCATCTAAGGAATATTAAATGCACCACCTGTATGAATGTGTCTCCAATACACATTTAAAATATTTATGCAATTTTGATACAACTTAAGCATATCCCATACCCTATTGCGTATCTGATACAAACTTAACATTCTTATGCGACTATAATATGACGTAAACGTCCCGCCTGCATGAATGTGTATTCAATATAAACTTAACACATTTCTATGATTATGATACATCTTAAGCATATTACATGCCTTATTGCATATTTAATATCGACTTAACGCACTTCTGAAATTCTGATACGATTCAAATGAACGCCTCGCATTACTCATCATCTGAGGAATATTAAATGCATTTCTGCGTAGTTGGTGCACCCCCATTGGATCTAGCCAATCCAAGGGTGTAGGTGGTGGAGCCTGGAGATATCCATCATAATATGAGCCAAGCCTTGGGGGCAGGGACGGGGATCCTACCCTTGGCCAGGGAATAATCCTCTTTGACATGGAGCACACTACAAAGTACGACCATATGACGTAGAATTCCTTGATCCTAAACCTCATCCTAGGGAATGCATGCAATTCTCCAGATGCGACATACAATTAAATACATTGTTATAGTAGGTGCTAAATTAAACAAACAAGTTTAGCAACCGAAAATGGTAGCTAACATAATTCAATGCACCAACTTTCAAAAAGAAGGAAAATTCCAAAGGCAGAGATTGTTGTTCCTTTTTGGATTAGTTACATTATACAAAACAACAACATGAAGAGGTGCTCAAAGTGTTCAAGACCGCTCTAGCTTGTTCAAGCTATTTTTTGGTGCAGAAGGGGAAAATTTTGGACGTGATGTCACAACATGTGGGTACAACATCTGGGCCTTGCGTAATAGGCCAAATTGCTGCATTTTTAGGAGATTTTCTAATTAAGATTCAATCAGATCTTATTGCTTTTATTTAGCAATATGATTATATGATTTGATGGACATTTGTGAAGATCAAATCAGATTTAAATGGAGATTTAAATTTGAATTTCAAACAAACCAAATCATATATTTTTGTTGGAGATATTTGTGGAACAAATCATATCCAACCGTGCATTATTTCTGGATGAAATCAAATCAAATATCTAAGGAGAATAGCCTAGAATTATTATGCTATATAAGGAGTTCAAACCTACATTGTAAATTAGGAAATAAATTAAAGATCTTTAGAGTGTTAGGGTTTATTTGTGTCCTTGTTATTGTTGTATGTACATCACACTATGTTTCAGTAACTTGGCATAGTTGCAGGGTTGTGTAGTTAAGTTGTAAATCAACATTTGATATTGTTAAGTGAAGTTGATCACAAGGGTTTAGTGATTGAGGGAAAGTGTTCTTATATTTAGGGGGATACCTAAAAATAAAGTCATTTGGTAGTGTTAGGAAGAGGCATTGAACAACATGGGTTTGTTGTTACCATAAGACTAAGTGTACTAAACTACTAATAATGAGTTTCCTTTATTGGGTTGGAAGCCAACCCTCCAGACATAGGTGTTGTTGCGTCGAACTGGGTTACCAATTATTGTGTTCCTTATTGCTTTTCTACTTTATCATCTTGTACAAGTTAGACTGTGTTAATCATATTGATTCTGGTCAAACCAGTTGTCTAGGACATCGTGTTTGATATTTATCCCATGAGGAACAAAATATCACAAATTCACCATTTTACTACAATCAAATGCACTGTTTCCTTTGTAAAGCAAGCACTTAAGGCCCCCATACCTAAAAACTGACATCCCGCCATAGCCAATGAGCACCGACAATCCGACCTAAAATCTAAGGTGAATAAAGAATTCACATGGTAAAAGAGCACGCCTTGAAGTTACAAAAATACGTAAGCAACAATAATGATAAAGAAATGACAAACACAAAGCTCTAAAGTAAGTAATACTTGAGGCATCAAGGTAAAATATTACATTAAATATCAAAACTCATTACACCCAAGGCACAAGATCCTGGGAATTATTATAGGAAATAAAAAGCAGCACAAGGAAAGAAAAATAAAGCCTAATCATCAAAAGTTGAGGCACCGATACCATATCCATGAGTCACTCCTGGTGCAGACTTGAATAAGTTTAGCATTTCGACAGAAGTTACAGCATCAGGGAAAAACTGCCTCGCCTGTTCCAGAAATATCTCACAGACTCCGAGCATATCTCACATAATCTGCTGAAGAGAGACATGGAGCACCCGCTTCAAACTGGTCACCTCATTCTGAATAGATTTCAAGGCCTTTTTCACGGGCCTCAGTCTTATGAATAAATTTTTTCCGGTGCTCATCCACATGGCGAGTCTTCTTCTCAATAGAATCAGAGACAATCTTATACCACTTCTCAGCATCATGAAAGGAACCCCCCAAATTGATCACACGAGCTTCCAGAATAGAAGGAGAACCATGTATTTTCGCATCCTCTTTCAAAGAGTTGGTAGCTTTAACCTCCACCCACATTGTAACAATTTCTTTTTGAAGATTAGTGCACCTCAGCTCCATAACTTCAACCTTCCCTTTCCAAGTATCCATTTATTAGGAGGGATTACTTAGGGCCAAGACATCACCCTATTTAGTAGATGCAAGATAAAAATGGTACTAGCTTTGAACATACCGTGAGAAATCTGAGAAGACATTTCCATATTATCCTCCTCAGCGAATTTTCTGTCGAAGGATAGGTCTGATGTCAAAATAATAATAGCAACCTTCACAGGAGTGTGGGAAAGTCGAGAAGAGAAGATGTTCACTATCTTTATTAAAGGAATTACCTCCCCGAAAGCATTTCCATCTACGACCCGAGTTCCAATCGGAGAACCCTCATATGGGGGGATTACTGTTTCTCATCCCAAGCCCTCTGTGTCAAATCCGGAGGAGAGGTTACTTCCTCCATCGATAAAGTGGCCGCATCATCCACAAGATGACCCATTTCACATACGGAAGAAGAAGCTTCTATAATCGGGGTAAGAGAAAGAGCCATGGCTGCCAAAGGAGTGGGGGTAGAGGAAAAAGTACCAGTATTCACCAAAACCCTAATACCTTGAGAACTTGCAAGGCTATAAGACATGTTTAAATTGCTTATTTTATCCATGTTATATGCAAAACGTAATCACAAATGTCAAAAAATAAGCATGAATGCCCCACCCTCACAAAAAATCTTCCTCATATATTCTTGGCTAACTGAACTCAAGATAGAATAAGTATCAATTCATCGTTTCATCACATCGGTAGAAGGTAAATCACTAGAGCCAAATCCATCCTCATAACTAAACCCTTTAAACCATGATTTCATTTCCTCCTGCATTGTCACCTCGTTCAAATAAAGAGAACCCGACTTGGTATAATATGAGTGAGCAGAACAGTTAAAATAGAGCTTGGACCAATATATTGGGTAAGAAACTCGATAGAAGTAGGGAAATCTATAGAGAGATATCAGAAAATAGAGTGAGTTATGAGGGTGATGGGATTCACCAATAAAAAACATCCCATGAAGTCTCCCAAATCAAGAGTAAAAGGGTCGTACCAATGGTTGACCGAATGAAAGTAAATAAGCCCATGATTATGAAAGTTGTTAAAGGGAGTACACCTCATATGGAAAAGATAGAAAAACAAGCTACGAGAGGGTTTACAGGATTTGTGCTTGGCACACAGTTAGAAGAACCTTATGTATGGCTATGACCTCAGATGAATCTATGAAGGATCAACTTTTAAATGTTTTAGGACAACTGCCACAAATTCAAAAAAGGAAGTCGAAGTCATATTTTTATAAACAGACATTCATGAAACGGGACATGCATTCATCAAAAGAACTGCATATCCTTTCCTCCCTTGACACTAGAAGGACCAACCATTCTAAAATATCTCTACCCACAATGTCAACACCACTTAAGGAGATCTCAATGCTCAAATCCGAGGAAGTGCCCGCTACTTTTTCATCCACCCAGTCATACTCTGGCGCATCTGTTCAATTTTAATGATTTAAGTGGCCCAACACATCAATATCGCTAAGCTTACAACCTTTAGTCTGTAGACGGAGCTGAATTAAATATCTAGAACTTCCCTCCTTTTCAAATTGGATTTTACCTCCTCTTTTGACAAAACAAGAGGGGGAATATGGACCTCAACTTGATTTATTTTTCCGCCAAAAATTGATATAAGGGTGTCTAACAACCTATAAGAAGAAGTTTCTTCCTCCAAGGAATTCCCAGATACCCATTATGACCCAGAGTCATCATATGAGGTTATGATTTGTAATCCTATGTGATCGTTATCAAGATAAAGGAAAGGGTAATAAGAGAGTGTCCCCATTACAAAAGAAGCTGAAGTTTCAACTAGAGTATCACTCACTAAATCAATAATGTTGGCACCCATCCTAACAAAAACACAGGAAATGTTGAAGGTAATGCTTGAGTGAGAAGGGTACCTGGTTAAGGGAGATTTCATGGAGCAAGAGGAATGGAAAAAAGGAAAAGGCTTTAAGGGAATCCCTAAATTGCTTTTAGCGATGCTCTCAAGGAAGAAGGAACAAAGACATTTTTATGGAAAGTAACTGTGATTTCGAAAGCTAAAGGTTGAAAAAAATTTCAAATGCTTAACTCACTATATTTATAAGCAATGATAACTGAAGATCAAGGCTAACTATGGAAATAAATTATAAAATTAACAACTAGATTTCCACTCATGGATACACACCAACTCGAGTGCACTCAAGTACTCTATGAAATGTGCCATTCCCTAACTGGTTACATCACTGCACATGCAAGGAAAAGTTGACAAAACATTTCAATGATGGAACCGCATAAATGTGTATGCTCCCTATTACTTCTCAAAAAACTAATCCCAGGCGTTTCAGTTCCATTTCACACCGGACCACGACATGGAGGCCGATCAATGATACTTAAGGCTTCGCTCGGCTCCTTCAGGGTTCGACATAGCCTTGGGGAAACTATTATGGACCGGATAAAGGCCCGATTGACTAAGGTCCAATCCATCTTAAATCCACTATACTCGCTCCATAGTATACAAATAGTTCATATACTAAAAGCAGGATACAATCTATGTTATTCACTTTCATTATACACATCTTGAATCTTGAACTGACTTGGGAGTTGGAGTGCTAGCCATGGATATTCACCCCACGCCACCATAAAGGAGACTAAAACCATTGTTCAACATCACTAGTAATCCAACTATCTTTGTTTCTTGTTCCTAAGACGAGCTAGAGCATTCATTTCTGGTTCCCGAACGAAATAAGTAACATTCAATTTAAATGGAGGCAGAAGTGTTGCTTAAGGAATCATTGCAGATGTTTTTCAAATTATTTCTTCTCGGGCTTGATGGATTCTTTGTTCTTAATGCTTGTTATAGATTAGCTACCTAAAATATGTTTTCATGGTATGACTTAATATGTAATAGGAAATGGTCATTACTTGATCCAAGCTTTAATTTATTGGATGCTAAAATCTAATACATAAATTTAGTTTTAATATCCTCATATATGGGTGAAGCTTAATGCTATCGTATTTGTTAATGGGATGAGAAATAATCTATTATGTAATACGACTAATCTCATATCGTTGACTCAGGTATGAGCTACAATGAGATCAACATGAAGTTATAATAATAGTTGAATAAAAGAGCATATTACTGATAAATAGTCATATATGAGGTTGATGTTGATGCCATCTAAACCCAACAAGTTTTCTCGATGTTAACACCTCAAGTTCAGTCTATTTTCAGTTACTTAAATTTAATGAAATGACTTTAAAAAACCCCTTCTTAGACTTATAGAAGCTATTGAATGGTATTTAAGATACAACCAGTCCTTGTGGATATGATAATTTACACTTAATTTTTTCCGTACAACTGATAAGTGCCAAAATGTCGATAATTTGGGTATGTAACTGGTGGCAGTTATTGGCTCTTTTGTTAATATTCTTTGAATAATTCCCCACTTAGTTAGTAAATATGTATAAATTGTGTTTAATCAAGTTTTCATGTAAATATTGTATCGTTTGATAGTTTTGTCCCATTTTTGTAGGATTTATCGCATGGTTGAAGCTCGTGGCATTCAAGATCGAATAAAGCTTCAAGATGCGAGTTTTTGAGAAAAATAAGGTTTCCCAGATCGCGCTTAGCATGAGCTGTGGGCACTTAGCACTCTTTGGGAGTTGAAAATCATATTTTGGTAGATGTGAGCATGCTCAGCATGCTCGTACCATGCTTAGCATGCTACGACCGTGCTCAGTGCACTAGGATGTTGTGACTATGCTCAGCGCGCTAGCATGCTATGACCGAGCTCAGCGTGCTAGCATGCTATGATCGTGCTCAGCGCACTTGTAGCATGCTCATCAGCATAAGGTGGTTTGGTCCAATAAGTGACAACGCACTTAGCGCGAATTTTGGCGTTGAATGTGGTGTACGATTTTCAGTTTGTGTATAAATAACTTAGAATAGATTATTTTAGGTTTTTATCATCTCCCACCTCCATGGGGGAGCTCTGATCCAATTCTTTATAGTTTATAGGTTTAGGCAACATCATTGGGTGCCATATCTTGTTTATTAGATATGGGTTATCTCAGATCGTGTTGACACCGCGAGAAGTTTCCTATTCATCTCCTTCTTCCACATGTTTCACTCCAATGGTAGATTTTGTATGTATATATTTACTCTTTATGTATGTACATTTATTGATCATGGGATTTTATGAAATCTCTTTTACGAATTAATACCGGTGTTTGTTCTTGATTTTTGCTTTATTGTGGAGTTTTGGTTTGTCGTAGACATATGCTTTATGAATCTTTTTCTTGAATGAATATCTGTTAGGTCCTAGATTTTATAAATAGATTTAGGCTTAATATTCATGTGGCTATCGGTTATGAAATGCACCCGGGTTGTTTGATTTTCACGCGAAATCGCCTCCGAGTGCAATACAGGTGATGTCTCACTTTGCGTTAGAAATAGTATTAGTGTGAGCGATACGTGATGGTATTTATGAGTGATTTAGGTTGAGTGCAATTGATCGCCGAGTTTAAGTATTTGAAGGGTAGTGTGAAATGCAATTCCAGAATAAATTCTCTTGGCTATGAATGATTGTTTACTTACTTTTCCTGCATTTTACCTTCCACAAACCCAAATCCAAACTTAGAGAGATTGAAACTATTGAACGGTAGTTTTTCCCTCACAATAATCCTTGTGGAGACAATACGATGTAACCTATATCACCCTAAATACTTACTTTTGCTTGCCGCTTTACTGCTTCAACAAAATGGCGTTGTTGCCAAGGATTGGTGTTGATATTAACTACATTGCGATACTTTTTCTTTCTTAGTTTCATAAATATGTCTATATTGTATATTTGTACATTTTCTCCATACTTGTCTATTTTGTACATTTACTTGATTTGTACATTTGTATATGGTATACTTGTTTTGTTCCACGTTTACCAAGAGTGTGGTTAGGTGTATAGTTCAGATTAGAGCTTGAAGAGATATAAGCAAAGGAGGAAGTTAAATCATTTGGCCCATCCAAATCAATGTGAAATGGTTGTAAATAACAGGTGTCGAGCTTACGACATGAAACAAGCGTGTTGTTATTGTTTTCATTATAGTAGTTTAGGTAGTATGGTGAGTGTTGTTTAAACAAGTTGAAAAAGGACCGGTTCTTAAAACTCTCAAACCTTCACTTTTCAACTTGTTTATTCATTTTCATCCGGTTTTATATTATGTAAATAGTATTTGTTTTGCTATGTTAATTGTGTTTTCCAAAAGCTTGTTTTTATTAGCTTAAGGAAATTTGTATGTGTAAACTTTGTGTAGTTGTGTAATTGAGATAGTGTAGGTGATTGTGGAGGTTGCATTAGAAATACATGTTGTTGCTGTACTATTTTTCTACTAATGGTGTAGCGCGTTTAGCGTGTATGTTGGCGCTTAGCGCACTCTACTGTGATGCGCCAGTGAACTTTTTTTATTTCACTTTGTCGTACTTTTTCTCACTTTCACCAAGGATTTGTAGTAGTAAATAACATTAGTACTAATTTTTTTCCTAATAACTTTGTTTGTTGTTTAGACTTCAATTTTGGTCCAGTAACTTGAAGAATTTCGAGGTGATTTTCCAATTTTGATTGATTCAACTTGCAGATGTATGATAATGATAGTTTTCAAAGTTGGTATACGCCATGTACTTTTTTATTGCTTTATATAGCATAACATGTTTAGGAAACTTTTCATTTGTATAATTACCATACCATTCATTCTTTTTGCATTACTTGATTTTGATTGAATCACTTTAGTTTCCTTTTACCCCCAAATGTGAGGAAGCTTTCCATTGTTCATATATGCTGGAGGCCACAATTCTTGTTTTGAATGGATTTCATTATGTTTAATCTTTTGTTTTTGTTGATTGTATGAAAGCATGAAAATGATCAAGGAATTTTATTTTATTTCGAGCACAACTACTTAGCCAGATAGTCAATTCACCATGTGAGTATATGAACTTTTGTTATCTCGTTGAGCCTTTTTGTTAATGTCCATGTTGTTTTTGAACTTAATGCTTGTCGATGAGTGTTTAGTTTTCCTTTTTTAATGGATATTGATTCTTTGTTTTCTTAAACCCTCAACCATTGTTTTTGGTTTAAATTTTTACCTTGTCTTAGAAAGTAGGTAGTATTCACTATGATGTTGGTTGAATTCAAGTTGGGAAGATAATTGTTTGCTTGCTCTTGTGTTGATTTCTACGAGGTTATGAAAATAGAAAGAAAAAGAAAAGGAAAGAAAAAAAGAGAAAAAGAAAGAAAATAAAAATAGAAAAAGTTGAAAAAGAATTGAAAAATAAAAACAAAAAACGTATGGGACCAATAATGTTGTGTTAATAAGTATATGTTTGGTGTAACACTTAGGTTGAAAGAAGAAGTTTGATTAAAATTTTGTGTTTTAACTTTTGTGAGCTGATCACTCCCTTAGGTTTAGGCAAGTTTTTGTTTCGATTAACCTTAGGAATTACCCCTTGTTTATTAACTAAGCCACATTACAACCTTTAAAAGCCCTTGTGATTCTTGCCTTTATATTTTCAATGTGATTTTTTGGATGAATTCATAATTTAGTCTATTGTTTGCAAGATTGTGGACGTGGGTCAATGTTCCCCACCATTGTGTGTTCTTCATCCACCGATGAAATTTTTGATACGTGTGATTCATGATTAAGCTTATTTTGTTTTAGAATGTTTAGTATGATTTTCGTACTTAAGATTCGTTTCATTTACATGTTGTCGTTGTAGGATTGTGGTAAGTATTTACCTTGCATGTGTGTAATACAGTGGGAGAATTAACTTGTTTTGCATTTTATCTCAAATGTGAGGATAGAAAGAGTCGCCACCGACTTTTCTTTTATCCTATATTTAGGAAAGGTGAAAATAATAGGAAATACCTTTGATAAATTTTGAGTTCGGGGTGGGGGTAAGATATGAAAAGGGAAGATGTTAGTACCCTTTTCATCCGTAGTTATCTACGGGCTGTTAATTACTTAGCTCATTTTTTAAACTTGTTATTTTTGTGTGTGTTTTGAAAATATTTTTGAAAAGCCAAAGTGCGGCTAAATTTGTAATAATTCTTGTATCAGTCCTCAAGAATGTATACAAAGTATTTGAAAAAATTTTGTTTGAAAAGTGTGATGTGAGAAATGTTTTGTTTCTTAGAAAGTTTATAAGCGAGCGATTAAAAGTTCTTACCTACTCAAGAACGTTCTTCTTCTTTTCCTTCTCCTTTAAAGATAGTGTTATCCGTACCATTAGTTAGTAGGTAGCCCTATCTATTGGATATGAAGGGACAAACGAAGGGTCATCGAATGGTCAACAAAGGGAGTTTGTAAGGATACTTTAGCAATTTCTTAAAGGGCTGTCATCATATTATTCATAGGAAACTCGAGGGACTAGGTCATTTTTCCGTAGGTAACTCGAGGGACATTGAGTGACTATGATATTTTGTATGATGATGATTTGATCAAGGGTATTTTGCTAAAGCATCCCTACTTTCAAAGGACGTGACCATTATTCCGAAAGGCAACGAAGATAGATTACCCTAGAGGTGTGAGTGTGAAAGTGTGTTTGTTTCATTTATATTTATCTTGAAATTAGGGTTTTGCTATTGGTTGATTTTAGTCTTGCCATACAAACCTAATTACTAGCAATTGCATAAAAAATATATGAGCAGAATCGTAAAGTGCAGAATGTAAACCTAAAACTATTACAGGATTTTGGGGCAGTTACATAAGAATGAAATTCGGGAAATAAAACCTATAACTATTACATACTACGATCAGGTACATAATAGAGAAATAATGCGATAAAAGAAAATCTAATCTATCATAGTTGAACGCGCCCTATACACTTGATATAGGAAATGTAAATACAATTGAAAGAAAAAGAAATAAGGAAAAAAAGTAGAAAAAGCAGTTTGAATGTTTGTTAGGGTTTTTGTGAAAGACAATTTAAGGTGATAATAGCTAAATAAAACCTAAAATTATAATTAATTTTAAAATTAAAAAAAAGTTAATTAATTAATTAAAAATGTTAATTAAAAAACCCTAAACCTAAATAATTAGGGTTAAAAAAGGTTTGTTAATGGTTAATTAAAAGAATTAGGGTTAGGGGAAGAAAAATCAATGAAAACAAAAAAAAAAGGGAAAAATGCCAGGGGTGGGTGTTGAATCCACACCCTTTTGGCTTCTTCCTTGCTTTCTTACAACTAGGCTAAGCGTTGGTTGGTGATATGAGAATAGGCGCTACTCAAAATATAGTAAACCTGCAAAAATTGGAAAAATATGAAAAAAAACAACAAAAGGCAAAATCTAACCCACGCCCTCAGAGAGTAATGCCTTAACATGCGCGCGCCTTGCCACTAGGGTGGATGTTACATCCAGTAGTATTAGGAAAAAAATTAAATATAAAATATACAAAATTGACTAGACCGTAGAGGCGCCGAAGCCCTAGCTCCAGTCGTCTTCTCTGACGATCTCGTTTCTTCAACCTGCAAAACAGTAATTGTTAGTGATCCAAAAGTACCCTACCCCCCTAATTTGACCCTTGCGAGTTCAATGGTGACCCTGGTTTTCACTAATTCCTCCTGTATAAAGAAAAACAAAGAGAATAATATAAATCGATCAAAAATGGCAATCCCCCATCCTGGCATTATGGGACTTATGCAATGGTTCTATCCTGTATAGTTTTGTCACCGAAACACGTTAGTGGTAATTATGAATCAAAGCAACATACAAATCAAAATACAAATTTACAAAAATATGAGAAATCGTCCATGCTTGGAATGCTTGTTTCATGCACTTTGGATCATTAAGATTGATCCATACTTACTCTATGAGACTTCTAGAATCGATTGGGATGACTAGCTTGCTTTGAGTAAGGCTGAAAGTAGGGTTTGAACTTTGCCCTATTTTGAGACAAATTTTTAAGATTTGGAAGGTGATTTCTTGCAAGGGTTTCATCGTCTGTTTTCTTGTCTGAATATGAGGTAAATATATAGTGAAAGATTATGTCAAGGGTGATGGGCTTGGACGTTGTATGGAACCTTTGATTCTTGTTTGAAAATAGCATAGAATAAGAAAAAATATGGAGATTTTCTTTGAGAATAGACTCTACACGATTTCTTGCATGATCTTGGGCCTCCAACATGTTTGAATAAAAGGCCTCTTAAGCATTGCACCTCCCTTTAATATTTATTTGATTTAATTTGAATTTAAATGAATAAAATAAAAAATAAGTGAAATAAAAAATTAAAAGGGTGTATGAATAGATTTAGAGGTTCATTATGAGGTCTAGAACACGTTTGGACTTTGAAAGATAAGCCCATTAGTCCAAAAATTCAAGTTTGCTCAATTTGGGTTTCATGCATTTTCTCAAACTTTCCCAACTTGCATCAATCATAACTTTCTTAATTTTTATCATATGAATGTGATCTTTGAATTTTTGGAAATCTTAAGATGTTCCCTACTATCTCTATGTTTATCATTTTTTCATTTGAAGAGTTTATTTTGATGTAAAGTTATTTGACAAAAAGTGTCTTTTTGTTGACTTTTAAAATGACCTATAATGTTTTGGCCCATATCTCTCAAATGAAGAAATTTTTGGACTTGATCTTAGAGAGAAAAAGTTAAAGAGAATTGAATTATGTTCAAAATGAGATTTGTTTGGGAAAAATATGATGAAACATGTGAAAGTTATGCTTGGTCAAAGTTCAGTTGACTTCTCCTTAAGAAAATCCTAATTTGGTAACTTTTGACTTTTGATGGATCTTGAGTTTTCTTGATGAATCATGATCAAACCTTGATCAAATTATGAATGTGACTTTAAAATATTGATGTTGACCAAATATCTTGAAGTTTGACTGTAGGTTGATGAATGTTGACTTTTTATCCAATATAGTTGATTTTCAATCATCTGAGCAATTGACTGAGGAAATTTGTGATGTAAGGCTTGAAACTTGACATGAGGGTACTTTGAGACATATGAGGACCCATGAAACCCACTTGAGGAATTAGAAATGAAATTTCCCTATTTGTAGGCCAATTGCTTAGGAGGAGAGTTTGTCTGATCAAACCTTGAGTAGTTGAGAACCCTTGGAGCATGAGGAGGCATCTTGAATCAATTATGGGAGGGCAAATTTTTGGGTACAACAGCTGCCCCTGTTCAATCTTCTTAAACCTGAAGAGTTAGATTGGCATGCTCTCCATTCTTGATCGGATGGTTGAAGTGGATTGAACACTTAAGTGCCTAGAAATCTGCACTCACATGTGCACGAAGTAACACTGTTGATAGGTCGTATTGCTTGAATGGGATTAAATATGCCATTTAAAGAGATGACATAGGGTAGTAGGTGATGGGCTTATAGATTCCACCCAAAGTAACTGTTGATAGGAGTATCAGAATGAGTCTACGTTTGACTGTATCTGAGAAGTATACTAGAATGAGTCTATGTCTGACTGTATCTAAGATCTGTATTAGAATGAGTCTACGCCCGACCGTATCTAAGAAGTATATTAGAATGAGTTTGTGTTTGACTATCTAACATATGTGTTAGGGAGTGTCAGAATGAATCTTATGTCGCGATTGTATCTGAATGATGTTCTAGAATGAGTCTATGTCGTAACTATATGTGTAAGAGGATCATAATGAGTCTTCGTTCGACTATATCCAATATTTTTATTAGATTGAGTCTACGCTTGACTACTTTTGAAGATATACCACAATAAATATCATAATGGACCTACATCTTGATCCTATCTGAATAATATCGGGAAGGTGTACTAGAATGAGTATCATAATGGATCTACGTCTTGATCGTATCTGAATTGTATCTAGAATATGTATTGGAATGAGTCTATGCCTGACTGTATCCAAAAGACCATCAGAATGAATTGTCGACTGATTATATCTGAAGGATGAGAAATTGTTGACAATATCTATATATTCGGGAACTAACCTGAAATGAAAAAGTTAGTCTTATGCAATGGCATGTTGTATGTAGTGCATTACATAATGATGCTCTTAAAATAAATGAGAATGCTATATGCGTTTCGTATGCATATGCTTATGATATTTTGTAAATGATGTATGGATGTATATGTCACTAGAACGTATCAGCTGCTCAATATAACATCTTTTGTTGGGGGGAAATAAATCCCTGACTGTTGTTGGGGAATGAAGAATATGAATCTTCAATCTCGTTTAGAATGTCTACGCTGTGGAATTTTCGCTTTCTGTTTAAGGACACTCTGATGGGGACGTCCGACTTATGTTTGGGGATAGAAGAATTTTGGTAAAGTTGGTCGTCACCATTCTCTTGAAAGTCTTGATTCCTATGTACTCTGACTGGGGATAAAAGAGATGGATAATCCCCTGATGCATTAACTCAACAGGATTCAGATACGGGTGTCGACTCTTATGGGGATAGTCACCTTGAATAAAAATGTTGGAGAAGAGAATTCTGGTCGAGGAATTTGCAACATTGGAGACATAACCTCTGTTAGGGAAATAAACCGTGCCGAAGAAAAGAATTATGTAGGGAATTTTACGATGTAAACTCCGCTGGCGAATAGAATTCTTGGGAACTGCATTAAGGTGATAATCTCTGACGGGGATGAGTTTGTGAAAATAGCTCTGTAGAGATAGCTCTATGGAGATTAATCCATGGGGATTGGTGGATGACTTGAACATTATCCCAACTCCTAGAGTATTTAGTAAATGTTAATATGATTGTATGCATATATTTTATTAATGGTAATCATGTTTAAGTGCACATGTTCATTCAATTTAGTCATTGAATGTTTTTGCAAACAAAACAGAGAAAGTAAGACAAATTTGAATTTTGAAATTTGACTTGTATTAAAAGTTTTCCTATCAACATGCAGTTTTATACAACTAGGCAGAAATCCTAGTAAGAGGAAATCGTCATAAGAATGAAGAAAGGTACATAGGAAAACAAAGAAAAATAGCTATGTAGAAACGATCCTATCGAGTTTTAACTCTGCTATTGCCCCTATGTCTTCCAGCATCTAATCCCTTGTTGTCGGAATAAATTGACCGAATTGATCTGCACCATTTGAACTTGATGTTGATTAACAAAGATGGTTGTAAGTAAATGATCTAACGGGGCATAGTCATACGCTTTAATCCCTAACTTTTTCCTAGACTTCCCTTTCGGGATTTCAGTCCACTAGGATACCCTTTTTTTCCCGAGCGGCCTTTTCAGGTTTTTTACTTGACGGGTGTACAATTTTTATATATATATCCCTTATTTTTTCCCGAACCCTTTTGGTTTGCCGGGATGCCCTTATTTTTTCCTAGGCATGTCAACCTAGCAGGTCTTTTTTATGCGTAGTATTTTTTGACTATGTTCGTGTTCACAGGGTGCAGAAAATCTTCACTGTCCATGGTTGTAAGTATCATACCACCGCCAGAAAATATTTTCTTAATCACGAATGGTCCTTCGTATGTGGGAGTCAATTTTCCTCTGGGATCACCTTGTGATAGGATGATTCACTTTATTACCAAATCACCAGCCTGGTACACCTGATGTTTGACCTTCTTATTAAAGGCCTTGATCATGTGTTTCTGGTACATATTACCATGACAGACAGCCGCAAGCTTCTTCTCGACAATTAAATTTATTTGGTCCAGCCTAGTCTGAATCCACTCATTTTCATCTAAACCTGCATAATTAATGATCCTTACGGAAGGGATCTGGACTTCGACATGTAAGACAACCTCCATACCGTAGACTAGAGAGAACGGGGTTGCTCCAGTTGATGTACGTACTGAGGTGCGATAACCATGAAGAGAAAATGGTAGCATCTCATGCCAATCTTTGTACGTCACCGTCATCGTTTGTAAAATCTTATTGATGTTCTTGTTGGAGGCTTCCACTGCGCCATTCATTTTTGGTTGACACAGAGAATAATTGTGGTGTTTAATCTTGAACTGCATGCAGAGTTTCATGATCATAGTATTGTTGAGATTATTACCATTTTCCGTGATGATTCTTTCAGGTATTCCATACCGACAGACGAGGTTATGCTTAATGAATTGGGCCACAACGTTCTTGGTAACAGAAGCAAACAAAGCTGCTTCAACCCACTTTGTAAAGTAATCAATAGCGACCAGGATGAAATGATGCCCATTGGAAGAAGTAGGCTTAATATCTCAAATCATATCAATGCCCCACATTTCAAATGGCCAAGGAGCAGTCAGGACATTCAAAGGAACCATAGGCATATGTACTTTATCCGCATAAATCTGGAATTTGTGGCAAGTTCTGGAATGATAATGGCAATCGGTTTCAATGGTCGACCAATAATAACCCGCTCTCAGAATATTCTTAGCCATCATATGCCCACTAGAGTGAGTACCAAAGACTCCTTTGTGCATGTCTTCCATAATCTTCCCGACTTCCTTCTTGTCTACACAACGAAGCAAAGTCGAATCGTGATTGTACTTGTACAAAATTCTGTTACCCAGAAAGAACTTGGCAACGAACCTCCATAGAAGTTTTTTGTCGTTGATAGACGCACCTTCAGGATACTCTTGAGTTTCGAGGTATATCTTTACTTCATGGTACCAAGGCTTTTCCTCTACTCCATCAGTATCAACTTCGTAGCAATGTGCTGGTTCGTCTAGTCCCTCAATAGTAATTCGAGGTGCTTCATTGTCCCATCTGACTTTGTACATAGATGACATGGTAGCTAATGTGTCTGCTAATTGATTCTCTTCTCGTGGAATATGTTCAAAAGTGATTTCCTCGAGGTACAAAATTAATGTCAACACATGCTCTCGATAAGGAACGAGATTTGGATTTTTCGTATCCCATTCTCCCTTAATCTGATTAATTACCAGGGCTGAGTCTCCATACACATCCAAGAACTTGATTCTCATATTAATGGCAGCTTTGATACCCATGATACATGCTTCGTATTCTGCCATGTTGTTGGTACAGTCAAAAGACAATCTGGCGATGAAGGGCGTATGGAAACCCTTCGGAGAGATAATCACAACACCGATTCCATTACCAAGCGCGTTAGAAGCTCCATCAAAAACCATAGTCCATCGGGATCCTGACTCAGGTTCTTCATACGGTCCAGGTTCTTCATAATCTGTAACTAGCATAATATTCTCACTCAGGAACTCGAAATTTATAGACTGATAGTCATCTACCGCTTGATGAGCCAAAGGATCTGCCAACATGCTTCCTTTGATTTCCTTTCGAGTAGTATACTGAATGTCGTATTCTGTCAAGACCATTTGCCATCTTTCTATTCTTCCGGAGAGAGCGGGTTTCTCGAATATGTATTTTATTGGATCCATCTTAGAGATCAACAAAGTAGTATGAGTCAACATATACTATCTTAGTCGCCGAGCAGCCCATGCCAAAGTGCAACAAGTTTTATCGAGCAGTGGATATCTTATTTCACAGTGGGTAAATTTTTTGCTAAGGTAGTATATTGCATGCTCTTTTCCACCAGACTCGTCATGTTTCCCCAATACACACCCCATTGAGTTCTCTAACACTGTTAAGTACATGATAAGGGGTCTTCCTTCGACTGGAGGCATCAGAATCGTATGTTCTTTGAGGTACTCCTTGATTTTGTCAAAAGTTATCTGGAAGTCGTCATTCCACTTCACTACTTGATCTTTCTTCAACAACTTGAAGATTTACTCACAAGTAGCAGTCAAATGGGAAATAAATTTGAAAATGTAGTTTAATCATCTTAAGAAACCTCTGACTTCCTTCTCAGTACGAGGAATTAGAATTTATTGAATGGATTTAACCTTGGAAGGATCAACTTCAATACCTTTACCACTAACGAAGAAACCTAGGAGTTTACCGGATCTTAACCCAAAGGTGCACTTGTTTGGATTCAACCTCAACTTGTACTTATTCAACCTCTCAAACAGCTTGTGCAGATGGTCAAGATGTTCTTCTCAAGTCTGAGACATTTCTATCACGTTGTTAACGTAAACCTCTATCTCATGATAGATTATGTCATGGAAAAAAGCTACCATAGCATGCTGATATGTAGCGCCGGTGTTCTTCGAACCAAAAGGCATAACTTTGTAATAGAAAGTTCCCCACTGTGTGACAAAAGTGGTATTCTCCATGTCTTCAGGTGCCATCTTTATTTTATTATAACTAAAGAAACCATTCATGAAGGAAAATACTTTATGCTGAGCGGTGTTGTCGACTAGAACATCAATATGCGGAAGCAGAAAGTCATCTTTGGGGTTTGCCCTATTTAGATCCTTGTAGTTTATACACATACACACCTTCCCATCCTTCTTAGGTACTGGCACCGAATTTGCAACCCACTGTGGATAGGACGTAATAGCTAAGAACCCTGTGTTGAACTGCTTCATAACCTCAGCTTTGATCTTTTCAGACATCTCGGGACGCATATGACGAACCTTCTGCTTAATAGGAGGACAAACTTCCTTCATTGGTAAACGATGAATCACAATTTCAGTACCAAGCCCTGGCATGTCTTCATATGACCAAGCAAAGATCACAACATAGTCACGCAACATCTGGATTAATCTTTGTTTGACACTGTCTTCTAGGTCGACACCTATCTTGATTTCTTTCTTGTCCTCTTCAGTACCCAAGTTCACAACCTCGACTGGCTCTTCATGCAGTTGTATGGCTCTTTCTCCCTGCATTAACAGCCTAGAAAGCTCTCTAGGTACTTCACAATCTTCCTCACCTTCAAAAGATGAAAATTGAAAGAGTTGTGACCAGTGTATGTTAGAGAATTTTGAGAAAATGTATGAAGTGCAAAGTGAGCAAACTTGAAGTTTTGAATTAGCGGGTGTAACTTTTGATGTTCAAACATGTTCACAATGTGTTATAGGATCTCTAAATCCATTCATATATTCTTTTATGATTATTATTTCTTTTATTTGAATTTTTATTCATTTAAATGCAAATTAAATCAAATAAAATATGAAATAATGGTATAAGACATGTGGGCTTTTGTTTTGGATCTTCTAGAAGACCCGATAACTCATAAAAGCTTGCCAAAACCGTGAGAGACATGTTTGAGACACGGATCTTCAAAAATGGCAAGTTAGAAAACATGTTCCATTTATTTTTGGTAACACCATGATCACTTGATTCTTTCCTTCTTTGGTGACTTAAATCTCTTCCTCTATAAATACTCAAGCCCTCACACTACAAGAGGACACAAAATTTTCCTCAAGAAAAGTCTCAAAAAATCACAAATTTTCAAAGAAAGTGCACCCTTGAATCTCAAGTTCCAGCTTGATTCAGTCCAAACGACCACCTGGAATCACTTCCAGAACATCTCCAAGGTAAGAATAGGTAACTTTCCATGCCTATTTGTACCTAAAACTTGCATACATGCCATGTCTGGGTTGCATTATTTTTTATTATTCATATTACAAATTATACGCATTGTTAACTGATTCTAACAATTCAGATCGCTTAGCATGATTGTTTAGAACAAGTTTGAAGCCTTACATGCAAGTTTTAATATGAAGAATACGATATGCCATTGTTAGGGCATAAAATTATGTTTGTTTCATGGAACAGTGGTAGTGTTATTGCTTGGCAAAGGAGAGGGCGTGGGTTCGAGCCTGGGCGTTTGCAACCATCTTTTATCTGTTTTCTAATCTTTTCCATTTTCCCTTATTTTTACTTCTTTTCTTGTTTAATTTTCTATTAATCGTTTTAATCCATAAAAAAATAAAATAAAAATTAGTTTTAGGGTGTAAATTAATTAATTGATTTTCTGGACAAATAGATTTTAGACTTTTTATTAATTAAAATCAATTAGAATTAGGATTTTAATTATTATTAGTGAACACTTTAATTATTTTCATAAAAACACCAAAAATATGAACTTAGATTTTTAGGGCATTTAAATATATTTTTCCAACATTTTCTTATTACTTTTGCTATTTATTTTCTTAGACTATTGTATAGGTCGCACAATTTAATGTAACAGTTTAGATTTACATCCCCACATTTTTATTAAATATTGTAACTGCCCCGAAGCCATGTAATAGTCCTAGGGTTTTAATTTTCGCACATATATTTTATATACCTGTACACATAACTGTTAGATGTATATTAATGGGGTTTGTATGGAAAGACAAAAACAAACGTTAGAAAACCTTAATTTTCAAGATAACATAACTGAAACCAATACACTTTGCACACACGTACCTCTACGATAACCTCATTTGTTGCCTCGGAAAGAAGATAGTCATGTCCCTCGAATGTGGGACGCTTTAGCAAAGACCCTCGATTAAAAAGACCATAGTACCTCGATGACCCTTCGGTGCTGCCTTCGGTAAACAACTTTAGTCCCTTACGATAAAATTGCTAAAGCACCGTACGAGTTGCCTTTATGACTGTACGATGACCCACGCCTGTCCCTCACACATCTAATAATAGGGCTTCCTACTAAATAATTATAGGATAGCACTATCTAAAGGAGGAGGAAAATAACAAAAGACTTTTGAGTAGGTAGATAGCTCATAATCGCTTGCTCACAACAAAATTTCAAAATATTTTCAAACAAACACATTCACAAAGCATATTCAAAGTGAGCTAGAGATTAATATCCCGTATATAACTATGGATGAAAAGGGTGCTAACACCTTCCCTTTTCATAACCTACCCCCCAAACTCAGAAAATTCTAGAAGGTCTTTCCTGTTCTTTTCAGCCTTTCCTTTATTAGATAAAAGAAAAGTCGGTGGCGAATCTTGCTATCCACAACATTTGTGATAAAATGCAAAACCAAAAGTCAGTTCTCCCACCGTATTAAAAATTATCTTGCCACCAAAATATCCCAAAAGTCGAATCTCAATGAGCGTAGTTTCGAGTATCAACCAACCTTGGACTGTACGCCGGCTATCTCACTACCTTTTAATGGCCAAGATGGGTCAATTAGGGTTCTAAAAGTCAGTTAGGGCTTAATGACACCACGCGGAAACCCAATGTTATCCTCGACTGAATCAAGGAACATCAGTACAAATGAAGGTGTCACACTAACGTAGCCACCACTTCAACTATATCGGTCTACGCCATACAGTTTCCATGATCTATTGCTACTTAACTAAGGTATCCCTACATCCGGGTGTAGGATCTTGAAAGTAATATAAACCCAAACAACCCCTTAAAATAAAGAAAACAATCAAAACAATTAAATAAAGTGATCTAAACCCTAAGGCAACCCTTTTTTTAAGTATTCCCCAGCAGAGTCGCCGGTTCTATAATACGGTGGGAGAACTAACTTGTTTTGCATTTTATCGCAAATATGCGGATAGCAAGAGTCGCCACCGACTTTTATTTTATCCAATATTTAGGAAAGGTAAAAAGAACAGGAAATACCTTTGATAGATTTTAAGTTCGGGGGAGGGGGTAAGATATGAAAAGGGAAGGTGTTAGAACCCTTTTCATTTGTAGTTATCTACAGGATCTTAATTGCTTAGCTCACTTTTTAAACTTGATTTTTTGTGTGCGTGTGTTTTGAAAATATTTTTGAAAATCAAAAGTACGGATAACTTTGTAATAATTCTTGTATCAGTCCTCAAGAATGTATACAAAGTATTTGAAAATATTTTGTTTGAAAAGTGTGATGTGAGAAATGTTTTGTTTTTTAGAAAGTTTGTGAGAAAGCAATTAAAAGTTCTTACCTACTCAAGGTAGTTCTTGTTCTCATCTATCTCCTTTAGAAATAGTGTTTTCCGTACCATAAGTTAGTAGGTAGCCCTATCTTTTGGATGTGAAGGGACAGGTGAAGGGTCATCAAATGGTCATCGAAGGCAACTTGTAAGGACACTTTAGCAATTTTGTAAGGGTTGTCATCATATTATTCGTAGGCAACTCAAGGGACTAGGTCATTTTTTCATAGGCAACTCGAGGAACATTGAGGGACTATGATCTTTTGTAAGATGATAATTTGATCGAGGGTCTTTTGCTAAAGTATCCCTACTTTCGAGGGACGTGACCATTATTTCGAAAGGCAATGAAGAGAGATTACCCTAGAGTTGTAAGTGTGAAAGTGTGTTTATTTCAATTATATTTATCTTGAAATTAGGGTTTTGCTATCGGTTGATTTTAGTCTTGCCATACAAACCTAATTACTAGAAATTGCATAAAAAATATAAGAGCATAATTGTAAAGTGCGAAAAGTAAACCTAAAACTATTACAGGGCTTTGGGGCAGTTACATAAGAATGAAATACGGGAAATAAAACCTTCAACTATTACATACTAGGATTAGGTACATATAATAAAATGTAAATACAAATGAAAGAAAAAAAAAAGGAAAAAGTAGAAATAGCAGTTTGAATGTTTGTTAGGGTTTTTGTGAGACAATTTAAGGTGATAATAGCTAAATAAAACCTAAAATTCTAATTAATTTTAAAATATAAAAAAGTTAATTAATTAATTAAAAAGGTTAATTAGAAAAGCCTAAACCTAAATAATTAGGGTAAAAAAATGTTTGTTAATGGTTAATTAAAAGAGTTAGGCTTAGGGAAAGAAAAATCAATGAAAACAAAAAAGGGAAAAATGCCAGGGGTAAGTGTTAAACCCACGCCTTTCTTCCTTTTTCCTTGCTTGCTTATCACCAAGCTAAGCGTTGGTTGGTGATATGAGAATAGGCACTACTCAAGATATAGTAAACCTGCAAAAATTGGAAAAATATGAAAAAAAACAGCAAAAGGCAGAGATCGAACCCACAATCTCAAAAAATAATGCCTTAACATGTGCGCGCCTTGCCACTGGGGTGGCTGTTACATCTGGTAGTATTAGGAAAAAATTAAATATAAAATAAACAAAATTGACTGGACCGAAAAGGCGTCGGAGTCGTAGCTACGGTAGTCTTCTCCGGTGATCTCGTTTCTTCAACCTGCAAAAAAACAATTGTCAGTGATCCAAAGGGACCCTACCCCCCTAATTTGACCCTTGCGAGTTCAATTGTGGCCTTGGTTTTCACTAATTCTTCCTGTATAAAGAAAAATGAAGAAAATAATATAAATCGGTCAAAATGGTAATCCCTTATCCTGGAATAATGGGACCCATGCAATGCTTCTATCCTGTATAGTTTTGTCTCAGAAACACGTTAGTATGGTTAGTATGAACCAAAGCATCATAGAAATCAAAATACGAATTTACAAAAATATGAGAAATTTGCCATGCTTGGAATGCTCGTTTCATGCACTTTGGATCATCAAGATCGATCCATACTTACTCTATGAGACTTCTGGAACCGATTAGGACGACTAGCTTGCTTTGAGAAAGGCTGAAAGTAGGGTTTGAAGTTTGCCCTAGTTTGGGACAAATTTTTGAGATTTGGAAGGTGATTTCTTGCAAGGGTTTTGTGGCCTCTTTTCTTGTCTGAATATGAGGTAAATATACAATGAAAGATTAGTTCAAGGGTGATGGGCTTGGACCTTGTATGAAACCTTTGATTCTTGTTTAAAAATAGCATATAATAAGACAAAATATAGATATTTTCTTTGAGAATAGACTCCACACAGTTTCTTGTATGATCTTGGGCCTCCAACATGTTTGAATAAAAGGCCTCTTAAGCATTTCACCTCCCTTTAATATTTATTTGATTTAATTTGAATTTAAATGAATAAAATAAAAAATAAAAGAAATAAAAAATTAAAAGGGTGTATGAATATATTTAGAGTTTCATTATGAGGTCTAGAACATGTTTGGACTTTGAAATATAAGCCCATTAGCCCAAAATTTCAAGTTTGCTCAATTTGGGTTTCATGCATTTTATCAAAATTTCCCAACTTGTACCAATCATAGCTCTCTCAATTTTAGTCATATGAAGGTGATCTGGGGATTTTTGGAAAGCTCCAGATGTCCCATAAAATCTCTATGTTTATCATATTTTCATTTGAATACGTTATCTTGATATAAATTGCTTTGACAAAAAGTGTCTTTTTGTTGACTTTTGAAATGACCTATAATGTTTTGGCCCATATCTCTCAAATGAAACATTTTTTGGACTTGAGCTTAGAGAGACAAAGTTGTAGAGAATTGAATTTTCTTCAAAATGAGATTTTTTCTGGGAAAAATATGATGAAGCATGTGAAAGTTATGCTTGGTCAAAGTTCAGTTGAATTCTCCTTAAGAAAACCCTAATTTGGCAACTTTTGACTTTTGATGAATCTTCAGATTTCTTGATGAATCATGAACAACCCTTGATCAAATGATGAATGTGACTTTAAAATATTGATGTTGACCAAAAATATTTAAGTTTTTCTGTAGGTTGACCAATGTTGACTATTTATCCAATATAGTTGATTTTCAATCATCTGAGTAATTGACTGACCAAATTTGTTATGTAAGGCTTGAAACTTGACATGGGGGTACTTTGGGACATTTGAGGACCCATGAAACCAACTTGAGGTATTATAAATCCAATTTTCCATAGTTGTAAGCCAACTTCTTAGGAGGAGAGTTTGTCTAATCAAACCTTGAGTAGTTGAGAACCCTTGGAGCATGAGGAGGCATCTTGAATCAATTATGGGAGGGAAAATTTTTGGGTTAAAGAGTGTGCATTTTTGTTTGAACAATACATTTCATTTCTGTTTTAAAAACTTTTTGATTCATGGTTCTTTGTTAGTTACTTTTGTTCTTTGAGTTATTTGGCCTTTTTTGAGGACAAACAAGTTCAATTTGGGGAGAGTTGATAACTGCCAAAATGTCGGTTTTTTGTGCATGTAACTTTTGGAACTTATCCGTTCTTTTGTTAATACTATTTGAATAATTCCCTTCTTAGTTAGTAAATACGTATACATTGTGTTTAATCGAGTCTTCGTATAAATATTGTATTGTTTGAAAGTTTTGTCCCATTTTTTGTATGACTAATTGCATGGTTAAAGCTCGGGGCATTCAGGATCGAATAAAGCTTCAAGATGCGAGTTTTAGAAGAAAATAAGGTTCTCGGGTCGCACTTAGCATGCTCTATGGGCACTTAGCACACCCTGGGAGTTGAAAAATCAGATTTTGGCATAGGTGAGCATGCTCAACATGTTCGTAGCATGCTCAGCAAGCTATAACCGTGCTCAGCACACTCGTAGCATGCTCATCAGCATAAGGTGGTTTGGTCCAATAAGTGACAGCGTGCTTAGCACGGATTTTGGCGCTGAGCGTGGTCTGTAATTTTCAGTTTGTGTATAAATAGCTCAGAACAAATTATTTTAGGTTTTTATCATTTCCCATCTCCATGGGGAAGCTTTGATCCAATTATTTGTAGTTTAGAGGTTTAGGCACCATCATTGGGTGCTACATCTTGTTGATTGGTTATGGGTTGTCTCAGATCGTGTTGACACCGTGAGAAGTTTCCTATTCATCTCCTTCTTCCCTATGTTTAATTCCAATGGTGGGTTTTGTATGTATATCTTTATTCTTTATGTATGTACATGTGTTGATCATGGGATTGTATGAAATCTCTTTTACGAGTTAATACCGGTGTTTGCTCTTGATTTTTGCTTTATCGCGAAGTTTTGGTTTGTCATAGACATATGCTTTCCAAATCTGTTTCTTGAATGAATATCTATTAGGTCCTAGATTTTAGAAATAGATTTAGCCTTAATATGTGGGTATCAGCTATGAAATTCATCTGGGTTGTTTAATTTGCAGGCAAAATCGCCTCTGAGAGCAATATAGGCGATGTCTCACTTTGTGTTATAAATTGCCTTAGTGTGAGAGATACATGGTGGTATTGACGAGTGATTTAGGTTGAGTGCAATTGACTAGTGAGTTTAAGTATTGGATGGGTAAAGTGAAATTCAATTCCAAAATAAATTCTCTTGGCTATGAAAGATTATTTATTTTCTTTATTTACTTTTCCCGCATTTTACCTTCCGCAAACCCAGATCCAAACTTAGAGAGATTGAAAACGGTAGTTTTTCCCTTGCACTAATCCCTATGGAGACGATATGATATAACCTATATCACCCTAAATACTTACTTTTCCTTGCATATTTACCACTTCAGCAACAACTAGGAATTGTCCTCGCACTTTCTCTAATGTTGCCATTTCTAATTTTATTTCGTCTAATATTATGACAAACCCAACATAATATACTTATTGCTACTACACTTACTATATTATCATGTTGGTTCTTAATCGCCTTGCAGGGGAAAAATATGAGTGAGAAAGGTCTAGAAGGGGGAGGGTGTTGAATAGACCTTACCTTAAAAGTAGGTTATATTTTTTCCTCAAAATCAAAGTTTTTCAAAATAAAACGAGAAGTTGAAATAATTTGCATATACTTTAGATTAATAATACGAGTTCGTCTATGTTTAGAAGATAGAATAAAATATGAACAATGAGAGTCTTGGTCAATCAATGACTCAATCAATACTAATTCAATTTGAACAAGTAGTTTGTTTCATTGAATTTTTATTATCAACTAAAAAAATCTAGTCTTACAGTTTACGCAAATATAATCAAAAGAAAGATATTCTAGATGACTTAATCAACACTAGACCTAAAATTATAAAACAAATCATTACAAGCGAATAAAGCCTAACAACACATGATTTCTAAGAAAGCGGTAAAAAATCTAAACATGCAATTCATACAGAAAATTTAAAGGAGATAGGGAAAGAGAAGAGTGCACTAATGTTTATATTATTTCAATGCGTTTTTCCTTGCTTTCCGTAAAATCTAGCCTCTAATAGAAATCCATTCAAATTTCTTAGTTTTCCATTATTTTGATAAAGCTTTACAACATGCATTTTATACAATCAAGGATCTAGATGCTGAAATTTAAACAAAATTAACAACTCCAATCCAAATATCTAAGACCTTAATTTAGTCTTGAACATCCTCTTACTCAGATCCAAGATCCACTCCAAACATCTGCTACGCAAAGATCTTCACTTGATCCTACTGGTACCTTGTCTGAGCTCTTAGGCTATCTGATGGGGATAGAAATTCCCAACTTCATTACACAACTACCATCTCTTGGCACTGCCAAAGTCATTAGTGGAGAAAACAATCCTCTCTTTTAGATACTACTAGATTTATCAGTCCTAACAACACCATATAATACAAATCTTGATATGCAACACAAAAGCTTTACAAAAATTAACAATGAATGGACCTCCTATATGAAAGATGTATTACTCTCTAAGAATTTAGAAGCAATAAAAAGTTGTGATTTAGAGTACTTTATAAGCTAAAAATAAGTTTTGAATAACTTTCAAAGTTATGATATTATGATCATACATGGGTAAAAATGACAAACAATTTATATATGTGCTTGAGATAAGCACAAAAAATGAGTAAAAAACACCCTTTGATTCAAGTCAAGAAAAGTGGGTATGATTCAATTCAAATGAGGAAGTTATTTGAATCAAGAACTTAAAACTAAAAATTTGACCATTTGATTTGAATTAAAGAATCTAGTGATTCACATCATGTTGTCAGAAACATAATCTTGATTCTGAAATGAATTTTTAATTTGAACAAGCCTTTAGCTTGATTCTAATCAAGCTTGCTTCTAATTTGAGTGAGAGAAGTTTGTGATTCGAATCACACTGGTAGTGGAAAATCCTATTTTTCATATTCATTTATCGATTTGAATCATGCATAACCTTGATTCCAATCCGTTAGCTGGAAAATTCGACGCTCAAGGTGAAACGAAGACATTAAGGTTCTTTGAAGAGAAATTAAAAGTATTGAAGAAATGCTTCGATAGAAGTAAGCAATGGTCTTTTCGACCAAAATTTTATTTAAATAAGACGAATTCGAAACCTAGTATTCGAAATATGCTTTAGGCGGGTTTGATAAATAATTTGAAATTAGGTTAAACATTCGAATTTTGGCGCTTACTTGTTATTTTTAAGAGACGTGTGGAGGCCTTTGATTGATCGAACACATGCAAGCGATAACGTGTCCTCTTCTAATGAGAAGACCATTCGTTTAGAATTATTATAAATATAAGTCTTTAGTTTAGATTTTGTGTGTTAAATTGTTGTACAAATTACTCTATTCACTCAAAGTGTCAAAGTTAAATCGAGAAACGAGTTCTGAGAATGTACGTTTGAAACACCACCTTTTTATCTTTTAATGCAACTTTTACATTTTTAAAGTCATTAAAATTTTTTTTACAATTTTTAGTCGAAGCCTTACTTCTTGTCTTTTCATTTACTTTATTTATCTTTCTTTTTCTCTTTTATCATTTATATTTGAACTTACCTTTATAATCGAAAAGATCGACATCTAGAAAAAACCTATAAAATACCTAAAACTAGACACTATTATCCTAGGATCAATCTAGTCGATCCTGTGAGTAACCAGAGTCATTAGAATTTAGAAGACTAGCAATTATTTACTAAATTTCACGATAAACAAATTTGCACGCCTAGTGGGACCCAGTGTCATGTTTTTTTCAGGAAATTTTATTTCTTACAACAAATTTATTTGTTAAACATTGTTGCATGAGATTAAGAAGTGGTATAATAGTCATAACTAGCGAAGTAAGACCCAAGAGGAAGTACGTTAGAAAAATGGTCAATCCATCAGGCAACAATGGGGAACAACCCCTCCCTCGACAGGGGAAAATACGGCTGCAATATCTTTGACCGAATCGACACCCGTTCCAGTAACTGGGATGATGATACCAATGAACACTCATAGTGGATCCGTTCTCTTCCTAGTGAGAACACATAGTCAAACATTGAACCTAAGACCACCAGTGATGAGTAATTTCAAAATTTTTGATTATGGATTTTTGATGCCAATGGATGGCTGTCAACAGATGTATGGCGTGTTGTTGTATCCCAAAATTTACCCTCCCATTATTCAAGACAAATTATTTCAATAGGTCTCCCCATGCTCCTAGAGTTCTCAATTTCTCAAGACTACTCAAGGAATTGATCAGACAAACCCTCCTCCTACATACAACTAGGGTTTTGCTTCTCTCGAGGAAAATTGGACTTCTAATTCCTCAAGTGAATTTCATGGTTTCTCATATGTCTCAAAGAATCTTCATGCCAAATTCCAAGCCTTGCATCATAAGTTTGCTCAATCAATTACTCAGATGATTGAAAATCAACTGTATTGGGCAAAAAGTTAGCTTTGACCAATTTAAAGTCGAAATTCAAGATTTTTGGTCAACATCAACATTTTGAAATTAAATTCATCATTTGATCAAGGTTTGATCATGATTCATCATGAAAACTCAAGATTCATCAAAAGTTAAAAGTTACTAAATTAGGGTTTTCTTAAGGAGAAGTCAACTGAACTTTGACTAAGCGTAACTTTCACATACTTCATTAGAAATTTCTCAACCAAAGCTCATTTTTAAGGAAATTCAATTCTCTACAACTTTGACTCTCTAAGCTCAAGGCCGAAAATGCTTCATTTGAGAGATATGGGCCAAAACATTACAGGTCATTTTAAAAGTCAACAAAGACACTTTTTGTCAAAGAAATTTACATCCAGATAAAGGCATCAAATTAAAAAATAACCAACATGAAGATTGTAAAGGATATCTTGAGATTTCCAAAGAGTCCCAGATCACCTTCATATGATAAAAATTGAGTGCGATATGATTTGTGCAAGTTGAGAAATTTTGAGAAAATGAATGAAATCCAAATTAAGCAAATTTGAATTTTTGGGCTAATGGGCCTATCTTTTAAGGTCCAAATGTGTTCTTGACCTCATAATAGACTCCTAAATCCATTCATTTACTTTTTTGGTTTTCATTTCTTTTATTTTTCATTTTTTTCAATTAAAAGCAAAATAAATCAAATAAAATACCAAGTGAATGAATCAAGGCATGAAGATCTATTTTTGAATCAAATCATAAGTCTAAAAAGCTGGTGACAACTTGAAAAAAAAACGTGTAAAGATTGATTGGTACATCATTGGCCTAAAAAAGAAAGATTTCATGCAAAACTTCAATCAAAGATTTGATGATGAAATACAAAAGATTGATACCACTTTTGTTTACCTAAATCTTCCATTATAAATAGAGAACACAATCAGAACAAGGGACACACGAAAATTTCCTCAAGAACACCCTCTTAAAAAATCTAAATTTTTTTCAAAACTAGGGCAAAGTCAAAACCAAAAATCCAACCACTTTCAGTCAAATCCATCCATTGCAAATCATTCTCGAGGTATCCAAGGGTAAGAATAGGTCGAAAGTCATGGCCATGGATGCTTGAAACAAGCATACTCATCTTCCCTGATTTGGTTTTCTTTCAAACATTCATATAATTAATTGCATGCATTGCTAACATTTATTAACTGCCCAAATGGGTTCATGTTGTTACTTAGAACATGTTTGAGTCATAAAACAGAAGCTCTAACGTGAGAATCATGTTCTTCCATGGCTAGGGAAGTTTGAGATGTCTTCTTCGAAACTCATGATACAAGTGTTTTAGGCCAAACAAACACCACCATTAGATTCGCAAGGGTCGAATTAGGGGGATACAGTCCTTTTTATGGTCTAACACATGTTATTTTGCAGGTTTGAAAATCCTCTCACCGAAGAAGACAATCAGAGCTAGGGCTCCGACACTTCCATGGTTCACTTGCTCTATCATATATTTGTTTGCTTATATTTTAATAACAGAAACGAAGCGCAGCATAGTTGGTTGAGACATAGGCATGTAACTTCAAGGTCGTGGGTTCGATCCCTGCGTCTTACAATTATTTTTTGTTATTTTTCAAACTAACGCGCAAGTTTATTAATCAATGCCTATTTCTCAAACACCAACAGGCACTTGGCTTGGTGGCAAGCAGTGTAGTTTCTGAAGCCATGGGGCGTGGGTTCAACACCCACCCCGTGCAATTTTTGTTTACCCTATTTTTCTATTTTCTTTCTTAATTATTCCTTAATAATTTTTTAATTAACAATCAACTAACCTAATCTTTTTTCTTAATAACTAACAAATTAAGATTAGGGTTTTAGTTAGTAATTAATTTTTTCTTATATTTTTTATTTACTAATTAATTAAATTGGCTTTTTTTTCCTAACCTTAAAATAAGTTAGGATTTAGATTTTAATTACTATTATTAACTTAAATTATTTTCTACAAAAAAATCATAAATTTTTTTAACATTCTTCTTCTATTTTCTTTCTTCTTGCTGTGTAATTTTCATAGAAAGTTGTATATGTTGCATTCTTTAATTGAAATACCGTAGATTTCTTTTCTCGCATTTTTTCCTAATTATTTAACTGCTCACAGGATGTAATAGTGTAGATTTACTTTCTCGCGAATTTTTATACTTATGTACCTCTCCCAAAGCATGTAATATCTTAGGACTTTATATTCTGCACTTTATTTTTCTGTACATATTTAACTGCTAGTAACTAAGATTTGCGTGGCAAGACTAAAAAAAATCTAGTAAACCCTAATATTCAAGATAGATAACTGAATCAATACACTTTGCACACTTACACCTCTAGGGTAACCTCTCCCATTGCCTTACGAATATTGGTCACGTCCCTCGAAAGTGGGGATAATTTAGCAAAAGACCCTTGATCAAATCATCATGTCCCTTTTGAATAAAGATCATAATCCCTCGATGACCCTTCGAGTTGCTTAGAAAATGATCTAGTCCCTTCGAGTTTCCTACAAAATGATGATAGTCCCTTCGATACAATTGCTAAAGTATCATTTCTTATTGCCTTCGATGACCATACGATAACCCTACACATGTCCCTTCACATCCAATAGATAGGGCTACCTACCAACTAATGGTATGGATAGTACTATCTATAAAATAAAAGGAAAAAAATAAGAAAGACTTTAGTGGGTAAGAAACTCTTAATTGCTTGCTCACAAATTTTCTAAAAACTTTTTTTTCACACAAATATTTTCAAAATAACACTTTGTATACATTCTTGAGGACTGATACAAGTATCATTACAAATTAAGCCTTACATTGGCGATTTCAAAGTATTTTCAAACAAATCACACACACAAAGCAAGATTTTCCAAATTGAGCTAAGCAATTAAGAGCCCGTAGACAACTATGGATAAAAAGGGTTCTAACACCTTCCCTTTTCATAACTTACCCCCCGAACTCAAAATCTATCAAAGGTCTTTCATGTTCTTTTCACCTTTCCTAATTATTGGATAAAAGAAAAGTCGGTGGTGACTCTAGCTATCCGCACATTTACATAAAACCAAAAAGGCAGTTCTCCCACCGTATTACAGAACTGGCGACTCTGTTAGAGATTACTACTTAAAAAAGAGGGGTTGCCTTAGAGTTTAAGTTCACTTTACTTACTTTTAATTGTATGCTTTGCTTTCTTTACCTTAAGGGTTTGATTGGGTTTAATTGCTTGTAAGATCCTACACCCGGATCTAGGGATGCCTTAGGTAAGTAGCAATAGATCATAAAGGTTGTATGGTGTAGACTGATATGGTTAACATGATGGCTACAGGTAGTGTGAAACTTTGGTTGTACTGATGTTCCTTGAGTCAGTCAAGGATAACATTAGGCTTCCGCCTGGTGTCGCTAACACTAACTTACTTTTAGAACCTTAATTGACCCATCTTGGCCATTAGAAGGTAGTGAGATAGCCGGTTTTGATGCAGTCCAAGGTTGGTTGATACTCGAAACTACGCTCACTGAGATTTGACTTTCGGGATGTTTTGGTGGCAAGCCAGTTGTCGTGCTAAAATAAAGCATGCGAGAAAGATCAATGACATGAGATTCCTAGAACCTGGTTACTATTTTAGGATAGGTTGTACCAATTTAACTTCAATGGGGAAGGGTACTTACCTATGGACTTCATGTAAGCCTTTAAACCTAAGGATCTTGTGTGACTTGTGTGTGTTTTCTACTTATCTAACATGAACATGACATCATAACATCATAACATCATAACATCATAACATCATAACATCATAACATCATATCATCATAACATAACATTTTCACTAACCATTTCAAGGACCTAGGGATTTATCTTTGTTCTTTGTTGTAGGTTATGGCCTCCACTCGTAGAAACACTATACGGATCAACTTTCTAAGGGTACCTTCCCAGCTTAAGTAGTTAGTTTCAAAGGTCCCCGAAAACTCTAAATTCACCAAAAGGCATGGTAATCTACTCAGTTTGGTTACCTCAGGTTTTGAAGATGACATGATGAGTGTTCTGTTCTAGTTCTTTGATCCTGAGTATCACTGTTTTACCTTTCCATATTGTTGTACCCCTAAATTTGCCCTCTATTTCTTAAGGTATTTCTCACAAGGATTCTTAAAGTTCAAGCTTGCACATGTACAACTGGAGGAAACTGTTAAAAAGGGCAAAACAGATAAAAATAATCTTTTCAACAAAATTGGAGAAAAATAAGGTTTCTTCAATTTCCCTTGCTCCGACTGGATTTTTGGTCCCCTGCAAGTTTACTTTGATTCACAAGGCTTCGATTAGAATTTGGTCTCCTTCAGGCCTTATTTGATCTCCCTTGTTTCGTTTGGACTTTAGTCTCTTTCAAGACTGCTTCGATTGGACTAGGACTTCTTTTTGCCTCCTTCGATTCATAAGACAGTAGCATCCTCTGTGCCTCTTTTGAATCTAGACATTTTGGCCTCCTTCATGCACCTTTCGTTTGGGCATGTGGTTTCTTCAGTACAAACTACTGGTCACACTCTTTGTTTGGGCACATGAATCCTTCAGCACAAGGTTTTGGTCAAACCTTTCGTTTTGGCACATGAATCTTTTAGTACAAGCTACTGGTCACACCTTTCGTTTGGGCATGTTGGTTCCCTTCATGCAAGCTTCGTTTGAATATAGATCTTTTGCATGTTGGCATGAAGTCACAAGGCAGGGACCCCCTATGTACACTCTTTCGTTTGGACACATGTGACTTCTGGCAGGCAAGCCTTCGATTGGACAAGAGCCACCTTCACACAAAGCTTCGATTGGAGTTTTAGTTTCCTTCGAATCAGCATCTTTCGAACCCAACTCTGGATCCTTCGAAGCAAGTTTGAGAAAATCTCATGGCCTTACCCTACTTGTCAGGTTATTTTGCTTCCAAATCATTACATAATCAGAAGCTTGTACATAGGATAAAAGCTTTGTCTATTGGATAATACTATTATTGGTTAAAATAGCAAAGGCTATGTACTTTTTTTATAGAGAGTACCTTTAAAGCAGCTTCTAACCTGATTTTTGTCTGAACACAAGAAATGTCAAAAGCATAAGTCCAATCTTCTGCCAGCAGGCCCCCACTTGTACTGGAAACGTGGGAATAACGAAAAGGGACTGACTTGTTTCACCTTTAACCAAACCATGATTTGTCATCATACAAACCTGGTTACTTCAAACATGTTGATTCTTTTCTCTATAAATAGAG
The DNA here is from genome assembly GCA_948472305.1 of Vicia faba. NCBI lineage: Eukaryota > Viridiplantae > Streptophyta > Magnoliopsida > Fabales > Fabaceae > Vicia > Vicia faba. Next base: position 48,648 of record CATIWC010000396.1, read on the forward strand.
AAGCATTTGCAAGCTCAAAAGATGACTTTTTGGCCAGAGGAAGGAATCTTACAATTTCTCAAACACCATAAGTTCTCAAACACTTAAACATTTGTGAAAACACAAACCCAGAATCCAAACACTTGTCCTCTTTGAATCTGAAAGGTCCCTGTACCTTGTTCCCCTTTGAATCCAGCAGGAAGAACCTCATGCTTGTTCTCCTCTTTCGAATCCAACATCAAAGGCCTAACCTCTGGTCCCTCCCTTCAAATCCAACAACATTCAAGGAAACCACTTCAAGGTCCAACGTACCCTCCAGCCTCCAGCAAGGTAAGTTGTTCCAAACCTTGAGCTTTTCGTTTCTTGTATAACATGTAAATAAGTTTTTCTTTCGTTTCAAGCATGTACATACCATTGTTCTTTTCGTTTTCACCCTTTTAATATGTTTTCAGAGCTAACCCTTTCATTTAGCTTCTTTTTTACCTAAACATGCATTAAGTATTAAACTGGTTGTAAGGCAATGCTAGCATGGCCTTAGGCCATATGGCTATTTAAGAGTTCAAACGAAAGAAACAGGAAATAAGAAGTAGGAAACGAAGCCTCTGGCTTCCACACCAACCTCTAGGTCAAAAGAAAGAGGCAACCAAAAGGCACACCATGCTGACTTCCAGACCCAGTCGAAAGTCACTCCCTCACTGCTTTCAACCCCCAGTCGAAGGAGGCAAAAAGGAAGATTGCATCGTGCACTGGTTCCAGGCCCAGTCAAAAGACATAACATGCTGACTTCTAGGCCCAATTGAAAGACACAACATGCTGACTTCCAGACCCCAGTCGAAAGATACAACATGCTGACTTCCAGGCCCCAATCAAAAGACACGCCTACACGGGTGCCAGCCCCCAATCGAAGGAATCCAGAAAGTGCAGAATTTAAGGGTTTTCAGCCTCAATCGAAAGACCCTTATTTTTCTTACTTTTATCTTATTTTTTCCTTTATATTTTCATGCACTTCAATATGGTTGTAATAAAGTAGGATTTTATCTTTCTGCATTTCATTACTTTTGTATGCTTGCTAGTAAAATAAGACATGTATGGCAAGATAAAAACAACAAGTAGACAAACCATAATCAAAGACAAAATACATGCAAATTAAACACACTATTCACACATACACCTCTAGGGTGATCTTACTTGTTGCCTTATAAAAAATGGTCATGTTATGAATGCGATATGTCTTAGCAAAAAAAATCAAAATACAAGATCATAGTCCCTCGATGATGCTACGAATTTTGCCTTACAAATGATCTTAGTCCCTCAAGAGAAATGCTAATATATCTCACAACATTTCTATCATGACTATACGATGACCCATACCCTTCCCTTCACATCCAACGATGGGGCTTCTTACCAAATCAATGGTAAGATAGAAACATCTAAAGGAGGAGAAAAAGAACGTTTAAGATCTTTTGAGCAGGTAGATTGCTCCTAGTTGCTCGTTTGCTCACAAAAAAAACATTTCATACACCAAACACTTTCATTTTGAAACATTTTCAAAATACAACACTTTGTATGTGTTCTTATAGAGACGAGAATCATTACAAACACACATTTTCAAAATCACTTTCAAAAACAAAAACTTCTTTGAACTATTTTCCAAACAACACTTTGTATGCGTTCTTATAGAGGTGAGCATCATTACAAAGGCACGTTTTCAAAATACTTTCAAAATCACACCATAAAGCATACTTTCAAATAAAAGAAAGTGATCTAGCAAGCAACTAAGAGTCCATAGATAACTATGTATGAAAAGGGTGCCAACACCTTCCCTTTTCATAATCTACCCCCCGAACTCAAGAAATAATCTCGAAAGGTCTTTCCTGTTCTTTTCAGCCTTTCCTTATTGGATAAAAGAAAAGTAGGTGGAGACTCTTGCTATCCGCAACAATTGCGATCAAACGCAAACATCCCAAGTCAGTTCTCCCATCGTGTTACACATATTATTAGTTGGTACCCACAATGGAAGAGTTCTCTATGCTAATCGGATTACCTATTCTTGATCAGACACCCTTCACTGGTTTAGAGAAAGTTCCAAATCCTGAAGATATTACAGCAGCCTTACGTTTGAAGCGGTCCGACATTGTATCCAATTGGGAAACAAGAAGTGAATCAAGGGCCTTCTTGCTAAATTTCTGATAGAGAAGGCTCAGTTGTTTCTGGATGCTATGAGTTTTCATGCTTTCGAGGAGATCTTGGCTCTGTTGATCTATGGTTTGGTACTATTACCTAATCCAGACCAACTCATAGATGTGAATGCCATCAAAATATTTCTAACTCATAATCTTGTGTCTACTTTGCTTGGAGATATTTTACATTCTCTTCACACTCGTACTATGAGAAAGCGAGGGACTCTTATGTGTTGCATATCTTTACTATCCAGGTGGTTTATTTCACACCTTCCCCGATTAGTGATGAAGAATGAACAAGGTTTGAGGTGTTCTCAAAGGATGATGTCACTATTTCATTAGGATATCTATTGGTATTCCCGATCTCAGGAGGATATCACTATCATTGACCACTGTGGGGAATTCCCTAATGTGCCACTCCTTAGCATAAGGGGAGATATCACTTACAACCTTTCCCTAGCTCTATGTCAATTTAATTATGCTCGAAGAGATGGTCCTCATGATATGCTCATCTAGGGTATTGTATTCTATTAAGAGAATGATCCTCAAGGTTACTGTCAAAGGTTTATACGTGCTTGGGGCATGGTGAATAAGATTGATAGCAAGACTTTGGGACATAAAAACTCCATCCCTCTAGAGCCCTACCTCAGATGGGTGCGATCTCGTGCTCAAAATCTTATAATGCCATATCCCGCCGTCCTACCAATAATTGTGGAGCCTATTGCTGAAGGAGATATTCCTCATACCGTCCTTCATCCTGATATACCTACTGATCTTGAAGAGCTACAGAAGTCTTAGATTCAACTAAAAGAATAAAGGGACACCTTTGAGACCTAGTTCTATGCTAGTGAGAAGAAAGTACTGGACCTGACCAAACACCTTCACAAAGAGCAGAGCCTTAATGCATATGTCAACACAAAGAGGAAGTGTCCATGGGATACTTGACTCATAATTTATTCCTTTGTAACCCTTCTTTTTGTTTTCATTGTAAGCCTAAAAGGCATTTATGATCTAAACTTACTAACAAGAATCTTTGTTATTGTTTCCTTTTTATTAACAAATTTAAATCCCACGAGGTCCTTGAAAACATTGCATATGTGTTGTACCCCAAAATATTTCCTCTCACTTATCAAGAATTTGCTCACAAGATCTCCTTTGGCTCAAGACTGCACTAGGGTTGATCAACTCAAGACACATCCTTAAGCACTGATGACCAAAATTAGGGTTTGAGATTTCTCAAGGATTTTTGAACTTACAATTCCCCATATGACTTTCATGGATCATTATGGACCCCCAAGATTACTCATGTCAAGTTTCAAGCTTTGAATCATACTTTTGCTCAGTCAATTGAGCAGTTGACCTAAAAACCAGCTGTATTGGAGAAAAAGTCAACTATGGCCAATTTACAGTCAAACTTCATAAATTTTTATCCACATCAACATTTTAAACTCATATTTATCATTTGGTCAAGTTTGGACCACAATTCCTCAAGAAATTTGATCAAATCTTCAAAAGGGCAAAAGGGTCAAAATTAGGGTTTTGATTGAGAAATGGCAATTTCTGATTTTCGACCAAGAAAATGATCAATTGGTTTAAGGCATGATTTCAAGAGTTAAATTGCATCATTTTTACCTAATGGCATGACCTAAAACATTTCTCAAGATCAATTGGATTGATATTGAATTTTCAGTCAACTGTACACTGAAAAGTCAAACTTTGACTTTTTGGTCAAAATTCAATGTCAAAGATCACAATTCATCAAAACATGTCAAAATATGAAACTTATTCATCAAGAAATCAAAAAGTCAAGATTTCATTTTGAAAAGTCAAAGTTTTCTAACTTAGAAATTTTTCTAAGTGTTTAAACTTCATGTTTTTTCATAACTTTAAGCCAATTTTTCACCATGATGCAAGATGATTCAAAAGAAACTTCCAACATGAAAGTTGTAGATCTCCATGAAATCTAAAACTTTGAATCACACAACTCATTCCAAAAGTTCTTGGGTCTCAAGTTATAATTTTAATAATACATGGTCATGAAACAAAACACTTAGTGAAATTTTGCCCTAAGTTGGTCAGGATTTTGACCCAATTTCATGGAACTTTTTCATATAGTTCGAAGTGAAATCTTCAAAAGAAATTCAAAGATGGGTTGCATATCACATTTAAAGCTTTCCAAAATGTCAAATAACTCCTTCAGATCATTTTTGAGTAGGGAGAATCGAAGAGATGAAGTTAGGGTTTTATCACTTGAATTACAAGGCATTTTATGACGAACAAAATTCAAATTCAAAGTTATGCTGCATAAACTCTACTTTGCTGGCCTCAAACTTGTTAGGAACTCCATAATTAATTTCTTGCACAACTGTTAGAGGTCTCATTTCAAGCATTCAATGCAAGGCCATGCTTTATATCCATTTTGTGAAGAAAGTGTACATTGCCATTTTGATTGTGTGACTTTTTGTACAAAAATTGTTCTTGAGCCTTGCACTTGTTGTATTAGGATCATACAAGTCCCATAACCCATAAGAAACTTATTAGACACTTACAATCACCCAGCCCATGCTTGTACTACACATTGAAACTTATTTTCCCACTTTTCTTCAAAATCAAGTAACCTAACAATTAGCTTGAGACTTGTACTTCTGATTGTCCAAAGCTCTCAAACTCTTTTATTTATACATACACAAACCTTTTTCCATAAAGACACGGATGCTTAAGCCCTCAAACACTTTGAAATCAGAACTTGCACCAAAAACCTCCATTACTTGTCATTTCTGACCTTGAACTTCAAATACACAAACCACTCGTGCATTTTCACTTTTAATCAATCGCAAAGCTTCTATAACTTATATAGAGGCTATGCAAACCCTTACTACACAACTGTAACACCATTTGCACCATCCTCCATTTTCAAAAACAGGGGTCTGCAAGTGGACTTCTGCAGAACTCCTTAGCCACTTCCAGCTCAAGCTAAGCATCCCTTTAGCTTCCTGGGAACTTGAGGAAGCTAACCCAATCATTGGAACTCACTGAAAGCTGCTCAAAATTCAAACCTGATACCCTCTTGCAAGGTAATTTTTCTAACTTTGGAACTTTTCATACAGACATCATCAAAGTTTTCATTAGTTTTCATTAATTTTGTTTGAGCTTAGAGAATTTAAGATTGAAATTTTTGATATTTTTAGGGTTCAGATTAGAGCCAATGAAATTCATGTTTGTCTTTAATATATAGTTTTAATGCTTTACATTTATGAAATTGTGAGGAAATTTGCTACAAGTTTAATGTTTACAGTTTTCATTTTTGTTGAGAAATGAACAAGTTACAGTTGGTCTGGCTGGAGGTTGAAGATGAAGTGTAAATCAGGGCACGTTTTGTATCATATATTTATTGTTTTGCTTATGTTAACGGGTGTATAGCCACTCTAGTGGTAGAAGCGTGCGCCTTTAACCTTTGGGACCTGGGTTCGAGCCCCAGTGATACCCTTTTGGATTTTTTCACATTTTTGCATTCTGACTTTCTTTTTTTGGCAGGCGCTGGGCCTCCTTGGGCCTTGCTGTTTTTGTTTTTGCTTGCTAACCCCCCCCCCCCCCCCCCCTGTTTCATTTACACACCCTGCCTAGTTTTATTTTCTTTTCTTATTTTCGTTTTATTTAATTTATTAATATATTTTCTAATTTTAAAAAAAATCATAAAAATACAAAAATAGTAGATTTATATTTTGACATAGTTTATTTATTTTTTCTCATAAAAATTATTTTATTTAATCAATACTTCAGTTATTTTACTGATTATCTTTGTAAATTTAATTAAAAAATATGTTTTTAGTTATTTTCTTTTACACAATTTAAATATATTATTTTAAAATATAAAAAGACCAAAAATATTTTATAACAATATAATTATTTTCAAGACAAAAAAATACCAAAAATACCTTTCTTAAGCTTAATTTCATTTTTAATCAATTAATAGATTTAGGGTTTTATTTAAAATCTTTTCTTAGTAAATTAGGTTTACTTTTTACCATCTTAATTAATTATTTCATTTTAATTAATTAGGTTAAAATAAATTCCCTTTTCCTAAAAAATCCAAACAAATATCCATTTTCTTCACATTTGCATTCTTGTATATTTATCCATTTTGTGCATTATATTCATTTAATTTCTTGTACATTTGTACCAATTCAATTTGGTTGTAATAGACTAATTAGGTTTGTTTTATTGAAATCCCCATTTACAATTTGTACACCCCCTCCCACAAGTATTGTAATAGCATAGTACCTTTAAATTCCGCAATTTATCGCTTTATATATAACATGCTAGTAATTAGGGTTTGTATGGAAAGACTAAAACCAATACTTAGAAAACCCTAATTCAAGACAAAATCAAGCATGAAAACAATACACTTGCACACAAGCACCCCCTAGGGTAAATCCACTTGGTTGCCTTTTCAAAATGGCCATATTACGCATGCGAGGTATCTTAGTAAAAACAACAAAGTATAAGATCATAGTCCGTCGATGACGCTATCTAAGTTGCCTTTCAAATGATCTTAGTCCCTAAAAGATAATGCTAAGATACCTCGCAACATTGATAATCATGGTTATACGATGACCCACGCCCGTCCCGCTTACATCCAAGGATAGGGTTACTTACCAAATCAATGGTAAGATAACAATGTCAAAGGAAAAGAAAATGAACAAGAAAGACTTTTGAGTAGTTAGAATGCTCCTAATTACTTGCTCAATTTCAAAACATCCTTGCTATTTTCAAAACAAACACCTACACTTTCAAAACCTCTTACAAACTTGAAAACATTTTCAAAAGATCAAACATCTTTGTATACATTCTTATGAACGAGAATCATTACAAAGATTTCCTAAACAATGACCTCTTTACAAAATACTTTCAAAAACCACACAAAGCACAATTTAAAACAAAAGCAAGTGATCTACAAAGTAACTAAGAGCCCATGGAAAACCATGGATGAAAAGGGTGCTAATACATTTCCTTTTCATTATCTACCCCCCGAACTCAAGAAATAATCTCAAAGGTCTTTCCTGTGCTTTTTCACCTTTCCTTTTGGATAAAAGAAAAGTCGGTGGCGACTCTTGCTAACCGCAACATTTGCGATCAAACGCAAAACCTTCAAGTCAGTTCTCCCACCATATCATAGAACTGGCGACTCTGCTAGGGATAAATTATAAAAGTGGGGTTACCTTAGGGTTAGATCACATTTACTTGCTTACATTGTTTGAATTGTTTGCTTTACATTATGGTTCTTTGTTTGGGTTTGAATCCTCTACCCGGATTTGGGTTACCTTATAGGTAAGTAGCAATACATTGTGGAAAATGTGCGGGGTATACCTACATGGTCTAAGCAATATCTACGTTAGTGCGACATATTTGTGGGTACCGGTAGCCCTTGAGTTAATCAATGAGAATACGGGGCCGATGAGTGATGTCATGAAGCACTAATGAAATTTTAGAACCTTTACTTTACCAACTTGGCCTTTAGGACATAGTGGGATGACCGGCTTTGGTATAATCTGAAGTTGGTAGATACTCGATAATACACTCATTGAGGTTTGGTTTTTTGAGATATTTTGGTCGCCATTAAAGAGGATTATGCTGCGACAATGCTCAAGGAAACAAACCACTGATATTGAGCTCCTTAGAACCCGGTTACTATTGCTAAGACAGGTTGAGCCAACTAAACTTCAAGAGGGTACTTACCTATGAGACTCCATGCAAGATTAAACCTAAGGATTTGTTTGCTTTGTTTGTGTATATTTACTTGTACATAACATCATGAACATCATAACATCATATTCATTTACTAACCATTTCAAGGATTTTGGGATTTATCTTTGTTCTATTTTGTAGGACATGGATTCTATTCGGAGGAAAACTATTCAAGTCAATCTTGTGAGGATCCCTCCATAACTTAAGGAGCTAGCTTAAGGATTCCTGAAAATTCTCCATTTACCGAGAGACATGGTCGCCTACTCAACTTGGTCACTTCCAACATTGATGAGGACATGATGAAGGTGCTCTTTTAGTTCTTTGATCCTTTACACCATTGCTTAACATTTCCCGATTATCAACTTGTGCCAACTTTGGAAGAATTCTCCTAACTCTTGAGGATTCCCAATCTCAATCAACTACCTTTCAACTATACGGAAAGAGAACCAAATCTAGAAGAGATTGCTCAAGCTCTACACTTGCAGTCATCTGATGTCACAACTAATTGGGAAACAAGCAATGGTGTCAAGGGTTTCCTAGCAAAGTTCTTGTTTGAGAAAACCCAAAACAGTTGGAACTCCTTGGATTTTCAAGCCTTTGAGGAAATTGTGGCTCTCCTCATCTATGGGATGGTTTTGTTCCCAAATCCCGACCAACTCATAGATGTGAACGTCGTCAAGATCTTCATGTCTCGTAACCCGGTGCCTACTTTGCTAGGGGACATCCTACATCCTTTTCACACTTGCAGTGAGGAAAAGAGCTGTCCTTATGTGTTGCAATCCTCTCTTGGCAAGATGGTTTATTTCGCATCTTCCCCAATCTGTATTGAAGAATGAGCAAGGTTTAAGGTGGTCACAAAGGTTGATGATGCTCAAACATTAGACATCCATTGGTGTTACCGATCTATAGAGAATGTTACTATTGTCGACCGTTATGGAGAATTCCTTAATGTCCCCTTACTTGGCATTAGGGGAGGTATCACCTACAACCCCTGCTTAGCCTTAAGACAGTTTGGTTACGCCAAAAGGGATGGCCCACATGAGATGCTCATTCAAGGTTTGGTATTTGACTACGAGAACAACGATCAAGGTCTTCGCCAGAGGTTTATTCGAGCTTGGAGGATGTTAAACAAGGTAGATAGCAAGACATTAGGGCATAAGAATTCCATCCCTCTTGAGCCTTACCTCAAATGGGTACGAACTCGTGCTCAGAGTCTTATGATGCCTTATCCCTCCATTCTCCTGATAATCATTGAGCCTGTTATGGAAGGATATGTTCCATACACTAACCTACATCCTGACATGCCCACCTCTCTTGAAGACTTACAAAGATATTGGATACAACTCAAGGGGAGCGAGACACGTCTGAAGCCCAATTCTATGCTAACGAGAAGAAGGTTTTGGAACTCACTAAGCAACTTCATGAGGAGAGGAACCTGAATGCTTACATCGCACCAAAGAGGATGCGTACAACCTTTTTATATTAGAGTTTTTGTATTGTTTTTCCCAAAATGGCATTGATGTACTCAAGCTTTAATTTATTAATATAACGTGTGTTTCCTTTTTGTCTAAAATAAATTTGAATATTTAAAATCCTTGAAATTATTGCATATGCATTTACCATTCATCATAACATAAGAAAGTTTCTTGCAACAAGTCTCCTCATCTTTCTACTATTTATTTCAGTAAGATGGATCTCGAGAAAACGGTGAAGGACCTCCAAGCTCAAAATTCCCAGTTTCAACAGATGTTCTTAACTCTAGCCAAAGGACAAGAAGAATTGAAGACCTTGCTGGTTGAAGAGAAAAAGAAGAAAAAGAAAATAACCAGAGTTCTAAACATGGGAAGAAGATTCCAAGGACAAGCAAGATGGACCCTGGACTTTGCAACGTCATCTGGTAAAAAAGAAAATCAAGATAGGAAGGGCAAGGAAGCAGTGGTTCAGCTAGATTTAGAGGACGAAGAGGAAGAAGAAGATTATTCTGAAGAACAATACCCTCCAGCTGACGACAAGTATAAGCATCTAGAAGAACGGTTAAGTGCAATGGAAATCCAAAAAGTGCCTGGATTGGACTTTGAGGAGTTGGGATTAGTATCTGGGATAGTAATTCCTCCAAAATTCAAAGCACCGGTGTTCGCCAAATACGATGGAGTTTCATGTCCCAAAATGCATCTCCGGTCCTATGTGAGGAAAATCCAGCCTCATACCGCTGACAAGGATTTATGGGTACACTTATTCCAAGACAGTCTGTCTGGAACTCAACTTGATTGGTTTTATCAGCTAGAACGAGCCAATGTTCATAACTAGGAAGATCTGGCCGCTGCCTTTTACAAACAATACCAATACAACGCTGATCTTGCGCCCACCCGTACTCAACTCTAGAGTATGGCAATGGTTTCAAGTGATGGCTTCAAAGGCTATGCGCAAAAATGGAGGGACTTAGCAGGAAGGGTCTAGCCTCCCCTATCTGAAAGAGAGTTAGTGGATATGTTTTTGGGAACCTTGTCCGGACCTTTCTTCAATCACTTAATTGGGAGCTCTTCGGCAGGTTTTACCGAATTGATATTGACCAGAGAAAGGATGGAAGTCGGGATAAAGAATGGAAAGATTCAAAAAGATGCATCCTCTGCTGCTGTAAGAAAACCATTCATCAGAAAGAAAGAAGTTGTTGTTGTATATCCTTAGATAAATCAAGATAGGACTGAACACCGTCCAATGGTGGGGGCTGTCATGATTCCTAAACCCACACCTGCTCAGCAAAGAAGCAACCAGCCAAGAATGGAAAGACCAATCAGACAATTCACCCGAATTAATATGACACTGTCTCAAGTATTGCCACATTTGTTAAGATCCAATCTAGTGACTTTGAAAGAAGCTCCAAAGAATCCTAACACAACCTCTCCTCACTATCATCCTAATGCCTGCTGCGCATACCATTCTGAGAGTCCCGACCATGACACTAACAACCGTTAGGCTCTGAAGAACAAAGCACAATATCTTCTTGAAGCCAAAGATATTGAATTCGATGCACCAGAAAATCCCAATGTCATTACTGCCCCTATACCCAAGCACGACCATGATGTCAATGCCTTTGAAGAAGATATGTTTGTTACCTCAGTTGATGAACTTGTGACCCACTCCTGACTATCAAAAAGAACTTATTAAATGCCGGTGTATTCCCAGGCTGTGGTGAAAGCTGTCATTTCTGTTTGTCCTCACCAACCAGCTGTCTTTTGTTAAAAGCAGGAGTTTAGTGCCTAATAGATAACAAGGAAATTTTGTTTGAGAAGGCTTCAATTCCAAATATTTATTATAATGATGTTTCCGTCATGACCATTTCCGATAATTTCTAGGGTCTCCACCAAAAGACCCGTTAGAATTACATCAGTTCCAAAAGTAACTCCATTGATAATTACAATGCCTGGACCAATCTCGTATTCGTCAGACAAAATCATACCATGGAATTATGGAGGGGATGTCTACTACCACGGTTTTAAGCAAGACTGGCCAGCTGTTGAAGATTCAAGTTCTGAGAAAGTTGGCTCCAATGTCAGTAATATTGCAGGGACTAGCAAGATTACCCGAAGTGGAAGGATATTCTCTCCAGAAATTGCTCCTCCAAAAGCTATTGCTAGACCCGTAATCATTCCTGTTGTTGTTGCTCCTCTAAAGGTTATTCCCAGTCCTAAAATTATCTCTACTAATACTCCTGTTGACAAAACGGTTATAATGTGAAATTCTGGCAGCAGATACTCAATGTCACAGTGAATGTTATGACACCGTATCTGATTTTCTATATGACAGTAAATAAAAAAACAGTAAAGAACACAGTCAATTGTTTACCCAGTTCAGTGTGAAACAACACCTACTCTGGGGGATACCAAGCCAGGGAGGAAATCCACTATAAGAGATATTAATTCAGGAATAAACCAACCAGTTTATCTCCTTCACTTAAGACCTACCCAATGCAACTTCAATCTAAGTTCAACTTAAACCTGAGTTCCTACTCACTCCCCCTCAATCACCGCAGTGATACTTAAACAATTGACTAATGAAAGAATGAAGACACTCTTCAGAACATACACTTGATTATGCTTCACAGCTTTTTAATCAAGTAACACAAACACTCGTGCTTCACAGCTTTGAGTGATACATAAACCTAACTTGACTTTGCTTCACAGCTTTAGTCAAGAGACACAAACACTCTTGCTTCAAAGCTTTGAGTGATACAAAAACCCTTACAATCAAAACCTATTCCAAGTCACTTATCACAATGATACTTGCTTGGATTACATCAGTTAAAACTATACAGCTCCTAATTGATCTTCAGTCAAAAAGTTGATTTCCAAACAGCTTTCCTGTTGAATATATATGCAGCTGTTTCTTCAGTTAGGGCTTCCACGAAAAGCTAGGGTTAATTAGGGTTAACCTCAAGACTAGGTCATAAGACTTTATCAACCAGATTAGGGTTGAGCTAGGTTAACCCAAAGTCCACGTGAGATTCTGTTCTGGAAAGAATGAACCAACTTCCTGAAAAATCTCAGAATTAACCAAACTGCATAACTGTTAGATCAGTACAGGATGTCTTAACATTTGTTATGACATCAGAATTCCTGTTTACTGATTTTGGTAGAAAGTAATAAACGTGATCATTGCAAAATACTCAGATACACACTCATAAACAGTAGCTACTGTATGCCATACTTTTTCTGCATAAAGTACCTAATAATCCAGAATGTTATGACATCAGTCATGACATTCACACACCTGGTTTTACCAAAAATACATGCCAATAACTAAAAACTTACAAACTCTCACTTTGGCATATTTTTGGCTAAAACCCCTAAGCAATCAGAGAATAGAGAGCAGCAGAATGAATATGACTGCAGAAAAAATATAATGTCTACCAAGTAATTAACACAAAATATCTCCCCCTCTTTAGCCACAAATAGGCCAAAGATACATGTACTTATATGTTATACAGTCATCCAAAATGAGTAATAAAAACAACAAATAAAATCTGAAAACACTTGCATCAACAGGAACCAGCATCAGGCTTGTCAACTCCACCAAACTTTAAGCACTGTCATCTTCAGAGGAGCTACTTTCTTCAGCATTGAGCTGATCTTCAGCAGCACCCTCTTCCCTTCTGTTTCCTTCAGTCTCCTCCTGTTCTAATCTGGCAATTAGGTTTTCTAGAGTCTTTTTCCTTGTCTCCAGCTCTTTGCAGGTCTCCTTCAGTACAGCTATAACATCAGATGTCTTGGACTGAGTTTTTACAGTTGATGTCTCAGCTGATGTCATGACAATGTCAGGAACATGAGATCCCTGAAATAGCTTGTAGTGTAACCCAAGAGCAGGAGCTCTTTTGCAAACAATATCTCTTTCCACCAGGATGTTAGGGTACTGAGCAAGGACAATTCCACAAAGGAGGGAGGGAAAGGCAATAGGGCCTTTAACAGCATAGCTTCCAGCATGTTTTAAAGTTTGATCAAAAATATACCTGCCATAGTCAAATTCAGTCCTGGTTCCAACATCATAAATGAATCTCCCCAATCCTGTAGAGATGGTTGATTTATGGTTTGTAGGGACCCAGTTGGCTGCACCAATCTTGTGCAGGATGGCAAATTTTATGCTTAGCTTGCTAGCATTCAGCTTGCCTTTTGAGGGCCAGCACTTGACTTGTCTTGCTGTGATGGTTTGGCATACTTCATTGTCAGTAACTTCTAGTTCAGGGCAAGCCTCATTTGATCTTCCAAGGAATTTGTTAATTTCAGATGGAGAGAAATTAACCCTTCTTCCTCTCACATAGACACATTCAAAGTCAGTTGACCTTCCATCAGCACATTCATCAGACAGATTCACTATGAATTCCTTGACAAGATTTTCATAGCATTTGGTAAACTTTTCCACAGTCTTCATTAGTCCAGCAGCTTTGATTAGGTCCATGATTTCCTTACAATCCATGGCACCATTGTTTAGTTCTCTTTCCAAGGCTATTCTCTTCAAGCAAACATACTTCCATCTGTTGGCATTTTCATGGTGGTGAAATGAAATGTTGTCAGTGGGGACTTCAGGAACTCTAGCCATTTTGCTGGAAGGGAGTTTCCTTCTGAGAGGAATGTCTTCAGCATCAATTTCAAATTCTGATTCCTCATCAGAATCAGAAGGTTCAGGTTCTTTCCTCTTCTTTTCTATTGGTTGTCTCGCAGGCTTTGAGAGACTCCCAGCATGTACTCGGGCTTTCACCTTCCCCTTGGACAGTCCAGTCTTCACAGCTTCCACACCAGTCTTGCCTTCAGACCTGGTTTTCTTATCAGCAGGTTTCTCTTTGGTCAGACATTTTGCAGCATCCTGATTACCCTTTCTGTTCATCATTCTCCTAGCTATGCTAGGGTTGATATTTGCAATTAGGTCATTGTCTGAGTATTCCTCATCCACATCAATAACAGGTGGTTCAACATTCTTCTCTGAAGGGTTCTGAATATCATCAAGGTTTTCAGATGATTTCTGAATGTTGTCATTTGGAGTCTCAACATTCTCAAAGACATTTGGATTTACTTTAACATTTGGGCTTGCTGATTCTTGATTTAATGGAACAGAAATCCCAGGTACAGAGTGGTTCTCACTCAAAATTCTTGTAACAAGCCTAGATATTGCTTGATGAACGTAAGCTGAGCCTTCCCTATTTGGTACAGAAGATGAAGGTTGAGAGGGATTACCGGATGAAGTAGCTTGAGACCTTTCTGCATGCCTTGTTCTCATCTTTTTGACCTTGGAGGGGTTAGTTGCCATTTCTCTAAGAGGAGTAATCTCCAGGACTTCAGAATCCATGCATGAGGTGATTGCCTGAGAATCTTGATCAGATGATGAAGATGAAACTGTCGTCTTGGATGAGGATGATGTTTGAGACATTTTGATAGTCTTAGAAAACCAGTAGCAACTAGAGAGAAAACTTTGATTGAGAGAATGGGATTTGTTGCAAAGTAGAGAGTGGAAGGAGGCAAATGAGTGTCTATTCAAATTCTTAATAATTTTGAAAGAATTGGGAAAACATATGATTAACCCAATCAAAATAGACTTAACAAAAATAACTCCTTCAACCCTTGTTTTAAGCAAAATTAATTGCTACAATTCCTCATGTTGTCAAATACCCAACTTGCCCCTCAAGTTTTCAAATTGATTTGCATCAAGTGCCT
Source organism: Vicia faba (assembly GCA_948472305.1). Classification (NCBI taxonomy): domain Eukaryota; kingdom Viridiplantae; phylum Streptophyta; class Magnoliopsida; order Fabales; family Fabaceae; genus Vicia; species Vicia faba. Next base: position 63,751 of record CATIWC010000396.1, read on the forward strand.
TGGTAAAAATGTCAGCCAGCTGTAGCTCAGTGGCAACATGTTCCAGTTTAATTGTCTTCTCCTCTACAAGGTCTCTGATAAAGTGATGTCTAATGTCAATGTGCTTGGTCCTGCTATGCTGAATAGGGTTCTTGGAAATGTTGATTGTACTCAGATTGTCACAGTACAATTTCATAACATCTTGTGTGACATTATACTCAGTGAGCATCTGTTTCATCCAGATCATTTGAGAACAGCTACTACCAGCTGCGATGTATTCAACTTCAGCAGTAGAGAGAGACACACAGTTCTGTTTCTTGCTGAACCAGGAGACCAGATTATTTCCTAAGAAGAAACATCCTCCAGAGGTGCTTTTTCTATCATCATCACTTCCAGCCCAATCAGCATCACAATAACCAGTCAGAGTTGGTTCACAACCATGAGAGTACAACAAGCCATAGTTGTAAGTTCCACTTACATACTTCAAAATTCTCTTCACTTGGTTGATATGACTGACTTTAGGATCAGCTTGGTATCTTGCACAAACTCCAACTGCAAAAGTAATGTCAGGTCTGCTGGCTGTTAAGTACAGTAGACTTCCTATCATGCTTCTATACAGACTTTGGTCCACCTTAACCCCACTTGAATCTTTGGATAGCTTTAAATGAGTAGGTGCAGGAGTCCTTTTGTGACTGGCATTCTCCATACCAAACTTCTTGACAATGTTCTTTGCATACTTGCTTTGAGATAGAAAGATTGAGTCCTCCATCTGTGAGACTTGCAGTCCAAGAAAATAAGTCAGTTCTCCCATGAGACTCATTTCGAATTCAGCCTGCATCTGGTCAGCAAAATGTTTAACCATTTGTTTTGACATTCCCCCAAACACTATGTCATCAACATATATTTGAGCTACCATTAACTTCCCTCCTTCATTTTTGACAAAGAGGGTTTTATCCAAGCCTTCTTTTCTGTATCCTTTGTCTGAGAGAAATTTTGTTAACCTGTCATACCATGCTCTAGGAGCTTGTTTCAGGCCATATAGTGCTTTCCTCAATTTGTAGACATGATCAGGGTGGTTTGGATCCACAAAACCTTTAGGCTGTTCCACATAAACTTCCTCATTTAAGTACCCATTTAGGAAGGCACTTTTTACATCCATCTGAAACAACTTGAACTTCAGGAGACAAGCAACTCCCAATAGGAGTCTGATAGATTCCAGTCTGGCTACAGGGGCAAAGGTCTCATCAAAATCAACCCCTTAAACTTGAGTGTATCCTTGGGCAACAAGTCTTGACTTATTCCTAGTGACAACTCCTTCAGCATCTGATTTGTTCTTGTATATCCATTTTGTGCCAATGATGTTTGTTCCCTCTGGTCTAGGAACTAACTCCCAAACTTCATGTTGCTTAAATTGGTTCAATTCATCTTGCATTGCACCACTCTAGTATTCATCAGTTAAAGCCTCCTTAACATTTCTTGGTTCAATTTTAGACACAAAGCAAGAGTTTGAGATGATTTCTCTAGATCTTGTAATGACTCCACTGTTAGGATCCCCTATGATGAGTTCTTTAGGATGATCTTTCTGAATTCTGATGGAAGGGATTTTGCTAGCTTCCTTGGATTCAGAGTCTTCTGTAGTGGTGTTAGGAAGGTCATTCTGTTGAGTTGGAGTCTCAAAGAATGTCTCAACATTACAAGGGACATCTGTTTCTTCATGATAATCATCAACTATGACATTTATTGATTCCATCATGACTTTGGTCCTGGAATTGAATACCCTATAAGCTCTGCTGTTGGAGGAGTATCCTAGAAATATACCTTCATCACTTTTAGGGTCCAACTTTCTCCTTTGTTCACGATCTGCCAGAATATAGCATTTGCTGCCAAATACATGGAAGTACTTCACAGTTGGCTTTCTTCCTTTCCAAAGTTCATAAATGGTGGATGAGGTTTCCTTTCTCAAAGTGACTATGTTATGGACATAACAGGCTGTATTCATAGCTTCAGCCCAAAAATGAATAGGAAGTCTTTTGGCATGTATCATAGCTCTGGCAGATTCCTGTATGGTCCTATTTTTCCTTTCTACAACTCCATTTTGTTGAGGAGTTATAGGAGAAGAGAATTCATGACTAATTCCTTCTGAGGAACAGAACTCATTAAACTTACTGTTTTCAAATTCCTTGCCATGATCACTTCTGATTCTGACAATACACCCTTCTTTTTCTCTTTGAATTCTTTTACACAGTTCTTTAAAAACTTCAAACACATCAGATTTTTCCCTAATGAAGTTAATCCAGGTGAATCTGGAAAAGTCATCCACCACAACATAGGCATATCTCTTTCCACCAAGACTTTGCACCTGCATTGGTCCCATCAGATCCATATGAAGAAGTTCTAGAACCTTAGAGGTGGTCAGATGTCTTGACTTTGGATGTGACATCCTAGTCTACTTACCAACCTGACATTCACCACAAACTCTCCCTTCATCAATTTGCAGTCTTGGAATCCCTCTGACTGCCTCCATGGAGATAATCCTTTTCATTCCTCTTAGATGAAGATGGCCAAGTTTTTGGTGCCACAGTTTCACCTCTTTTTCTTCTTTGGCAATAGAACACACAGTGGAGTAATTAGTGTTCTCAGGCTCCCACAAGTAACAATTGTCTTTAGATCTGACTCCTTTCATTACAACTTCTTGTTTTTCATTAGTTACAAGACATTCAGATTTTGAGAAGTTGACCTTGAATCCTAGATCACATAATTGACTGATACTAATGAGATTAGCAGTCAGGCCTTTTACCAATAGTACTTCATTTAGATTTGGAACTCCAGGGCAGTCCAAATTACCAACTCCTTTGATTTCTCCTCTAGCACCATCTCCAAAGGTCACATAACTAGTGGTGTGAGGTTTAACATTATTGAGAAGGTTCTTCATTCCAGTCATGTCCTTAGAACACCCACTGTCAAAGTACCAGTCTTCCTTTGCAGAGACTCTAAGGGAAGTGTGGGCTATCAGGGCAGTAGCCTTTTTCTTCCACTGTGGAGTATGTGGTACCTTGTTAGACTTAGGTTTGACACCTAGGTTCTGATTAGGGTATCCATACAATCTGAAGCAGAATGGCTTTATGTGATCAAACCTCCCACAATGATGACATCTCCATCTTTGGTACTTTTTCTTCATATTTCTCTGTTCCCGATGTTGAGTGTTATGTTGTGACATTTGCTTTGACATTTGTTTATCAGGCCTGATCTTCTTGTCTGCACCAGATTTCTTTGCTGCCACAAATCCTAGACCAGACTTGTTTCCCATATTTTGTCCAACCTGAAGGATTTCTTCCAATTTGTCAGTTCCATTTGTCAGCATCTTGACAGATTTGGTCATCTGGTTCAGTTTTGAGTTCAGGATTTGAACTCCCCCTTCTAGATGACTTATAGTTTCAATGTCTGCCCTTTTTTCAGCCTCCAACTTTATGATGAGTTTTGTTTGTTTCTCATTTTGCATACAGACTTCAGCACTTCTGATACATAATTTTTTGTAAGTATCAGCCAGTTCTTCAAATGTCACTTCCTTATCACTAGTGTCACTTTCAGAGGTACAAACACCAGTTAGTGCAGTAACTAGTTTGGCAGATTCTTCTTCAGAATTACTTTCTGAATCACAGTCAGACTAGGTAACAGACATTCCTTTCTTTTGTTTCTTAAGAAAGGTAGGACATTCAGCTCGAATATGCCCATATCCTTCACAACCATGGTATTGAATTCCTCTGCCTTGATTTCCCTTCTCTTTAGACTTTGGTCTTCTGCTGGAGTCATAAGATTTGTTAATGTCAGAGGGGATGTTCTTAACATTTGACCTTGACTTTGGATCCATTCTCTTGATGAGTTTGTTGAATTGTCTTCCAAGCATGGCTATAGCTTCTGAAATATTTTCTTCTTCATCCTCCTTGGTTTCATCTTCAGTGTTGGATACAAGTGCTATGCTCTTGTTTTTCTTGTCAACATTGTCACTGATCCCCATCTCAAAAGTCTGAAGAGACCCAATGAGTTCATCCACCTTTAACTTGCTGATATCCTGGGCTTCCTCTATAGCAGTTACCTTCATTGTAAATCTTTTAGGCAGGGATCTGAGAATCTTTCTCACCAGTTTTTCTTCAGACATCTTTTCACCCAATGCTCCTGAGGTGTTGGCAATATCCAAGATGTTCATGTGAAACTCATGAATGGTTTCATCTTCCTTCATCCTTAGGTTCTCAAACTTGGTAGTCAGCATCTGAAGCCTTGACATTTTTACTTTGGATGTGCCCTCATGGGTAGTTTTGAGAGTGTCCCACACTTCCTTGGCCAGTTCACATTTATGTACTAGTCTGAATATGTTTCTATCAATTCCATTGAACAAGGCATTTAAAGCTTTGGAATTACCCAGGGCTAACTCATCTTCTTCTTTGCTCCATTCTTCCTCAGGCTTTAGACTGATCGTCCCATCTTTCTCAGTTATGGTGGGATGGTTCCATCCTTTGTCAGCAGCTCTCCAAGCCTTTTTGTCCAGTGATTTTAAGAAGGCAATCATACGAGGTTTCCAGTAGTCATAATTTGATCCATCCAGAATGGGTGGTCTGTTTCCAAAAACTCCTTCTTTGTCCATAGTGCCAGAAAGTGATATCCCTAGATCTCACCCAGTAATACAGGCAGAGTGCCTGCTCTGATGCCAATTGAAATTCTGGCAGCAAATACTCAATGTCACAGTGAATGTTATGACACCGTATCTGATTTTCTATATGACAGTAAATAAAAAAACAGTAAAGAACACAATCAATTGTTTACCCAGTTCAGTGTGAAACAACACCTACTCTGGGGGATACCAAGCCAGGGAGGAAATCCACTATAAGAGATATTAATTCAGGAATAAACCAACCAGTTTATCTCCTTCACTTAAGACCTACCCAATGCAACTTCAATCTAAGTTCAACTTAAACCTGAGTTCCTAATCACTCCCCCTCAATCACCGCAGTGATACTTAAACAATTGACTAATGAAATAATGAAGACACTCTTCAGAACATACACTTGATTATGCTTCACAGCTTTTTAATCAAGTAACACAAACACTCGTGCTTCACAGCTTTGAGTGATACATAAACCTAACTTGACTTTGCTTCACAGCTTTAGTCAAGAGACACAAACACTCTTGCTTCAAAGCTTTGAGTGATACAAAAACCCTTACAATCAAAACCTATTCCAAGTCACTTATCACAATGATACTTGCTTGGATTACATCAGTTAAAACTATACAGCTCCTAATTGATCTTCAGTCAAAAAGTTGATTTCCAAACAGCTTTCCTGTTGAATATATATGCAGCTGTTTCTTCAGTTAGGGCTTCCACGAAAAGCTAGGGTTAATTAGGGTTAACCTCAAGACTAGGTCATAAGACTTTATCAACCAGATTAGGGTTGAGCTAGGTTAACCCAAAGTCCACGTGAGATTCTGTTCTGGAAAGAATGAACCAACTTCCTGAAAAATCTCAGAATTAACCAAACTGCATAACTGTTAGATCAGTACAGGATGTCTTAACATTTGTTATGACATCAGAATTCCTATTTACTGATTTTGGTAGAAAGTAATAAATGTGATCATTGCAAAATGCTCAGATACACACTCATAAACAGTAGCTACTGTATGCCATACTTTTTCTGCATAAAGTACCTAATAATCCAGAATGTTATGACATCAGTCATGACATTCACACACCTGGTTTTACCAAAAATACATGCCAATAACTAAACACTTACATAATCCCTGTTATCACCCCTACTGACATTCCTGCTGCCGAGTCAACAGAGACTCGAGGTAAAGATATTCTAGTTGAGCCAGTCCGGACGAAGGCACAATCAGTGGCTATCCGTGAGACCTCCCGGAAAGAGATGGAGGAAATTCCGAAGATCATAAAAAGAAGCGACTACAACGTAGTCGAGCAACTGGGGCAAACTCCATAAAAAATTTCCATGCTGGCTCTATTATTATGTTCTGAGGCTCATGTAAAGGCCTTGGTAAAATTCCTTAAAACTGCTCATGTACCCCAAGAAACATCTGCCGGTCAATTCCAAGACTGCGTATCCAGCTTGACCGCAGATAATGGTTTAGGTTTTTTGGATGTCGATTTAACGCCAAGGGGGAGGAAGCATAATGAGGCATTACATGTCTCGGTGGAATGCAGGGGCACGACCTTGGCTCATGTTTTGGTGGACACTGATTCGTCTCTGAATGTGTTGCCTAAAAAGGCTCTTAATAGGCTTGACTGTGAAGGATTGACATTGAAACCAAGCAACATAATAGTGAGGGCTTTTAAAGTCTAAAAAAGGATGGTGCATGGGGAAGTGGACATCCCCATAAAAGTTGGAACCCAAACATTTGATTTAACTTTTTATGTAATGGATATTCGCCCTTCATATTCCTGCTTATTAGGCCGACCATGGATTCACAATGCTGGTGCTGCTACTTCTACGTTGCATCAAATGTTGAAATATCCAATTCAGGGGAAAATGATCACCGTTCATGGAGAAGAAGAGTATATGGTCAACCATTTAAATTCCTTCAGATATGTGGAATTAGGTGGTGAATTTATTGAAACTCCATTCCAGCACTTTGAAGAAGTCCTGCAGACTGTGGCAGTAACCAAGGTTGTGTCTTAAGTTCCCAAGATTCCAAGGCCTCCGTTCAAGATGTCATCTTTGAAGGATGCCAAGGCAGTGATAGAAGAAGGTGGGTGCACTATTTGGGGCCAACTCCCAGACATCCCATACAAATCTGACAAATTTGGCTTGGGTTTCACTTCAGGAGCCCAGAAAGCTGTACACCGTGCTCGTGTGAAAGGACCACCCTTAAAGATCAGCAACCACCAAGCCAACATAGTGGAGGATGATAAAGATAGCTACAACATGGAGGATTAGATTTTCCCAACTGTCAGTGGAGGGCTCAGCAACTGGGAAGCTAGAGATTTTGTCCCGATCACATTTATCAAACAGTAATTTGTCTTTAAATTTTGTCGGATCTGTAATATTAAAACAATAAAGACTCTTAAGACCTTGTGTCTTACCCGAGGCACAATGGTCTATTTGTAAGGGTTATCATCTCATTTCCATATGACATCAATGAATCATGGACGTTTTTTGCATACAAACTTTGTGCTCATTGTTTTTCTTTTTTACATTTTCATTTCTTTCAAAGATAGCTATACTCTTACATACACTCACACTCACAATGCAGGTCTACATCCATTCGGGATCCCATGGGTAACGGTTCTGCTATGGCTTTCTATGACTCTGAAAATCTAATATATCAAGCCGAAGACGAAGGTGAGGAAGATTGTGAAGTACCAGGGGAACTCGCCAGGTTACTACAACAAGAAGAAATGACCATTCATCCCCACGAGGAACTAGTGGATACAATCAACCTAGGTACTGAAGAAGAAAAAAGAGAAGTCAAGGTGGGTGCCAATCTGGAACCCAGTGTCAAAGAGCGTCTGATTCAGTTGCTGCACGAGTATGTTGAGGTCTTTGCCTGGTCGTATGAAGACATACCAGGACTTGATGCATATATCATGTTACATCGTCTACCTACAAAAGAAGACTGTCCACCGGTAAAGCCAAAGGTTCGTCGCATGCGACCAGACATGTCAGAGAAGATCAAAGCAGAAGTCATGAAACAATTCAACGCCAGATTCTTGGCCGTCACATCCTATCCGTAGTGGGTTGCCAATGTCGTTCCCGTATCCAAAAAAGACGGAAAACTACGAATGTGCATGGACTATAGAGATTTGAATAGGGCAAGCCCTAAGGATGATTTCCCACTTCCCCACATTGATGTTCTAGTTAACAATACGACACAACATAAAGTGTTTTCCTTCATGGACGGTTTCTCAGGCTACAACCAAATCAAAATGGCACCTGAGTACATGGAGAAAACAACATTTGTCACACAGGGGGCACATTCTGCTACAAGGTTATGCCATTCGGACGGAAGAATGCTGGGGCAACCTATCAACGTACCACGGTAGCTCTGTTTCACGACATGATACATCACGAAATAGAGGTCTATATAGACGACATGATAGCTAGATCTCAAACAGAGGAAGAGCATCTTGATCGTTTACAGAAACTGTTTGAGAGGTTAAAGAAATACAAGATGAGGTTGAACCCAAATAAATGCACGTTTGGAGTGAGGTCTGGTAAACTCCTAGGCTTTGTTGTCAGTAATAAAGGAATCGAACCGGATCCCTCCAAGGTGAAAGCGATAGAAGGGATGCCTACTCCTCGTACTGAGAAGGAAGTCAGAGGATTCTTGGGACGTTTAAACTACATTGCCAGATTCATTTCTCACCTGACAGCTACTTGTGAATCAATCTTTAAATTACCGAAGAAAGATCAAGTAGTCAAATGGAATGATGAGTGACAAACTGCCTTTGAAAAGATCAAAGAGTACCTGCAAGAGCCTCCTGTGTTGATGCCACCATTCGAGGGAAGACCGTTGATTATGTATTTGACTGTTTTGGAAAATTCAATGGGGTGTGTGCTGGGGCAGCATGACGAGTCTGGCCGAAAAGAGCACGCTATTTATTACCTGAGCAAAAAGTTTACCGACTGCAAAACAAGATATTCACTGCTCGAGAAAACTTGCTGCGCTCTGGCATTGGCTGCTCGCCGGCTAAGACAGTATATGCTGACCCATACTACCTAATTGATATCTAAAATGGATCCAATAAAATACATCTTCGAAAAACCTGCACTCTCTGGGAGAATAGCGAGATGGCAGATGATCCTAACAGAATATGACATACAATATACTACCTAGAAAGCAATAAAGGGCAATGTACTAGCTGATCACCTTTCTCACCAAGCTGTGGAAGACTACCAGTCCATGAAGTTCGAATTCCCAGATGAAGACATCATGATGGTAAACAACTGTGAAGAATTCAGGCCATATGACAGACCTGAACAAGGATCCCGATGGACCTTGGTTTTTGATGGGGCGTCCAATGCACTCGGTAATGGTATTGGTGTTGTACTCATATCTCCTGAAGGATGTCATACTCCCTTTATGGCAAGACTCTGCTTCAATTGTACAAATAACATGGCAGAATAGGAAGCGTGCATTTTTTTGTCTCAAAGTCGCCATAGATTTGAGGATCAAATCCTTAAATGTATTCGGAGATTCAACTTTGGTCATCAGCCAGATCAAAGGGGAGTGGGACACCAAAAACCCTAACCTTATCCCTTACAAAGAACATGTGTTGACATTGATCCCACATTTTGAAAAGATTACCTTCGAGCATTTCCCGCGAGAAGAAAATCAGCTAGCAGACGCACTAGCCACAATGTCATCCATGTTTAAACTTAAATGGGATAACAAGGCTCCCCAGATCACCATTGAACGAATGGATGAACCAGCTCACTGTCACGAGTTAATACTGAAGAAATATTGGACCAACCTTGGTTTTACGAAGTCAAGAGGTATCTCGAGGCTCAAGAATATCCGGAATGAGCTTCAGTCAATGATAAGAAGTTCTTAAGGACATTCTCTGCTAAATTCTTCCTTAGTAATGGCATTCTCTACAAACGCAACCATGACTCAATGTTACTTCAGTGTGTAGATAAGGTTGAAGTTGAAAAGATTATGACTGATCTACATGAGGGCACTTTTGGCACCCATTCCAATGGGAATACAATGGCAAAGAAAATCCTACGTGCAGTCTATTACTGGTCTACCATGGAAACAAATTGCTATCAACACTCTCGAGTCTGCCACAAGTGTCAGATCTATGTTGATAAGGTGCACGTACCTCTGGTTCCTCTGAATGTCTTGACGACTCCTTGGCCCTTTGCTATGTGGGGCATCGATATGATTGGGGAATCAAAACAACAGCCTCCAATGGACACCGCTTCATCTTAGTGGCCATTGACTATTTTACAAAGTGGGTTGAGGCAGCCTCTTTCGCTTCCGTTACCAAGATTGTTGTAGTCCGACTCATTAAATAGAATCTCATCTGTCGGTATGGTATCCCGGAGAGGATCATCACAGACAATGGTACAAATCTAAACAATACTATGATCACCACCCTATGCGAGCAGTTCAAGATCCAGCATTACAATTCTTCCCCTTACCGGCCGAAGATGAATGGTGTTGTCGAAGTCACAAATAAGAATATCAAAAGATCATATAGAAAATGAAATTCACATACAAATACTGGCATGGGATGCTACCATTCACTCTCCAAGGGTACCGTACCACAACTCGCACATCAACCGGGGCAACACCCTACTCTCTGGTATACGACATGGAAGCTGTCATGCCTATTGAGGTCCAGATCCCCTCTCTGAGAATTATAAAGGATGCAGGGATGAACGAAGACGATTGGATCCAGACTAGAATTTATCAATTGAACTTGATTGATGAGAAAAGGCTTACTGCTGTTTGTCATGGTCATATGTATTAAAAACAGATGATCAAGACTTTCAAGAAAAAGGTCAGATGCCAAGTATATCAAGTCGGGGATTTGGTGATCAAACGCATCATACTGCTGCAAGGTGATCCCAGGGGCAAATGGACTCCTACATACGATGGACCATTTGTGATCAAAAGCATATTCTCTGGTGGAGGAATGATCTTGACCACCATGGATAGCGACGACCTGCCGCACCCTGTGAATGCAGACATAGTTAAAAGATATTACACATAAGAGACCCTCTAGGTTGACACACCTAGGCAAAACAAGGGCATCCCGGCGAACCAAAAAGGTTCGAGAAAAAATTAGGGATAAAACAAAAAAATCTGTACACCCAGCAAGTTGAAAACCCGAAAGGGAGACTTGGTCAAAAAAGGGTATCCCGGTGGACTGAAAACCCGAAAGGGCAGTCCAGGCAAAACTTAGGGAATTAAAGCGTATGACTATGTCCCGTTGGATCAACTTACGGACAAACTGAAAAACTCAGTAGTTCTGATGAATTCAATCAGCTTCGGACAAGGCAACAAATAGATAAGATGCTTAGAGACACGAAGGCTATAGAAGAATGGGAACCCCATGGGATTATTTCACATAGCTATCTTTTCTTTGTATCAAATTTTCTTTTTCTATGAAAACATTCTCTTACTAGAATGTTTGTCTCATTGTACAAAAATACTGACTCAAAGTCAATACAAAGATATCCCTTTGAAAGTTCAAAACCATTTGTTTTTCTTTACTCTTGTGTTTTGTTTACAAAAACGTCCAATGATTTATTGTTAAACATATGCATTTGAACATAATTACTGTTTACAAATAAACAAAATAGAAAGACAGTCACTGATGGCTTTAAGAGATAGGGAAATCTCTCAAAGCTATTTCCATGAAATCCCCCACAGTGTGCAGTTTAATCCCTAGCGGAATAAAACTTCCAGTTATCACTCCCCGGTAGAAGTCGCCAAATTTCTCAGGATTCCCCAACAAGATGTTACAAGCAGTACACGGCGTTTCCCTTACAACATAGTTTATTTATCTAAGTGGAAATTCATCAACACTTCAACTTCAAAACATGAAGACTTATACGCTATATCCTCAGCAGCAGTCAAGGATTTATTTTCCCCAATCCAACAGCAGTGTAGCAGATTAGCTCACATACGCATACATCGCATCCATATATCATAAACATTGATAACCCAAATGGATGTATCACAATCTCATTATACCATACATTTCATACAACATGACATTGCATATTAGTTAACATTTTACCCTTTTCAGGATAAGGTTAATCAACAACTACCATTAACAATGTTCAAAGGCTTTTCAGATACAGTTCAGATAACGATCCAGACACGGATGCCATTCTGATACTCATTCAGACTCAACTTTTGATACAATTCAGATACGCTCCAGACACGGATTCCATCCTGATACTCATTCATATTCAACTCTCAGATACAGTTCATACATTCTCCAGACACGGATGTCATCCGGATACTCATTCAGACTCATCTTTTGATACAATTCAGATACACTCCAGACATGGATGCCATCCTGATACTCATTCAGATTCAACTCTCAGATACAGTTCATATACACTACAGACACGGATGCCATCCTGATACTCATTCAAATTCAATTCTCATATACAATTCAGATACACTCCAGACACAAATGCCATCCTGATACTCGTTCAGATTCAACTCTCAGATATAGTTCAGATACGCTCCAGACACGGATGCAATTCTGATACTCATTCAACTCAACTTTTGATACAGTTCAAATACGCTCTAGACACGGATGCCATCCTGATACTCATTCAGATTCAACTCTCAGATACGGTTCAGATACGCTCCAGATACGGATGCCATCCTGATACTCATTCAAATTCAAATCTCAGATACAGTTCAGATACGCTCCAGACACGGATTCCATCCTGATACTCATTCAGATTCAACTCTCAGATACGCTTCAGACACGGATGCCATTCTGATACTCATTCAGTTTTAGCTTACAAATACTGTTCAACAATCATTTCTGGATGGCATCTGCAAGCCCATCTCCGACAAACTTTCCATCATCCTTCCAAATGGCATCTGTAAGCCCACTCCCCCTACCATCGACCATCATATCACCGAGTGCAAATTTCTGGGCACTCTAGTGTCCAATCATCTTCCACCTTCGAGTCACGAATGGAAAAACTAGCCAATCTAAATCTCCAGACTTAAGAAGATTGAACAGGGGCAGCTGTTGTACTAAAAAATTTGACCTCTCACTTATCAATAATTTGCTCACAAGATCTCCTTTGGCTCAAGACTGCACTAGGGTTGATTAGCTCAAGACACCTCCTTAAGCACTGATGACCAAAATTAAGGTTTGAGATTGCAAAAGGATTTTTGAACTTCCAATTCCCCATATGACTTTCATGGATCATTATGGACCCCCAAGATTACTCATGTCAAGTTCAAGCTTTGAATCACACTTTTGCTCAGTCAATTGAGCAGTTGACCTAAAAATCAATTGTATTGGGGAAAAAGTCTATGGCCAATTTACAGTCAAACTTCATAAATTTTGACCCACATCAACATTTTAAACTAATATGTATCATATGATCAAGTTTGGACCATAATTCTTCAAGAAATTTGATCAAATCTTCAAAAGGGAAAAATGGTCAAAATTAGGGTTTTGACTGAGAAAGGGCAATTTCTGATTTTTGACCTAGCAAATGATCAATTGGTTTAAGGAAAGATTTCAAGAGTTCAATTGCATCATTTTGACCTAAAGGCATGACCCAAAATATTTCTCAAGATCAATTGGATTGATAGTGAATTTTCAGTCAACTGATCAAAAAGTCAACTATACACTGAAAAGTCAAACTTTGACTTTTTGGTCAAAATTCAATGTCAAAGATCACAATTCATCAAAACATGTCAAAATATGAAACTTATTCATCAAGAAATTAAAAAGTCAAGATTTCATTTTGAAAATTCAAAATTTTCTAACTTAGAAAATTTTCTAAGTGTTTAAACTTCATGTTTTTTCATAACTTTAAGCCAATTTTTCACCATGATGCAAGATGATTCAAAAGAAACTTCCAACATGAAAGTTGTAGATCTCCATGAAATATAAAACTTTTATTCACACAACTCCTTCCAAAAGTGCTTGGATCTCAAGTTATCATTTTAAGAGTACATGGTCATGAAACAAAACACTTGGTGAAATTTTGCCCTAATTTGGTCAGGATTTTGACCCAACTTCATGGCACTTTTTCATATAGTTCCAAGGGGAATCATCAAAGAAAATTCAAAGATGGGTTGTAGAGAACATTTCAAGATTTCAAAAATGTCCCATAACTCCTTGAGATCATTTTTTAATAGGGAGAATCGAAGAGATGAAGTTAGGGTTTTATCACTTGAATTACAAGGCATTTTGTGATGAACAAAATTCAAATTCAAAGTTATGTTGTATAAACTCTACTATGCAGGACTCAAACTTGTTAGGCACTCCATAATTAATTTCTTGCACAACTATTAGAGGTCTCATTTCAAGCATTCAATGCAAGGCAATGCTTTATATCCATTTTGGGAAGAAAGTGTACATTACCATTTTGATAAAGTGACTTTTTGTACAAAACTTGTTCTTGAGCCTTGAACTTGTTCTCTTCTGATCATACAAGTCCCATAACCCATAAGAAACTTGTTAGACACTTACAATCACCCAGCCCATGCTTGTACTACACATTGAAACTTGTTTTTCCACTTTTCTTCAAAATCAACCTAGCAATTAGCTTGAGACTTGTACTTCTGATTGTCCAAAGCTCTCAAAATCTTTTGTTTATACATACACAAACCTTTTTCCACAAAGACACGAATTCTTAAGCCCTCAAACACTTTGAAATCAGAACTTGCACCAAAAACCTCCATTACTTGTCATTTCTGACCTTGAACTTCAAATACATAATCCACTCATGCGTTTTCACTTTTAATCAATCAAAAAGCTTCTATAACTCATATAGAGGATATCCAAACCCTTACTACATAACTGTAACACCATTTTCACCATCCTCCATTTTCAAAAATAGGGGTCTGCAAGTGGACTTCTCCAGAACTCCTCAACCACTTCCAGCTCAAGCTAAGCATCCCTTTAGCTTCCTGGGAACTTGAGGAAGCTAACCCAATCATTGGAACTCATTGAAAACTGCTCAAACTTCAAACTAGATACCCTCTTGCAAGGTAAGTTTTCTAACTTTGGAACTATTCATACATGCATCATCAATGATTTATTTGTGAATGAAACATGTAGATATCATTTCCCTAAAGCTAACCATGTTCATAGTTTTCATTAATTTTGTTTAAGCTTAGAGAATTTTAAGATTGAAATTTCTGAGATTTTTAGGGTTCAGATTAGGACCAATGAAATTCATGTTTGTCTTTAATCTATAGTTTTAATGCTTTACATTTCTGAAATCGTGAGGAAATTTCTACAAGTTTCATGTTTGCAGTTTTCATTTTTGTTGAGAAATGAACAAGTTACAGTTGGTCTGGTTGGAGGTTGAAGATGAAGTGTAAATCAGGGCGTGTTTTGTATCATATATTTATTGTTTTGCTTATGTTAATGGATGTATAGCCACCCCAGTGGTAGAAGCGCGCGCCTGTAACCTTTGGGACCTGGGTTCAAGCCCCAATGGTACTCTTTTGGATTTTTTTCACATTTTTGCATTCTGACTTTCTTTTTTTGGTTGGCGCTGGGCCTCCATGGGCCTTGCTGTTTTTGTTTTTACTTGCTAACCCCCCTGTTTCATTTACACACCCCTGGCCCAATTTTATTTTATTTTCTTATTTTCATTTTATTTATTTTCTTAATATATTTTCTAATATTAAAAAAAATACTAAAAATACAAAAATAGTAGATTTATATTTTGACATAGTTTATTTATTTTTTCTCATAAAAATTATTTTATTTAATCAATACTTCATTTATGTTACTAATTATCTTTGTAAATTTAATTAAAAAATAGGTTTTTAGTTATTTTCTTTTACACCATTTAAATATATTATTTTAAAATATAAAAAGACCAAAAATATTTTATAACACTATAATTATTTTCAAGACAATAAATTACCAAAAATACCTTTCTTAAGCTTAATTTCTTTTTTAATCAATTAATAGATTTAGGGTTTTATTTAAAATCTTTTCTTAGTAAATTAGGTTTACTTTTTACCATCTTAATTAATTATTTCCTTTTAATTAATTAGGTTAAAAAAAATTCCTTTTTCCTAAAAAATCCAAACAAATATCCATTTTCTTCACATTTGCATTCTTGTATATTTATCCATTTTGTGCATTATATTCATTTAATTTTTTGTACATTTGTACCAATTCAATTTGGTTGTAATAGACTAATTAGGTTTATTTTCTTGCAATCCCCATTTACAATTTGTATACCCCCCTCCCACAAGTATTGTAATAGCGTAGTAACTTTAAATTCCGCAATTTATCACTTTATATAACATGCTAGTAATTAGGGTTTGTATGGAAAGACTAAAACCAATACTTAGAAAACCGTAATTTAAGACAAAATCAAGCATGAAAACAATACACTTGGACACAAGCACCCCTAGGGTAAATCCACTTGGTTGCCTTTACAAAATGACTATATTATGCATGCGAGGTATCTTAGCAAAAACAAGCAAAGTATAAGATCATAGTCCCTCGATGACGCTATCTAATTTTCCTTTCAAATGATCTTAGTCCCTAAAAGAGAATGCTAAGATACCTTGCAACATTGCTAATCATGGTTATACAATGACCCACTCCCGTCCCGTTTACATCCAAAGATAGGGTTACTTACCAAATCAATGGTAAGATAACAATTTCAAAGGAAAAGAAAATGAACAAGAAAGACTTTTGAGTAGGTAGAATGCTCCTAATTACTTGCTCAATTTCAAAACATCCTTGATATTTTCAAAACAAACACCTACACTTTCAAAATCTCTTACAAACTTAAATTTTTTTTCAAAAGATCAAACATCTTTGTATACATTCTTACGAACGAGAATCATTACAAAGATTTCCTAAACGATGGCCTCTTTACAAAATACTTTCAAAAACCACACAAAGCACAATTTCAAACAAAAGCAAGTGATCTAGCAAGTAACTAAGAGCCCATGGAAAACCAAGGATGAAAAGGGTGCTAATACCTTCCCTTTTCATAATCTACCCCCCGAACTCAAGAAATAATCTCAAAGGTCTTTCATGTGCTTTTTCACATTTCCTTTTGGATAAAAGAAAAATCGGTGGAGACTCTTGCCAACCGCAACATTTGCAATCAAACGCAAAACCTTCAAGTAAGTTCTCCCACCGTATCACAATATGCATCTAAATACCATACATAACATTACATAACACGTTTCTAAGACAGGTTTTCTCATCTTCTTGCAGTTTATTTAGGGCAGAAAATGGCTCTTGAACAGACAGTCAAAGATCTCAAAGCTCAGAATGCGCAGTTTCACTAGATGTTCCTAAACTTAGCCAAGGGGAAAGAAGAACTGAAGGCGCTCATTGCCAATAGGAAGAAGAAGAAGACAAAGAAACCAATCGGCATCCTTAACATGGGGAGGAGGTTTAGAGGTCCAGTCAAGTGAGCTTAAGACCTTGATATCCCATCGAGCGAAGATGACAACCAGGATGAAGATGGTATAAGTGTTAAAACTGAAAGGAACAACCTTGGTTCTGAAAAGTTTCCTGATGAAGAGGAAGAGGATTTTTTGGATGAACAATATCCCCTATTGACGAGAAGTATAAATTGTTAGAAGAGCGTCTGAAAGATATGGAGATCCAGAAGGTGCCTGGCTTGAACTTTGAAGAATTGGGTTTAGTCTCAGGATTCTTCATTCCTCTTAAGTTAAAAACTCATACCTTTTCTAAGTATGATGGAGTTTCTTGCCCGAAGCTACATTTGAGATCATATATTCGGAAAATTCAACCGTACACTGCTGAAAGGAAATTATGGTTGCATTTCTTTCAAGAGAGTCTGTCTGGAACACAACTAGATGGTATTATCAATGTGAAGGTAACAATATCCATACCTGGGAAGATTTGACTGCAGCTTTCTATAAACAGTATCAATACAATTTTGATTTGGCACCAACCCGCATGCAACTACAAAGTATGTCCATGGATTCTGAGGAAGGCTTTGAAGAGTACGCAAAAAATGGAGAGATTTTGCAGGAAGAGTTCAACCTCCTTTGGCTGATAAGGAATTGGTTGACATGTTCATGAGCATGCTAACAGGTCCTTTCTATAATCACCTACTTGGAAGTTCTTCAACCAGTTTCACTAAACTGATATTAACAGGGGAACATGTTGAGAATGGAATCAGAAGCGTTAAAATTCAGGTGGCTACATCTTTGAATACTGTGAAGAAGTCTCATAATGGTAATAAAGAATCCAATATTATGTACGGCTATAAGGGTCGTAGTAAGAGTAACTGCAACCAAACTGTGGGGGCAGTTCTGATCTCTAATCCTGCACCAATACCACAACAACAACAATAGAGTAATCAGCGTAGGCAGAAGGAACCTAGGAGACAATTCATAATAATCAACATGCAGTTGTCTCAAGCATTGCAACACATGTTGAAGGCGAAACTGGTCATATTGAAGGACCCTCCTCAGAATCCTAATACTCCCTCTCCCCGTTACAATCCCAATGCAAGGTGTGCATATCACTCTAACAGTCCCAGAAATGACACTAACAACTATTGGGTTCTGAAGAATAAGATCCAAGACATGATTGACGCTAAGGAGATTGAATTTGATCCCCCTGAGACTCCTAATGTGATCACTATACCTATGCCTAATCACGACAAGGGAATTAATTCTATTGATTATGTTTCTTATGTTTCTGTTGTGAATGACTTGACTACTCATCTGACGATTATTAAGAAGAAGTTGCTGCAAGCCGGTTTATTTTCAGGTTGCATTGAAAGGTGCTACTACTGTGCGTCCTAATCCAATCATTATGCATTGTTGAAAGAAGGTGTTCAATGATTGATGGATAACCGTGTAATTTTATTTGAGAATACTCCTTTTGCGGAGAGTATGTCTTAAGATCTGAAGCTTGAAGACGTGTCTATAATTTCTGGTACTCTTGTAAGGATCACTTCTAAGGTTCCTATGAAGATTACTGTCGAACCTAGGGTTGCTCCTCTAATCATTACCGCGCCTGGGCCAATTCCATATTCCTATAACAAGGCTATCCCTTAGAATTATGGAGCTGATATCCACTACCATGGCGTCAAGCAAGAACCATTGACTGTCGAAGATAAAAATACTGAAATTACTGATCCCAATGTTGGCAATATTATTGGGACTAGTAAAGTTACTAGAAGTGGAAGGGTTTTCTCTCTAGAGATCTCTCCAAAAGCCATTACTACACCAGTTCGTATCACTACCACTGAATCAACTATTAAAACTCTAGGAAAAGAACATATGACTGAGCCTGCCCAGACTGAGGCACTGAAAGAGGTTACTGTTGAAGATAACTTCATGCAAGAGATGGAAGAAGTACTGAAAATTATTCAAAAGAGTGACTATAAGATCGTTGAACAGTTGAAGATACCTGACGCTGACTTAACTCCCGCAGGAAGGAACCATAATAAGGCCCTGCATGTCTCTATTGAGTATAGGGGCACTACCTTATCCCATGTATTGATTGACACAAGTTCCTCATTGAATGTATTGCCAAAATCTGCTTTAGATAAACTTGATTGTGAAGGGATTGTACTAAAACCCAGCTGTAGAGGTTGAAATGTTTTAAGACTAAGCCATTGGATTGACTTGACTTATACAGATCAAAATAAAAATCGCCACCGTGCTTTATTGTTTCCGAAGGAATGGGAAAATAGCGAATAACCCAAAAAAAGGGGGAAAATTCAAGGTAAGGGGGTTGGTTATGCAAAGGGAAGGTATTAGCACCCGAAACATCTACGGTACTCCACAAGAACCTCTTTGTAAAATCTGTATATTTTTGCTATAAAAAGTGTTGTATAAAAATGTATGGTGGAGGTGAGAAAAGAAATATATTTATTTGATAATTTTTGCACCCGCCATGGTTGCGAACCTTTAGTGCCTACATACCACCTTTTCATGCAATAGGGGATTATGGTACACGTAGTTCCTCTTTTAAAAATTTAAAACACAAATGTGTTGGTTAATTTTATGAGATAAAACATCATCGTCATTGTCCGTGTGGAAAACATACATACTACCCACAATCATGAGAAAGGAGAATTTGCATCATCTAAAAGTGGAGGATATGGCTTGGATTTTAAAATCAATAATGTCTCACTTAACATTCAAGTGGAAAATATCTCTCTTCACTGCATATTGTAGAAGTATAGTTGTTTGCATCACTACAAGGATTGACAAGAGTTCAATCTTTTTTTGAGAAAAGTTTAAAGATGAAAGCCAAAGTGGCAAAATGGTTTGAAATGTGATTTGATTGACTTTTAGTCTCCTCACAAAAAAATGTTAAAGTATTATTAAGTTGATTAGGGTTTATTTATAAAAATGTTTGAAAATGCATGGACCTAAGTCCAAGTTTATCATGAAAGTGGTTGAAGTTTAAAATAAGAAGACTTTTCAAAGGGAGGGAGATAATTTTTGAAATTAAAGAAAATGGGAGGAGAAGAATAGGCTATCTAAAGTATAAGGTAAAAGCTAGGGATAAGAACCATCTAACCAACAAGAAGCCAATACTTGACATTATGAGCCAATATAGAATTCCCATTCCTTGGATTGAAACCAATCAAGCAAAAAATACTAGACCTCTTGAGAGAACCAAACTTCAAGTGTATTAAGTCTTCACAAAAATTTGGCAGAGTAACAACTGTATACGGGTGAATTCCATATTACAAACAAAGGGTGTAATCACAAAAAAACCTGCACACGAAAATAAACAAGCAACCCAATGTCTTGAGGTAAACCTCAAGAACTCCAGACAAAATTATCAGATAAGATCACAAGGTCTCCAAGATAGGCCAAGGTTTCTAATCCTAAGTCCAACAAAAGTCCCATGCTCCATAATGCCAAGGATAATAACCAAATAGTTTGAGTACCATTAAAGATTTTTAGGGTTTATGTTGATTATTAAGTATCTTAAAAAGGAAAAGAAAAGCTCAAGTGAGCAAAGTAAAAATGACAACAAAGTAAATGCTCAAATGAGCAAAGATGAAAATGGCATGAAGTGTAAATGCTAAAAGTAAATGGTACATAAAGCATAAAAAATAAAAGCATAAAGTAAAACAAGTAAATAATTAGTGGTTAGTTGGATGACCATCTTGAAGCTTGCAATTGGAACTCATTAGAGGATTAGTAGAACCAAAGCCTCCACACAACAAGTTGTATTTGCTTTTTGTCAAGTATATCATCCATTTAGAATTCTCACAAGTTTCATTTAATGATCAACAATGTTTAAGTGATCTGCGTTGACCAAAGGTGTTGTAGATCCATTAGAGGATTGGTAAAACCAAAGCCTCCACACAATGAATCTCAAGGTTATTGGATCAAAGAGATCAAATTAACATACTTGGGCTTGCATACATAAGTTTGGGCCACGAATGATCATTTATTCGAATCGGGACGAAATTTAGCTCTATGTTAAGCAATCATAAGTGGACTTATATAGAAGTCACACCTATTTTGAGGCCGGTCAATAGCAATCTATGCACCACTTGTTTTGAGACATGATATAGAGATCATGCTCTAACAACATTTAGTGCAATAATAAGGGGATGAGATGAAGAGAGGTGGGAGAGAAAATACATACCACTTTTGAATTAAATTTAATCAAACTATTTTTAAAATCATTCATCCATTTTTGTGGAGTTAAACTGAACACCATAGATCCAATGATGTTAATAAAGTTCATGATCCAAAATTTAACCCAAGATCATCCAGAAAATAGTCACAAAAGAATAGTACATTTTAATATATACAAAAGGGTTTAAAAATTATTGTTTAAAAATATAAAATAAAGAGAAAAATATCAACTATGTTCAAATTAATCAAGGAATAAAAAGTAAGACCATATAAAAATCAGAAAAGGGCTCAAATGATTTTATAAATTTTTTTGGTTATTTTTGAAGTCAGAAACTATTTTTAAAATTAAAAGAAATAGGTAAAATAAACCAAAAATGATAAACAATAGCAAAGTCAGAAACAAAATAAAAATAAGGTCACCAATATTTGTCACAATATCATTGGATCATTTCATAATTTTTTTAGAATTTAAAAATGAATAAAAGTATTTTTAAACATTTAAAACAATTCAAATAAAGTGTAAATTTATAAAAAAAATACCAAAACACAAAATTAAATTGTGAAAAAACAAAAATCAGAAAAAGAATAATCAGAAATGTTTTTCATAATATTTTCAGATTTTTTGGACTTAAAATGAATTTTCTATGATTTTTTGAAATTTAAAACAATTAAAATATAAAAATCGGAAAAGAAAAAAAAAAGTAAAAAATATGTGGACCATTGGATGAGAGTCAAAACGCGTTAGTAATCAAATCCAAGGTATCTGGCGTGCTGTGCATATCATGGTCATTAGTGAATAAAGTACATATTCAAATATAAATCAGATTTTCAAAAATAACAAGTGGCGTGCCATCATTGGTTGGAAGATGACACGTAGGTCATCTTCAACCTCCAGCCAACGTGATTTGCAGGTCTCTCAAACTGTAAAATCAGAAGCTCAGACCTATGCCAAACGCTTCGTCTCTTCAAGACGAAGACAACCACACCCTCACGCCAAATTTATATAAACTGTAGCTCAAGCAAATTGGAAAGAAAGTTTTGAAAAGGGATTTGAAATTTCATGGTCAAAACGTGTTTCCAGCAAAAGGTAAGTGTTGCGACTAGAACCGGGGCAATGAGAGCATCACAATGATATCAGAGTTTTGAAGAATTGATGAAGGAATCTACCTATTGAAGTTGAGTTGAAGAGCTCTGAAACTTGACTTCTATGGAGCAGTATATGGCACGATTCTTGAATGTAATTATATGGTTAGCTTCAGGGAAGATCATGGAAGGTGAATTGATGGAAAAATTGGATCGAAAAAGGCTTGGAAATGGATTTTGAAGTTACTAAATTTTGTGTTATGGAATAAGTTCGGCAGAGTGATTCTGGCTATCCAAGCTTGAGAAAATGAATGGGGAATTACCCTCTATTTATAGGGAATCAAATGGAATGTTCAAGCATGTGAAATGATGAAGGTTGGAGGGAAATCGTGTGAAGTTGCAAACAAGAAAAGTGTGACTTCAAACTTGATCAAAACTCATCTAAAACGCGCGTTTTGCTACGCTAATCACTTCTGGAAGTTCACTAAACATGTTTAGAAGAAAAAACGTGTAGAAACAAAGTATTTAGAAGCCAAGTCAACGATTTCAAACTTCTGACTTGGTGAAAAATTCAGTTTCAAATTGCCAACTTCTGACCAATGGCATTCTCAACTCAAGGGGTCTTAGGACATGATTCTTGATGCTTTATAATGAGGTTACAGGCTTTGCAATGGAATAAGAATGGAGTTAAATGGATGCTTTAGCTGAAAGTTGTGTTGAGTCAAAGTTGGAGAAAAAGAGTTGACTTTCCCTACTTAGAAATATTTCAAACTCTTCTTCAAAAATGACCTATAATGTCTTGCATCCAAACATGGTCTTCCACTTGGAATTTGCTCTTGACCAAAAAAGATGGCATGAAGTAGATCTCTTTAATGACATTTTGAAACTTGAACCATTCAAAATATCTATAATTTGAGAGAGTTATGAATTGTTGAAGTTGGCAAAAAATCATGAAATGACCTATAATCTTTTGCATCTTTAAGGCAACTTCCATCCATTTTCTCACTTTACACATAAAATAAGGCATAAAGTTCACACCTTCAAGATAATTATGGAAAAAGAATGGGCTCAAGGAGATAACAATTGACCAAGTTATGATCATTTGAAGTCACACATGGAAAATTGGGGATTTATCTGGAGGACTTGTAATCTTTCTTCCTCATTAATCCTCTTCCTCATGGAAACTCCTTGGAACTTTTGAAGTGATTTATTGATAACCATTTGAAGATAAGGATGTCTTTGGAATAACTAAAAAATACCAAAAGATGAGCAAGATACATTTCTTTGAAGTTCAAAACCCTAGCTCCTTAGATCAAGAGAATGCTTTGAGGAACTTTGACAATTTTGAACAAACTTCTTGTACCAACACAAATGATTTGTAAATAGAATTTGTTGAGGATGATAATGAGAACTCATAGCCACCAAAACCACTTCCATATCTTGAAAATTGAGAGAAATATTCACTTGTGACCAATGGGAACAAAGCCTTGTACAAGCATGACAACTTCTTCAATCAACCCCTTGTACTTTTCAATCAAATTTGATAACCTTGAAATGTGGTGAACCAAAATAACCTTGTCATGCCATTTTTTCCAATCAAATCCAATGGTGAGGTTTGAACTTTTCAAGTTTTATTGACTAGGGCATGTGTTGTACCCCAAAATTTGCCCTCCCATATTTCCCAAAACATTTTAAGAAAAATTCACAAGTCCAACCCGGCGCGTTATATTCAGGTGTTCTTTCGCCAAGATATCTCTGACAACGTATTTTCAAATTCAGGTTCGGCTCAAGAGTCAATTCTTTAAGGAATGTATCCGAATGTGTGAGTTTTCTCGAAGAAATATGGTGAAAAAGTGTGCTGAAAGTGCAGTTTTTACGCGCTAAAAAATTCATAACTTGAAGATCGTGACTCGTTTTGAACCCATTCCGGTGGCCAAAATTCCGTCTTGACATTATCTACGTTTTCATATCTCACGACTGGAAGCCAATTTCGATCAGAAGGTCTTCAAAAATGTGGATTTATCAAGTATTTTCGCACAGAAAATTTGTGACAGAAGTTTATTTGCGTCATGTTCATAAAATCATAACTTTGTCGATTTTCATCGTATCGAGCTAGTTCTGGCGCCAAAATTTCACAAATTGAGTTGGCTACATTTTCACAGAAGGTATTGAGTTCAAACGGTATTCAAAAGGCCTTCGTTTTTTGCTCAGAGTGCGTGACACGCTGAAAATCCTGAATGCTGAATATTATTTCATCTGGGCCGAAACTTCGAAAATTCATAACTCGGTCAATTTTTATCGGATTAGGCTCATATTTTTACACAAGGTCACTGACTCATAGATCTAAAACTTTGCTTCAAAAGTCGAGACCGGATTATGCTCCGATCAATACCAGTTTTTTATTGAAGAACGTGTCAGAGTCGACACTAGAGCCCAAAATAAGTTTGTCTGAGCTGAAACTTCAAAAATTCATAACTAATTCACCGTTTATCCGATTGAGCCGATTTTCGGACAGGAGTTAGTTATCGATATCGGCTACATTTTGTTTTCACATTTCAACTTCAAAAATTGCACTTAAGTCCCTGCGATTTAGCCTGGAAAGTGACGAACTCAAGTGAACATTGGAGGCCCAATTGCACATTCAAAGCCCATTTTCTTTACCCTAATTTCCATTATATAATCACCTTCTTTTCACACAAACCAAAGAGGAGGAAAAGAGAGAAAAAACCTTGCCACAACACTGTTAAAATATCAAATTCTTTCAAGAACCCTAAAACCTTGAAATCCTTATTACAAATCCCTCTCTCACTACAAACAAGCCATCACAGTTACAAACCAACACTTCACTACTTCTTCAGTAAGGATGAGGCTGGCTTGATCTCCATGATCCAAAGGGCATAAAAGCATTCAGGTCACTAATTTTCCAGTAAGGGTAGGATTGATTTGATCTCCATGATCAAAAGGGTATAATCATTCATACATGCCATATTGTGCCTAAACATTAAATTTCTTCATATATTGACTTTATTTGCATTTTATGATTTTATTTAATGTGTTCATGAGATTCAACACTGCAGATTTAGACAGGATCCCATGCAGGTTCATTAAGGAACGTTGAGGCCAAAAGTCAAATGGCCAAAAGCCAAAAGCCAAATGGCCAACAGCCAGAACACAAATGGCCAACAGCCAGAACACAAATGGCCATGAAACCCAATCCAATGGCCAAAGAATGCAGAATACTTCAAAAAAACCTCCCCTTGGGCCCGAAACCCCCTTGGTTTGCATCCTTTTTAATTTTATTTTATTTTCTTTTCTAATTCTTTTTTATTTGTTTTAATTGTTTTTTTCACCATAAAATAATTTTCTATAATAAAAACAGAAAAATCAAAAATACAAATATATTTAATTATTATTAATTTCATCATTAACCTTTTTTTTTTTGTAAATAAAATCTAACCATTGACTTAGTTAATTTAGGTTTCAATTTTAACATTTTTCTTAATAAATTAAAATATGTAGAAATTAGGTTTTTTTAATATTCTCATCTTTTTTTTTAATAAATAATTTTCTCATCATTATTATTATTAATTATTAAATACTTTTGTAAATAAATATGTAAAATAATTAATTAGTGTAAATTAGGTTTTAAACTTTAACCTTTTCTTTAATAATTAAAAACAACTTAGAATTAGGGTTTCTCTTCAATTTTAATTTCTTTATTTCATAAATACAAAAAAACCTAAAAAACGTTTCTTTTCTTTAATTTGATAATTAATTAACTTTTCATTCAATTTAATTTCTCAAAAGGGTCCAACGCCCTCGAACGTTCAATTTCTATTTCTATTTCGTACGTTATTTTATTTTATTGTGAATATTATGTAATTGCTCAAGCCTTGTAATAGTAATTAGGAATTTATTTTACTTTCCACATTTTTATTCAAAACGGGTCTTTGTTAATTTGGCGATGTATAGACCCGCGCCTTGTAATAGCGTAGGATTTATCTTTCCGCATTTAAATTTCCGCACTTTTAAATTCTAAACTTTGCATGAAAGAATGAATGTTAATTAAAAAACAAGCGTAGCTCACAATGATGCATGATCAAAGATAAATGTTAACTTGAAAATAATGAATAAATTCACACACCACTCTTAGGGTACGCCTCACTGTTGCCTTGCCCTCGAAACGTGGTCGTCGAGTATAGGACGTTTTAGTAAGTCCTTATGTTCGTTGATCCATATGCCTCAAAACAAGTTGCCTCGGAAAAGTTGCCTCGGATTAAAAAGGATCAATGGCATAAGGGTAGCTTCTAAGGTGTCCTACTGTTGCTCTGGTGACCACACTGTCCCTAACAAACGAATTGACCCGAACACCTCCAACGGTGGTGCTACCTACCTCTCAATGGTGGGATGGCACTACCTTAAGGACTTCTACACAGCCTAATTCCTTAGGGTAGGTAGATGACTCGTAGATACTTGCTCTATTAAAAAACAATCAAAACTCTTTTCACACCGACACTTTCAAAAGCTTTCAAAACAATTTTTCAAACACTCTTGAGGACTAATATAAGAGTCGATCTAAAATCTTTAAACGAAACTTTTTCAAACTCACTCACAATTGAAAGGCAAACACTTTTGAAAACACAAATGAGCAAGTATCTAAGAGCCCATGGATAACCATGGATAGAAAGGGTGCTAACACCTTCCCTTTCTATAAATCTACCTCCCGAACCGAGAGATAATCTCATAAGGAATTTTGCTGTGCTTTTGTCCTGTCCATGTTGGAGAAAATAAAAGATGGTGGCGACTCTTGCTTCCGCGACATTTCGCGATCCAGCGTTAAACAGTCAGTTCCAGATTCACCGATCACAGCATGGAATTAAACTCATGAACCCATGAGGTAGCTTGTTAAATCTCATTGCCTTTACCTATATGGATAACAAGCAAGACAAACCAACATTGCATTTTATTAATTTAAAGAAGAAATCAAGACAAAAAATATTCATGATCACAAAAGAACTTAAGTCAAGGTGTTTGGTGATTCCTCAAAAGGGCAAAGCTAAATATAGGGAGGGGAACCAAGAATCCTAGTATGATCTTGTTGTGAATGAATCAACATGGTATGATGAAGCGATCTTAGGGGAAAAAATTGGGGTACAACAGCTGGCCTTATTTAAGTTTCTTCTATCCGGAGATATGAAGGTTAAAAATCTCCGTGTCAACGCGATCAAAGATACTAAAACAACCCCTATTTTTGACCCTAAGATGCCATGCAAATGTTTATGATCATGAATGCATATGAACATGACCAAAGAGACGCCAAACACCATTGGGGATGTAACAATAATAAAGAAACAAGATATCGACCTCACCAGAAAAATAAATCACTGGTGGATCAAAAGACCTGAATCAAAGAGGATGGTAGAATGGTCAAAGGATACACCAACTTCTACCGAAGGCAAAGCTACCGACGTTAACTGAAGGTAGAGAGAAGAAATAAAAATAACACTGACGATGAACTACAAACTTCAACTGAAGGTAGAGAGAAAAGAAATATCATAACACCGCCATTCACTGACGATGAACTACCAACGTTCACTGAGGGTAGCAAAAAGATAACAAAAACCGATGTTCACTGCCAATGTCCTACCAACTTTTACTGAAGGTAGAGAGAAAGGAAATATCATAACACCACCGTTCACTGACAATGAACTACCAACGTTCACTTAGGGTAGCAAAAAGATAACAAACATCGACGTTCACTGCCGATGTCCTACCGACTTTCACTGAAGGTAAAGAGAAAGGAAATATCATAACACCGACGTTCACTAACAATGAACTACCAACGGTCACTGAGGGTAGAAAAAAGATAACAAACATCGACATTCACTGTCGATGTCCTACAAACTTTCACTGAAGGTAGAAAGAGAATATATCATAACATTGCCGTTCACTGACAGTGAACTACCAACGTTCACTGAGGGTAGCAAAAAGATAACAAACATTGATGTTCACTGCCGATGTCCTACCGACTTTCATTGAAGGTAGAGAGAAAGGAAATATCATAACACCGCTTTTCACTGATGATGAACTACCAACATTCACTGAGGGTGGAAAAAAGATAACAAATATCGACGTTCACAGCTTATGTCCTACCGACTTTCAATGAAGGTTGAGAGAAAGGAAAAATCATAACACCACCGTTCATTGACGATGAACTACCAACGGTCACTGGGGTTAGCAAAAAGATAACAAACATTGACGTTCACTGCCGATGTCCTACCAACTTTCACTGAAGGTAGAAAGAGAATATATCATAACATCGTCGTTCACTGACGATGAACTACCAACGTTCACTGAGGGTAGCAAAAAGATAACAAACATCGACGTTCACTGCCGATGTCCTACCAACTTTCACTGAAGGTAGAAATAGAATATATCATAACATCGCCATTCACTGACGATGAACTACCAACATTCACTGAGGGTAGCAAAAGATAATAAACATCGACGTTCACTGCCGATGTCCTACCAACTTTCACTTAAGGTAGAGAGAAAGGAAATATCATAACACCGCCATTCACTGACGATGAACTACCAACGTTCACTGTGGGTAGCAAAAAGATAACAAACATCGACGTTCATTGCTGATGTCCTACCAACTTTCACTGAAGGTAGCAAAAAGATAACAAGTTTCCCTAAAATTCTAGCATTTCACCTAGAACGGGTCTCAACTTCTTCTTTAACCAAGGCATTCTTCCTGGAAAGGGTAATATATAAGCTGTCTTAAATAAAGAGACTTCATTTGGCCGAGATTTCACAAAGAGTTGTTTCTTGTGATATTGAAAGTCTTGCCATCCATTGGTGTAATTTGACGACAAACTGCAAACTATTCACTCATAGAGGAGATAGCAAAAAAAGTTACGTCGACTTTTACAGGGAAGCACAAGTTGCTCAAATAAAGAGACCTGCTACTTATTTTCATGGAGGATTGTAAAAAGAAATGACTTTCTGGGGAAAGAAATATGACTTCCTGGGGAGATGAAATATGACTTCCTGCGGAGATGCCACAATATTCCTACTGAGGAGATAAAGACTTCTCGTGAAAAATAAATGCACCAACCAAACCTTTCTGGAAAAAGAACTTCTATTCGACCAAACTAAAACTGTCCTGGAGAAAATGAGGGTTGAAACTTCACATCATGAAAACTCAGAAAAGAGGAGAAATGAATCCAAACTTGACCGAGGATACCGGAGGGGAAAACAATTCTCAAAACGACTAGAGTTTGTCCATTCCTGGGATCACCATTTTTGTTGTCGTTGCTTCATCACAAATCCCAAAGTAGAAGCAAATTGTAAATTCTTTTTGAAAAAATCAATTTTGTTGTTTAATCTTTTGCTTTGAAAGTTATTATCAATAATAAATGGAGTCTTTGCAAGCTAAATAAAATAAGAAATACAAAGAATTGGGTAAAAGCTCAAATTTCATTAATAGAATGATAGTCTGCGAATGGTGAGACTCCATAGATGATTACAAAGTTCGGAAAAATGGTAATATATAATGGAAAAGATACATTGAGATGCAATGACCACTATCCCCTCTAACAACTTTTGAAATCCTGAGAAGCAGCTTTTGTTGATGTATGGTAAGGATCCGAGAAGATTGTTGCTTCAACGATCAAGTCTTGTCTGACGTAGTTACTTGCCAAGAAAGTCCCTAATTTTTGCCCAAGCTTCCCTTGCGAGTTTTCAACTTAGCGGGACATTTTTTCTGTTTATGTCTCTAATTTTTTCCTAGACTGCCTTTTGGGTTTTCGGCCTACCGAGACGCTCTTTTTTTGCCTAAGCCTCCCTTTCGGATTTTCAACTTAGCAAGTTGTTCTTTTATTTCTTTAGGAGAAGTATTTCTTGACTGCGT
Organism: Vicia faba; assembly: GCA_948472305.1. Classification (NCBI taxonomy): domain Eukaryota; kingdom Viridiplantae; phylum Streptophyta; class Magnoliopsida; order Fabales; family Fabaceae; genus Vicia; species Vicia faba. Next base: position 94,040 of record CATIWC010000396.1, read on the forward strand.
CAGCATTAATGGGACGTGGTAACTCCTCGCTATCCATAGTTTCAAGAGTTAATGTACCGCCAGAGAAGGCTTTCTTGATAACGTATGGGCCTTCAAAATTTGGAGTCCACTTGCCCCTAGAATAAGCGTTGAAAGGCATGATCTTCCTGAGCACGAGGTCGCCTTCTCTGAATTCATGAGGTTTGACCTTCTTATCAAAAGCTTTCTTCATCCTTTTCTGATATAACTGTCCATGACACAAAGCCGTCATTCTCTTCTCCTCAATCAAATTCAATTGGTCAAACCTGTTCTGGACCCATTCAATCTCTTTCAATTTGGTTTCCATTATCACACGTAAAGAGGGAATCTCCACCTCGATAGGGAGTACAACTTCCATTCCATACACCAGGGAGAACGGGGTTGCTCCTGCTGAATTGCGGACAAATGTTCGATATCCATGTAGAGAAAAAGTAAGCATAAAATGCCAATCCTTATAAGTAACAACCATTTTCTGGATAATTCTCTAGATATTCTTATTAGCAGCTTCAATAGCCCCATTCATCTTTGGCCTGTATGGAGATGAATTATGTTGGACAATCTTGAATTCTTCACACAGTTCTATCATCATCTTGTTGTTCAAATTCGAGCCATTGTCAGTGATGATTCTACTCGGCACACCATACCGACATATAAGGTTATTCTTAATGAAGCGCACAACCACCTGCTTAGTAACATTGGCATATGAAGCAGCCTCCACCACTTGGTGAAGTAATCAATTGCTACCAAGATAAAATGGTGTCCATTCGAAGCTTTGGGTTCTATCATCCCAATCATGTCAATACCCCACATAGAGAAAGGCCACGGGGAGGAAATCACATTGAGAAGTGTCGGAGGTACATGGACCTTGTCTACATAAACTTGGCATTTATGGCACTTCTTTGCAAATTTGTAACAGTCGGACTCCATTGTCAGCCAATAATAACCTTCCCTTAGCATCTTTTTAGTCATCGAATGTCCATTGGCATGAGTGCCAAATGAACCTTCATGAATCTCATGCATCAACATGTCTGCTTCGTGTCTATCCACACATCTGAGCAAGACCATGTCATGATTTCTCTTGTACAACACATTTTCACTGAGGAAGAAATTGCCTGCCAATCTTCTCAATGTCTTTCTATCTTTCTTTGACGCACCAATCGGGTATTCCTGAGTCTGAAGAAAATGCTTGATATCATAATACCAAGGTTTTTCATCTGCTACCTCCTCTATAGTAAACACATGAGAGGGCTTATCCAAACTTCGAACCGTAATTCGGGGTATATCATTCCAAGTATTCACTTGGTACATAGAAGCCAGAGTTGCCAGAGCATCCGCCATTTGATTTTCATTTCTAGGAATGGGATGGAGTTTGACTTTATTAAAGAAGGGTAATAATCTTCTAGCATAGTATTTGTAAGGGATCAAGCCGGGGTGACGAGTATCCCATTCTCCTTTAATCTAATTTATTACCAAAGCTAAATCACCATACACATCTAGAATTTTAATTTTGAGATCAATAGCTTCTTCGAGACCCGTGATGTAAGCCTCATATTTGGCCATATTATTAGTACAATGAAATGTTAACCTTACGGTAAAAGGAATGTGCGATCCATGAGGAGTGACAATCACAACACCAATTCCTTTACCATAAGCATTCACAACTCCATCAAATATCATACTCCAACGAGATTCAGGGTCGGGACCTTCCTCAGGCAATGGTTCATCACAATCTTTCACTTTCAGGAACATCACATCCTCATCGGGGAATTCATATTCTACAGACTGGTGATCCTCTACTGGTTGGTGAGCAAGATAATCTTCCAACATGCTGCTTTTGATAGCTTTTTGAGTGCGGTATTCGATATCATATTCAGATAACAACATCTGCCAGCGGGCAATTCTCCCAGTAAGAGCAGAATTTTCAAAAATGTACTTGATTGGATCCATTTTGGAGATCAACCAAGTAATGTGATTCAACATATACTACCGCAAACGCTTTGCCACCCAGGCCAAAGCACAACATGTCTTTTCCAGCATGGAATACCGCGACTCACAATCAGTGAATTTTTTACTGAGATAATAAATGGCGAACTCCTTCTTCCCTGTTTCATCATGTTGTCCCAGAATACAACCCATGGATTCATCTAACACTGTCAGATACATAATCAACGGTCTTCCTTCTACAGGAGGGAGCAAGATAGGAGTTTCAAGCAAATATTATTTAATACTTTCAAATGCCCTTTGGCAGTCATTCGTCCACACACAACCTTGATCTTTCTTTAACAACTTAAAAATTGGTTCACATGTCGCAGTCATGTGGGAAATGAATCTGGAAATATAATTCAAATGCCCGAGGAAACCTCTGACTTGCTTTTCAGTTCTTGGCGCTGGAATCTCTTGAATTTCCTTGACTTTATCAGGGTCAACTTCAATTCCTTTCTGGCTAACAATGAAACCCAAAAAGTTTCCTGATCAAACACAGATGGTGCATTTATTTGTATTCAAGTGGAGACGGTACTTCCTCAAACGCTGAAACAACTTCGACAAATCTTCTACATGCCCTTCTGCAGTCTGGGATTTAGCAATCATATCATCAACATATACTTCAATTTCCTTGTGCATCAGATCATGGAATAGGGTTGTCATAGCCCTCTGGTACGTTGCACCAGCGTTCTTGAACCCGAAGGGCATCACTCTGTAACAGAATGTTCCCCAGGGTGTGATAAATGTTGTTTTTTACATGTCCTCTGGAACCATTCTTATTTGATTACACCCAAAAAATCTGTCCATGAACGAGAATACTTTGAATTTTGTTGTGCTATCCACTAGCATATCAATGTGTGGCAATGTAAAATCATCTTTTGGACTAGCGTTATTTAGATCTCTGTAATCTACGCACATGCAGACTTTTCCGTCTTTTTTCGGTACTGGGACAATATTGGAAATCCATTGAGGATACACCGATGTCACAAGAAAACCAGCATTAATCTTATTTAGAACTTCCTCTTTGATTTTTACTACCATATCTGGGTGAGTTCTTCTCAACTTTTGTTTGATTGGCGAACACTCTGGCTTCAACGAAAAATAGTGCTCTACAATATCTGTATCTAGACCAGGCATATCTTGATAAGACCAAGCAAAAATACCTGCCTACTCTCATAACAACTCAATCAACCTGCTCTTCACATCAGGATGCAGCAATGATCCAATCTTGACTTCCTTCGGATCTTCTTCTGAACCCAAGTTGACCACTTCCAATGGCTCTTTATATGGCTGAATGGTATTTTCCTCGTGGTCTAGCAACCATGAGACCTCTTTTGAAATCTCATCATAATCTTCTTCTTCAGCCCCATACACAGGATATTCAAAGTTGGGAGAGGGTGCAGGGTCATTGTATTCAATGGGTTTTTTAATTAATCTGCACATATGATTTGTGATTGCATTTAGAAATTGACACATATAACAAGTGATTATGCAGATTGAATTTCAGTTATTATTTATTTTGAAAGCTTTTTTCTGATTACCATTTTCCAAGAAAAGCAGAAAATAAAATAAAAACACAATGGGAAGCAAAGACAACTTTTATTATTAATTTTAAAAGTCGCAGCAAATAGATAAGCCCTACAACATTAATACTTCTAACTTGGGCAGAGTGAAAGCTTTTTCAAAAAGCTTAACAAAACAAATTACTTTGAAACATGTATGCAAGAGGGAACATCAATGGTCATCCAGTTCTGAACCCTAACTCTGTGCATCACATAATTCGGCATTTCCTGCTCTGCTTCATCTTCTACAATGGCGTTAATCCTAGAAATAGTCGGATAAAGATAACCCCCGCTACGGAAGATTTCTTGATACCTGCCTGTCGCAGACTTCAGCTTCATGCCCTTACCTTTGTCATTCTTCAAAGAGAACTCCAAGCTAGTTCTATTCTTGTTCACAGGTGGATCCCTAATTCGTCCCCAAACTTCACTATGACCATTACGCACAACCTTCTGCGCGTCCCTAATAGAAACCATGGAGTTATCATTTCCTCTTATGCTGTCAATGGATGAGGCTTGGAACTGGGTTCCAACAGCAGCTTCATCCGCCTCTACAATGATGAAAGAGGACAAATGAGATATCAACAATGCCTGTTCCCCATTTATGATCACTACTTTCCCTTCACGTACAAACTTTAGCTTCTGGTGCAAATTTGAAGTGACATCCCCTACCTCATGTATCCACGGCCGTCCTAGCAAACAACTATAAGTGGGAACAATGTCCATGACCTGGAAAGTTATCTGAAACAAATGTGGTCCTATATGAATAAGTAAGTCTACTTCACCAATAACATATTTCCTTGACCCATCAAACACTTTCACAATGATTCCACTCGGGCGCATAGGAGTTCCTTAATATTTCAACTTCATAAGCGTACTCCTCGGTATAACATTCAATGCGGATCCATTATCAATCAGCACATTGGATAGTGAATCATTCTTGCAGTTCATAGAGATGTGGAGGGACAGGTTGTGATTCCTCCCTTCATCTGGTAATTCATCATTGCATAAACTCAAGTTATTACATGATGTAATGTTTCCTATTACGCTGCTGAATTAGTCTATTGGCATATCACTCTCCATAAAAGCTTGGTCCACTACCCTCATCAAAGATTCTCTGTGAGCAGAGGAGTTCATCAATAAAGCTAAGATAAATATTTTTGAAGGAGTCTACAGTAACTGATCTACAACTCTATAGTCCCTCATCTGATTATCTTCAAAATATCATCCACTTTTTTCTCTAACGTAGCTCCACTAGTCTCACCCGTAGCCTTCTTAGGTTCATCATTTCCAACAATATTTTTTCCAGCACCATCTCTTCGAACAACTGGTGCAAACACACGACCGTTACGGGTCACCCTGCTATTTTCAGTTATATTCCCAACATTAGGAATTGGCTGGATGGGAACTTCCACTCTATCCTCTAAGATTGTAGCGTTGTATTCGTAAGGCACAGCCTTATCTGACTTGTAGGGGATAGGACCTGACAAACTAATCACCAATGGGGTAACATCTGGCTTTCTATAATACTCAACTTCAAAATGGGCGGGTACACCAAAACAAGGCACGATGACGTTTACCCCTTCTTGAACACAAACAGTCATCAATAAGTCATTTCTGGAAAATAAATCTTCGTCTGAAGAAAAATACTCATCTGCGGAGGTATACTCTTCATCTGACTCTTCTTCAGCCAAACAAACCTCAATCATATCAACCTCATGGTAATCATCCCTCTGAAATGTGACCTTGATAGTTCTGTTGTCTAACAACAATTGAACACCCTTCCTCACGATTGAACATCCTCGGGGGTCTCAACAACAAACTTGGCAAGATCCATATTGGTGTTCCACCTGACCAACCGTATGGCAGAAGGTAGCAAGCAACTGCACAAGGTCCTCATTCATATACTCTACATCAAACATTCTGAATTCTCCAGGACAACCAGAAACCATATTCACTTCCTCTTCATACTCTTCCCTAGGCCTGATTATGTGGATGAGGCCCTCATCCATCATCTCTTGTAAATCAGCCTTTATCTTATCGCAACTCTGTATGTCTGTACTGCAAATAGCACAACCGGCATGGTCATGCGTATAGTATCTAAATCCATAAAGGTCTGCATGAATTTTCATCAAATCTCCTCTAACTAGATGAATATCAAAAATCCAGAAGTTTCCCGGACAACCGACCCCATATTCACAACATTTGCTCCTCCATGCTTGGGTAAAGGATTATCTTTTACATTAGGACCCACATCCTTGAAGGATAGAATACCAGACTTCACCAATTTTTGTACCTCAGTCTTCAAAGGATAATAATTCTCAATATTATGCCCTGGCGCTCCCTGATGAAAGGCACATGTTTGGTATGCCTTGTAATACCAAGGCAATGATGATGGTACAACAGGAGGTGATCGGGTCTGAACCAACTTCTTCTGGATCAATGCTGGTAGTAACTCCGTATAAATCATAGGAATAGGGTCATAAATCTCCCTTCTCTGATTATACCCTTGATTCCTCTGCTGGGACGGTCTCTGATAAGCAACGGTAGTTGGAGCGACACTCATAACAGGGGTAACTCAAGCGACTTGCTGATGACGCTGATAATTCCTTCTAGGAGTATTTACCCTCCTCTCTTGTATAACAACATTTGCATCTCCTTCTTTCTTCTTGGTAAACCCATAAGATGGCTTCTTCACACCTCCAAATCCTTCATTCTTTGTTAAACGACCTTCTCTTACAGCCTCTTCTAAGCGAATACCCATCCCTACCATTACAGTAAAGTCACTTGGCGCACTTGCTACCATCCTCTCGTAGTAGAAAGCACCCAGTGTCTTCAAGAAAATCTTAGTCATCTCCTTCTCTTCCATGGGAGGAATCACCTGGGCGGCTACCTCACACCATCTCTGTGCATATTCTTTGAATGATTCCCTGTCTTTCTGAACCATGGCCTTAAGTTGAGCATGGTCAGGCGCCATGTCCATGTTGTACTTGTATTGTTTGATGAATTCTTCTCCCAAATCATTAAAAGTATGGATATTGGCATTGTCCAAACTCATATACCACTTCAACACAACACCGGTCAAACTATCCTGAAAAAAGTGAATCAGCAGACGCTGACCGTCAGTATGGGTAGACATTCTCCTTACATACATCACCAAATGAGAACGAGGGCAAGCGTTGCCCTTGTACTTCTAAAACTCCGGGACTTTAAACTTAGCAGGTATCTTAACATTCGAGACCAAGCATAACTCATTCACATTCTTCCCAAATAGCTTTTTTCCCTTGAGGGCCTTCATTTCTCTCTGCATCTTGTCAAACTGCTCTTGAAAATCATCCATTCTGTCATAAAGACCCAAGTCTTAACTTGGTGGAGGGAAAGGACGACACACATCATAATTAACAAACAGAACCATATTCATCGAAGGAGGTGCAGCAGGAGAAGTATGCACCCTAGGAGGTGCAGGAGTAACAATAGTCTGAACAACTAGAGTATCTTGAGGACCAAGATTGAAACCTTCAGGTGCAAAATTCTATGGCATTCTCCATGGATAATCTTGGGGCATGCGATTCTGAACAACAGCTAGAGTAGCAGATACGGGAACAGTCGGAGCTTCAGTAATTGCCCTTGTTGGTTGAGGTTGAACACTTGGTGGCTGATTCTGAGCAGCCACTAGAGTTTCCATCAGAGTAGTCAGATTGGCCATGCTGGCCTTAAAAGCAGAAACTTCCTTGCACAGCTCGCGATTTTCTTGTTCTAAGTTGTCCATCTTCTTTCTGAAATTAACCCGAGTGTTGTAGTGGTGAGTCACCTTGCTAAACGAAGTAAAGGAGCTTGGTAAGACACCTGGATATGCATAACAAATGCAAGAAATACATGCAATATGACGCATGATGTGCAATGCAAATGATTAATTTTATTTTGTTATTAATATTTCAAGAGATTTAAAGTTTATAGACATATTGCAAACATCAAAGTAATAACACATTTGAAATAATGAAAATTTTTATTATGACAACTCCAAAATGGATTGCAAGTTTCAATGATCTCAAGTACAAGATGAAAATAAAATCTAAAACCCTAAGAAATAGAACTGATGGAGATCACTCTATACGCTGATGCTTCCCCGTGAGCCTGGAAATCTGAGCCTTCAACCTCTGGTTTTCTTCCGCATATCTGGTGGCAACCTCCTTCCAATCATCTAAATCAAGAAGTGAGTTATCAGCACCTGATTGAGGCTTAGGAGAAAATAAATCCCCTTGCCTCTCCATAGACTCTACCGCTCAACACTCAAGGATCTCAATCAAGTCGTCTTTCTCCTTCAAGTATGCTCTATAGTAACTCTCTAAAGTTTGGAACTTATTCTTCCAAGCATCCTTTTCCTGTTGCATCTTAACTAAAGCAAGTTGCAGCTCTTCTAGATCAACTAATAAGGGGGGAGTGGTCTTCACAAATAGATCAGGCATGGGTGTCTCTCGAGCATACAACATCTTTAACTGAATAGCTCTCAATCGGACCCACTGAAGATATGGCTCCAAAGACACAACACCCCTAGTTCCCAAATCCTTCCTACTCCTCTTAGGAATGTGACGCCAGGCCTTCGCAATCTGCTTCCTAGCTTCCCTATGGTCTTCTCCTTCCTTCAGAAAGAAACTACTCAAATGAATACTATTCAGTTTATCCCTCATCGAATAACCAAGTTGTCTTCGTGCAAGAACATGGTTATAGTTAATTCCTTCCTTTGTACCAAGAAGAGGTACATTGGGGAAACTACCACAACTGTTAATAATCTCTATATCCTGCTAAGCTTGATGATACCAATCAATATCCGAGTGAGTAAGTGCCATGATCTTAGGGGCCCAACAGGGTTCCTTCTTGACATCCCAAAAAGAATCAGACAAAGTCATATGAGAGATAAACCACCGGTATAGCAGAGGCGTGCAACAGATAATCATCCCCCCATGATAAGAATTTCGAAGATGAATAGAGTAATAAGCATCACCCAACAATGTAGGAACTGGGTTTCCAATCATGAAGGTCCTGATAGTTTTAATGTCAACAAACTTGTCCACATTAGGAAATAAGAACAACCCATAAGCAAGTAGAGAAAAGATGGCCTCAAAAGCAATTGTACTCTTCATTCTGGCAAAGTAATGAGCTTTCTCCAATAAGAACTGAGTTGGTAATCCTCTAATTCCTCCTTTAGTAGTCATATGGGCTTCCACCTCATATTTCCCCAGATGAATCAAAGAATCAATATAATATGGTTTTGGCTCACCCTCTAAACCAGTAAAAGGAACACGATCGGTAACAGGTAAATCCAATAGATAAGAATACTCCTCGAATGTGGGAATCAACTGATAGTCGGGAAAAGTATATAGAACTGGACCAAGGTCAAGAAAATACCCTCCTTCATCTTCAGCTTCATGAGAGGAATAATGGATCCATACTTCTTCCGAAAGTCTGCAGAACACTCGATCTCGAGAATTAGACTGATCAACTCATCTATCTTGGGATCCTTGAAATTGTATTTCCCGGTCTTTCTCTTTCCAGAATCCATGTTTAGAAAGTAACTGAGATATTTACAAATGGTCAACCTTTAAATCCCTTGAAATCTGGTTTCTTCAAAAGATGCTTATGAGTGCATGGATGCATGATGTAGCAATCACACATAAGGTCACACATATAGGATTCACAGGTCCAATGTCACGAGCATGAGGTCGAAGGCACTACCCATAAGGTGTTGGTCTAAAAGTTATCACCTGCCGAACAAGGTTCTAGAGGTTCCCAGAGTCTACATCCTTCCTTCGAATATTACCAACTTCCCGATTAACTCGGTGATTAGTAATATTCTCAAGAAAGACTCGTCCGAGCATAGTATCGCATGACAACTATTTCCGGATTACTCCGTCATAGCTTCCACACTACACCTAAAAGGCCAAAATGGGTTTGGTATTCTACGGTCCTCAGTTTCAGCAGGCTCCCAGGTCGAAAGCAGTACGTCTTCCCGATTACTCGGTAAACAACACTACAATCAAAGGGGCCTTCACTGAGTGGGAGATCTCATGCCTACTTTTTTGGGATTACTCCCTCAAAGTTAACATGACTATACCGCCTGTCCTATCTTAAAGTTTGCCCATGTCCGGGTATAGGACTTATGAGTAATCACCAAGCACCCTGAAGAGCAGGAAAATCCAGACAAACATATATACAACATATAACATAAAAAACAATAATAACACATATACAGATATATACAAAGATAGGCTCAACCCACTTAGGGATGGACCAGTAAGAGGTCAACCTTTCCCCAACAGAGTCACCATTTTTCTATAGTGGTTGAAATGTTTTAAGACTAAGCCATTAGATTGACTTGACTTATACAGATCAAAATAAAAATCACCACCGCGCTTTATTGTTTCCGAAGGAATGGGAAAATAACGAATAACCCATAAAGAGGGGGAAAGATTTAAGGTAAGGGGGTTGGTTATGCAAAGGGAAGGTATTAGCACCCTAAACATCTACGGTACTCCGCAGGAACCTCTTTGTAAAATCTGTATATTTTGGCTATAAAACATGTTATATAAAAATGGATGGTGGAGGTGAGAAAAGAAATATATTTATTTTATGATTTTTGCACCCGCCGCGGTTGCGAACCTTTAGTGCCTACGTACCACCTTTTCGTGTAATAAGGGATCAGGGTACACGTAGTTCCTCTTTTAAAAGATTAAAACACAAATGTGTTGGTTAATTTTATGAGGTAAAATATCATCGTCATTGTCCGTGTGGAAAATATACCTACTACCCACAATTATGAGAAAGGAGAATTTGCATCATCTCAAAGTGGAGGATATGGCTTGGATTATAAAATCAACAATGCCTCACTCAACACCCAAGTGGAAAATATCTCTCTTCACTATATATTGTAGAAGTATAGTTGTTTGCATCACTACATGGATTGACAAGAGTTCAATCTTTTTTTGAGAAAAGTTTAAAGATGAAAGCCAAAGTGGAAAAATGGTTTGAAATGAGATTTTATTGACTTTTAGTCTTCTCACAAAAAAATGTTAAAGTATTATTAAGTTGATCAGGGTTTATTTATATAAATGTTCAAAATGCATGGACCTAAGTCCAAGTTTATTATGAAAGTGGTTCAAGTTTAAAATAAGAAGAGTTTTCAAAAGGAGGGAGATAATTTTCGAAATTAATGAAGATGGGAGGAGAAAAAGAGGCTATCTAAAGCATAAGGTAAAAGCTACAGATAAGAACCATCTAACCAACAAGAAGCCAATACTTGACATTATGAGCCAAGATAGAACTCTCATTCCTTGGATTGAAACCAATCAAGCAAAAAAATACTAGACCTCTTGAGAGAACCAAACTTCAAGTGTATTAAGTCTTCACAAAAATTGGGCAGAGTAACAGCTGTATACGGGTGAATTCCATATTACAAACAAAGGGTGTAATCACAAAAATACCTGCACACAAAAACAAATAAGCAACCCAATGTCATGAGGTAAACCTCAAGAACTCCAGACAAAATAATCAGATAAGATCACAAGGTCTCCAAGATAGGCCAAGGTTTCTAATCCCAAGTCCAAGAAAAGTCCCATGCTCCATAATGCCAAGGATAGTAACCAAATAGTTTGAGTACCATTAAATATTTTTAGGGTTTATGTTGATTATTAAGTATCTTAAAAAGGAAAATAAAAGCTCAAGTAAGAAAATTAAAAATGACAAGAAAGTAAATGCTCAAATGAGGAAAGATGAAAATGGCATGAAATGTAAATGCTAAAAGAAAATGGTACGTAAAGCATAGAAAAATAAAAGCATAAAGTAAAACAAGTAAATAATTAGTGGTTAGTTGGATGACCATCTTGAAGCTTGCATTTGGAACTTATTAGAGGATTAGTAGAACCAAAGCCTCCACACAACGAGTTGCATTTTCTTTTTGTCAAGTATATCATCCATTTGGAATTCTCATAAGTGTCATTTAATGATCAACGATGTTTAAGTGATCCGCGTTGACCAAAGGTGTTGTAGATCCATTAGAGGATTGGTAAAACCAAAGCCTCCACACAATGAATCTCAAAGTTATTGGATCAAAGAGATCAAATTAACATACTTGGGCTTGCAAACATAAGTTTGGGCCACGAATGATCATTTATTCGAATCAGGATGAAATTTAGCGCTATATTAATCAATCGTAAGTGGACTTATATAGAAGTCCCACCTATTTTGAGGCCGGTCAATAGAAATCTATGCCCCACTTGTTTTGAGACATGATATAGAGATTCTTCTCCAACAACATTTAGTGCAATAAGAAGGGGATGAGATGAAGAAGGGTGGGAGAGAAAATACAAACCACTTTTGAATTAAATTTAATCAAACTATTATTAAAATCATTCATCCATTTTTATGGAGTTAAACTCAACACCATAGATCCAACGATGTTAATAAAGTTCATGATCCAAAATTTAACCCAAGATCATCCAGAAAATAGTCACAAAATAATATTACATTTTAATATATACAAAAGGGTTTAAAAATTATTGTTTAAAAATAAAAAATAAAGAGCAAAATATCAACTATGTTCGAATTAATCAAGGAATAAAAAGTAAGACTATAGAAAAATCAGAAAAGGGCTCAAATGATTTTATAAATTTTTTTGGTAATTTTTGAAGTCAGAAACTATTTTTAAAATTAAAATAAATAGGTAAAATAAACCAAAAATGATAAAATATAGCAAAGTCAGAAACATAAATAAAATAAGGTCACCAATATTTGTAAAAATATCATTGGATCATTCCATAATTTTTTTAGAATTTAAAAATGTATACAATTATTTTTAAACATTTAAAACAATTCAAATAAAGTGTAAATTTTTAAAAAATACCAAAACGCAAAATTAAATTGTGAAAAATTAAAAATCAGAAAGAGAATAATCAAAAATATTTTTCATAATTTTTTCAGATATTTTGGACTTGAAATGAATTTTCTATGATTTTTTGAAATTTAAAACAATTAAAATATAAAAATCAGAAAAGAAAGTAAAAGTAAAAAATATGTGGACCATTGGATGAGAGTCAAAACGCATTAGTAATCAAATCCAAGGGATTTGGCGCTGTGATACGGTGGGAGAACTGACTATGGTTTTGAGTTTGTTTTCGCAAATGTTTCGGTTGAGCAAGAGTCGCCACCGACTTTTTATTTTATCCTAAGGAAAGGTTAAAAAGCACAGCAAAAACCTTTTGAGATGTTTTCTTGGGTTCGGGGAGTAGATTATAGAAAGGGAAGGTATTATACCCTTTCTATCCATGGTTATCCATGGGCTCTTAGTTACTTGCTTAGATCACTTGCCTTTTGTTTTCAATTGTTTGAAATGGTGCTTGTGTGTGTGGGTTTGAAAATGTTTTGAAAAGAAGCCAATATGGTGGCAACCTTTGTAATGATCCATGTTGGGATGTATACAAAGATGTATGTCTTTTGAAAAGGTTTTCATTTGTTTTTGAAAGTTTGTTTTGAAAGTGTTGTGAGGTGTGGTTTTAGAAAATAGGCAAGTGTTTTGTTTTTGCAAGTTTGATTCAAGTAACTAAGAGGTTATCTACTCCTAAATTTCTCAAAGTTTATTGCTATGTGTTGTACCCCAAAATTTTCCCTCGCATTTTTCCTCAAGAAATAACAACTTCAGGCTTTTCATGATCTTTCAAACTGGCTCAAGAATCGGTCAAACTGACTTTTCTCGTCAGTCAAACAAAATTAGGGTTTTATTGATTTTCAGGGCTCTGGAATACTTCAAGCAGTTGGCTTAGGGTTTTGGTTAATTTAGGCTCAACTTTGATCAGGCGAATGCTCTTTGGCATTTAATCAGGAATTAGGGTTTGTGCGCGCGTTCTCAGAAAGATCTAAATTCTACAGTGCTTTGCAAGACATTCCGAGGCAGTTGGTTGAATTCGCATTATTTGATTTAATCAGTAAAAGAAGGTAGTTGGTTTGAATTCACGTTCGATTGAACCAGTCAAAAGATATACGCAGTTTGGATTTACAGTGTTTGTTGAAAATCAGTGAAGAGGGAATGCGCCTGATCGGTGTTTTGATTAACTGTTGCTTTGCTTTGGATATTAGAGGTACCATGTTTAACTGATCAATTTGTTAAAGCTTTGTTTATTTAAATTATTTATTATTCTAAAATTAAGTAATTGGAATTTATTTTTCAATTATTTTAATTCGAAGAATTTTAAATAAATGAATAAACAATAAAAGAGAAAATATAATTAATTGGATAATGAAAACTTTTATTTATTCTTAAATTAATTGTACAATTATTGTTTACAATTTATTTACAAACAATGATTTTACACTAATTTAAATTTAAATAAAAAAATGAAACTATCCTATTTTTCTAAGTCTTCTATTCTTCAAATTCTTCATCCTTTGCTCCCCTCCATTCGATTATTCATCTGCAAGAGAAAAAGAGAAAAGTCAAAAAGCAGATAAATAAATAATGACAGACAGATAAAAGAAGTTCATCATTAAGGGCCACTGATTGGGATCAGTTAACCCTCTCTGCAAATCACGGGATTTCTCCCGGTTCACAAAGAGGGAAGAATGTTATTTGCTAATCATGAATGCAAAGTTGAAAAAATGCAAAGTGTCAAACTGCACAATTTCAAATCCAACTAAAAATCCAAATTCAACTTTCTGTCAAAAAGTGTCAAACTGCACAAAGGTACCCAAGCTGTCAAAAGAAAGAAGATTTGGCAAAGATATGGAAAGTTCAAAAAGTACAAAAGCTGTCAAAAGAAGGGACAATATGCAGAGGAAAACTATTATGCAAGCAAACATATTCATGTCATCATGTCCCAACAAATGGCCCTTTCAGAAAAAGTACAGCACAAACATAGTTTAATATATTTAACTATACTGAGAGAGAGAAGGGAAGAGAGATAAGAGAGCAGGTTTTTAGGCTTTAGGCAGGAAGGAAGAAAACATATACAAACACATAACCATCAAGCTACTAAAGCATAAGCCTTAAAACTTCACCAGCAACAAACCTGTAAACAGGTAACAACCATCACACTGCATAAAACCACTCCTACTGTCTAAACAAAAAAAAACAAGATGGCCTAAACTCAAACCTGCTGAAACCTCACAAACCTGTGCCATTCAGCTCAAACCTGCTTAAACACAAACAGCAGAAAACCAGATAAAACCACTCCTACTGCATAAACCTATCTCACCAAAAAAACCTGGCCTGATATCCAAAACCATACCAGCATAAACAACATACCAGCCTAGAGCAAGTTCAAGCCATTCAAAAACCATAAATCCTCAAACCTGCTGAGCCTCAAGAACCCAACCTGTCTGAAGAAAACAAACAAAACTATCAGATGCCTTAAGCTTGCATTGAGCCTAAAACCTGTAAAGAACCAGTACAACCTGCCTGAAGCCTCACTAAAGCCAATAACCAGTTCATCAAAACTAGAACCTGCCTAAGCATAAACCAGCAATGCATGGCCTAAAACCTTAACCATTCAAAGCCAAATATATCACAAAAAACAGCATATGCCCATAACCAGAAAACCTTACCAGTTGCAAAAGCCAACAACTCAAAACATATCTCATCAACACTAAAAAGACCCAAGCATCAAGGCCTCAGAATATATCATCACTGGCCATTAGAGAAGCAAGCAGAATAAGGTAACACAAAGGCAACGAAAACCCTCAGTAAACACATCATTGGGCAAAAACATTCTAAGCTAACAACGAGGCAACAAGTCAAAAGAAGAGGAAAAAGCTAATCAAAACAACAAAACTGTTTCAACCATAGCGTGTTTAAAACATTCAAAAGCATACTCATCTCAAGGCAACATGGGCATATGAGCGAAGTAGGCAAGCCTCAGAAGAAAGCTTCATCATAGGCCAAGATACAATAGGAAAAAAGTTCAAGGCAACAAGCAGTAAAGGCAAATTCGAGGCTAACAGAAAAAAAGATGAAAAGATGTTAAGATTCTCAGCTTGACATCACAGAACCTGAAGCAAAGCGCGCATCACGTTCTCTCCGCCGTCGAGCCCTCAAAAACGCCTCCTAACCATCTCCTCCAACGAAGGTAAATTTTTTTCATCTCTTCACACCTCGAACAAAAAGGACACAAATGGTCAGAATCAATAACGAAACTTAATCGAAATCGGAATACAAATTAAACATGCAAGACTTAAAGTTCAAAAACCCTAAAATGCGTTGAAACAGAGATATCACCTTACAGCCTCGTTGGACCGAAGAGGGAGAGGAGATGATGATGGCGTTGGTGGCTTGGGCGAAAGGGGAAATTCAGAAACGCGTAAACGAGGAAGACGAAGAAGACCTCCATGAGCGGCGCGTCTCACAAACCCTAAAACTAATGTCCCAAATGAACAACATTCAGTGAACCCTAACAAAAAACCTTTGTCTCAACTCTGGGCCTAACCCGTTTCCAATACAAAGCCCAACGCATTCATCTGCTCTTTTAATTCCTTTACATAACCTAACTTTCTTTTATTCTCTCCTTAATAAAAACTTAAACAAACACATTTTTCTTTACAATAATTTTTTATTACTAATAAAATACATTTGTTCAATACTTAATTAATTGAAAATACATTTTTTTCTTTAAACATATAATTAAAATATTTTTCTTATACTTAATCAATACGCTTTTCTATATACCTAATTTAATTAATTTAAAACATTTTTGAATATATATATTAAACACAAATCCATAAAAATATATTTTTATTACACAATATAATTAAGATTGAAAACATTTTTCTTTTCCTTTAAATTAAAATTTTCTATTTGTACATAACAATTAAAAATACATTTTTTTCTAATATACATAATTTAAATTTTAAACATTTAATTAAAATATTCTCTTTTTGTATATAATAAATAAAGATACATTTTTTATACATAACATAATTAGAACTTAGAACATTTAATCAAAACATTCTTTTCATACATATTAAAAAATACAAGATTATTAATTAAGTTAAATAAACATTCAAATATTTAGGTCCACAATACCTTAATACACATTTGAATTCACATTGTCGCACCCGTAAATAATTACACTTACAATACGTTTCACATTATACATATACAATTGCTATTTCCATACATTGATATACATTATTTACATTTGATCCCTAAGTCTCATCCCCATTCATAAATTTGTACCCCCACTCCCGGATATTTATTTTGTAATAGCGTAGACTTTACATTTTCGCAATTTACCGCTTTCAATTATACCATGGTTAGACCTAGGGTTTGTATGTACATAAAATCAAACGCTAGATAACCTAATACAAGACAAATACATGAAATCAATACACAATCACACTTGCACCCTCTAGGGTAATCCCACATGTTGCCTTCCAAAATGGGCCATGCTTGCACGTCGAGTATCTTTGGCAAAACCAATTCAAAATGATCATAAGTCCCTCGATGACACTTTCGAATGTTGCCTAAACGGAATGATCATAGTCCCTTCAAAACAAATTTCCAAAGACACTTGGCACCATTGCATTCATGGTCCATACGATGACCCGCGCCCGTCCCGAATAAACTTCCTAAACGCAAGATTGTCCACCAAATTCAATGGTGGAACAAAATTGTTAAAAAGGGTTGAAAACATAGAGAAAACCTTTGAGTACAATAGGGTAGATAAAACTCTTAGTTACTTGAGACCAACTTGCAAAAACGCTTGCCTTCTTTTCAAAAACCACAATCCACAACACTTTCAAACAAACTCTCAAAAACATTTGAAACATCTTTTCAAAAAGATACACACTTTTGTAAAACACTCAAACACGAGTCGAATACATTGGTCGCCTAAAACAAGGCATCTCTTCAAAAAAAATTTCAAAACACATACACACACCACAATTTCAAGAAATCAAAAAATCAAGGCAAGTGATCTAAAAAACCAAGTAACTAAGAGCCCATGGATAACCATGGATGAAAAGGGTGCTAATACCTTCCCTTTTCATAATCTACCCTCCGAACCCACGAAATATCTCAAAAGGTTTTTGCTGTGCTTTTTTAACCTTTCCTTTAGGATAAAATAAAAATTCGGTGGCGACTCTTGCTCAACCGAAACATTTGCGAAAACAAACGCAAAACCATAGTCAGTTCTCCCACCGTATCACACTATGTTTTTAACCCTTTTAACAAGTTTGTTCCACCATTGTATTTGGTGGACAATCTCATGTTAGGATGTGAAAGGGACGGGCGTGGGTCATCGTTTAGACCATAATTGCAATGGTGCCAAGTATCTTTGGGCAATTTTCCTTAAGGGACTTGATCATTTGTTTAGGCAACATTTTGAAAGCGTCATCGAGGGACTATGATCGTTTGATTGTTTTGTTTTTCCCAAAGAGACCTAACATGCAATATGGCCCATTTATTGAAGGCAACAAGTGGAATACCCTAGGGGGTGCAAGTGTGATTTGTGTGTCCATTTTCATGCTTGTTTATCTTGAAATTAGGTCAAATTATTTTCGTTGTTTTTTCGCATACAAACCCTAATTCTAACATGGTATAATTAGAAAGAAATAAAGTGTGAAAAATAAATTTACTAAGCTATTACAACACCATATATGGGAAGGGGGGTACAAATGTTCAAATGGGGATTTTGACAAGGAATTTAAACCTAAACTATTACATCAATATTGAATTATTTACAAGATAATTTAATTGCACAAATTAAATAAAATAAGAATAAATATGCAAGATGCAAAAATGGTTTTTTGTATGTATGAAAAAAAAGTATTTTTATATGTCAAAATAAACAAAAATAAAAGTATTATTTTTTGGAGTTTTTTCATGTTTAGGGCAAAACCCTAATTTCTATTAAATAAAATGTATTATTTATTTATTATGTACAATATTTATTTATTATATATAAAAAATAAAATAAAATGAAGTATATTTGTCAAAAAGGCATTTTTTATATTAAATATTAACAAAAAAATAAAAGTGTGTATATTTTGTAATTTGACCTATTTATATATATATATATATATATATATATATATATATATATATATATATATATATATATATATATATATATATATATATATATATATATATATATATATATATATATATATATATGTATTATTTCCTAAATATGTATTATATATACAAATTAATAATATTTAATATTTAATATTTAATAAAAAAAGTATTTTTTATATAAAATATTTTCAGAAGGTAAAACAAAATAAAAATGAAAATAAAAATGTGTTTGTATATTTATTAGTATTTTTTTAATAAAAGTGTATTTATTTATTTATTTATGTATAAAAACTAACCTAAACAAACAAATACCTAATAAATAGGAAAATAGTGCAAAAAATTATTTTTATATTTTTTATATTATGAGGAAAAATAAATAAGTCAAACCAAAAAAAAGAAAAGTCAAAAAATCATTAAAATGAACAAAATGGGCTTAGGGGGTTCAGAAGTAAATGTATGGTGCAAATAAGAAAAACATTCCAGGCCCAGCCCAGAACCAGTCATCTTCAACCTCAGAACAAACTTTGTTCAAGAAAACACGCGTTTCCTATCTCCCAATTCCTGGACTTTCAAGAAAAACTCACAACATGAAAAATGTAGAGCATGAGAAGACGAATCCAACCATATAAAGAACTTGACTTAACTCTCTAAGATGAGGGAGAATTTCTTCTCCCCCAATTCCTGACCTAGTTTTTCATCAATGTTCAGACCTTAAATTCTTGCAGCACACATAATATAAATGAAATCTAATTACATGGGCATATTCAGGGCTATGAATGTGACATATTCTCTTCACAAACCTAAAGCTAACAATGCCTAATAAGAGAGATACGAGTTCATGAACTTACCTGTTCAGTTGAAGTTGTATCTGGCAATGGAGAAGCTTTCAGTGCAAGGTGATGATTGGTATAGCTTCCTTGAGGTCCAGGGATGCTATTCCAAGCTTTACTTTGTCTTGAAACCTTTTGAATCGTGCTATGGAACTTCAACTGCAAAACAAGAAAATGAAAATGGTGGAACTGGTTAAAGGAGTTACAAGTCGTGTTTTATGTTTGGATTAGCTTCAAGTGATACTAGGGAATGTGTTTGATGAGCTTTTAGCAAGAAAGCATGAAAGGGATGAGAGTTGGAACTCAATCTGCAGAGGTTACTCTGTTTGGGCAGTTTGAAGGTGATTCTGGGAATGAGAGGGTGTTGGGGATGGTTGGCTCGTGTTCTAGCTTGTGTTTGATGTTTAGGATATGTTTGATAACTTTGCTTAGGCTTGCTTATGCTGAGATGAAAGTTGGTATATGTTATGATGTGTTTCTTGAACTTTAAGCAAGCAATGGTCAAGTTGTGTTCTAGACAGGTAGAGGACCCCTAAACATGCTGCAAAGCTTCTTCTTGATCAGCGTGATTAGTCCCTAAACTTGTGCCAAGGGGATTTGATCTGTACTTCTTGGATTTGCATTATGACATAAAGCTTGCTTTTGCAAAAATGGCTATTTCACTTTTTCCATTTATGGCCTAATCTTGCATACAATGCTTGGATACACAAAATAAGGCTTTGGCACAATGAGTATGCATTAAATTATTGAGTGTTGGATGGTTTAGAGGCCTGTAATGTAGCATAAACCAAGCTGACTTGAAAATGGCAATGTGTATGAACATGTCTTGGTCAAGAACAAAAGTGACTTTTTGCCATATTGCAAAATTCGATTCTCTCAAGTCATGAGGTTGTTTGATGAGTTCTTGGACATTTTGGAAAGCTTGGAATGTGTACTACAATCCATATTTGAAGTGCAAATTGAAATTCCAAGTGGAAGTATGTGAAAAATGGTCTTGAAGTTAGGTAAAAAACTTGCCTAAAATAGGTCAAATTTTCACTAAGTTAAGAATGGTTTGGCACCCTTGTTCCAAAAATTGTAACTTGAGATACAAGCTTCCTTTGGGAAAACTTTGTGAATCAAAGTTATAGATTATGCAATAGGCTACAACTTTCATGTTTTTACTTTTGCTTGAATCCAAATAAATCTTGGTGAGAAAGTGGGGCAAAGTTGGGAAAAAATTAGGGTTTTTCATAACTTAGAAAAATTCGAAGTTATGAAAAATTCTCATTTCAAACCCTAATTTGCAATTTTTGATTTCTTGGTGAACAAGTTTCATGATTTGGCATGTTTTGATGAAAAATGAATCTTGACCCTTGATTTTGACCAAAAAGTCAAAGTTTGACTTTTCAGTATACAGTCAAAATTGATCAATTGATTGGGAAATTCAACTATCAATCTTGTGCATTTGGGATCTTTTGAACTTGTTGAGCATGTCAAGACAATTCCATGGGGTCCTTGAGTCCATATGTGAGCTTGGTTTCCCATTGGCTAGGTCAAACAGTCAAAAATTGCCTTTGTGCAGTCAAAACCCTAAAAATGACCATTTTGCCTTTTTGATGATCTGATCAAATTTCTTGTGGAGTTGTGATCCAAACTTGATCAAATGGTCCATGTGAGTTCATAATGTTGATGTGGGTCAATTTTCATGAGATTTGACTGTCAATTGGCCACAGTTGACTTTTTCCCCAATACAGTTGATTTCTAGGTTAACTGTCCAATTGACTGGGCAAAATTTGGAATCAAGACTTGAAATTTGGTATGGACAAACTTGGGAGTCCAACATGAAGCATGAAAGTCATCTTAGGCATTTTAGGTCAAAATATCTTTGTGCAAACACAAACCCTAATTTGGGTCAACAGTGCAAGGAGAAGTCTTGAGCAGAGGAAACCCTAACTGGATCTTGATCTTCAAGGGTCTTGTGATGAGAAAATGTTGAGGAAATGGGAGGGAAAATTTTGGGGTACAACAGTTGCCCCTGTTCAATCTTCTTGAACCTGAAGAGTTAGATTGGCAAGTTTTCCTTTCATGACTCGAGGGTAAAAGGAGATTGGACACTAGAGTGCCCGGAAATTTGCACTCGTATGTTGAAGTATCAGCAATATGATGTCGGGAATGGGCTTACAGATGCCATTTGGAGAGATGGTGGATAGAGAGATGGGCTTATAGATGCCATCTGGAGATGTGACAGAACCTTGTCGGGAATGGGCTTATAGATGCCATTTGGAAGTGTTGATCGCATAAGAGATTCCTTAGCGAGAACTTGTGTATTTGAGAAAGACAGATGTTTTCCTGGCTTGTTACAGGTGTTTGATTTCAATCTCCTCATGCAGATATGCCCAGGCTAGATACAGGTGTCGAATCTACAATCGGTTGCTCACAGATGTGCCCTGGCTGGATACAGGAATTGGATCTGGAAATAGTCGTCAACAGATATGCCCTGGCTGGATACAGGAATCGAATCTTCGAACTCTTCAGACGTGCCCTGGCTAGATACAGGAATCGAGTCTGGAAATATGGTCAACAGATATGCCCTGGCTGGATACAGGAGTCGAATCTGGAATTGTGATAGTTGATAGATGTGCCCTGGCTGGATACAGGAATCGAATCTTTGAACTCTTCAGACGTGCCCTGGCTAGATACAAGAATCGAGTCTGGAAACTGATCACTCTCAGATGTGCCCTGGCTAGATACAGGTATCGAATCTGGAACTGTGACAGTTGAAGGTAGTTGTCTTTGGGATTGTCTTTTTCCCTGAAAAGGCAAAAACATAAGTTGTATGCAATGTCATGATGTATGATATGCATGATGTCATGATGTTCAACATGAGATAGTGTTGTATGCACTTTATCATGTATGTAAGCAAGATGTATGAAAATGTGAAATGTTTATGAATGTATTTTCATCTTAGGAAAATAAATCCTTGACGACCGACCGGGGAATTGCTCTGTGGAAGAGATACTTTGCTGAAGTTTCGATGAGAGGCCTGCTGAGGACTTCAATGATGGATTCCGCTGGGGATAATGATGATAAACTCCGCTGGGGAATACCAAAGATAAACTCCACTGGGGAATAGGAAGAACTTTGCCGAGGGCGATCTTCCGTGGCAGATAGCTGAGGATAACCCAGTTATAAGCCCTTGTGAGGAATAACTTTGAATAAAGCTCGGGAGAGACGTCTGTATTCTGCAGGGGATAAGCTTCCGGAATCTACTGGAGATAAGCTTTAAGACCTGCCGGGGATATGGATTCCACCTTCCTGGGGAAACTTTTGGAATTGTACTGGGGTACTGATATTCTGCCGGGGAATGTTGCTATCTTGTCTTACTCTGCGGGGAGATGAGATAACTTGATCACATTCTTCAGTTGGGTTCTACCTTGGTACCTTGGCGGACAAAGCAACCAGACGGCATTAGACAACTCTACATTGCCCCTGTTTCTGATGTCACCTGTAATTAGTCTTTTGTTTCATATGCAAATATTTATGAATCAGCAATTTAATGTCAAATGCATATATCAAAAATGAATATTGGACGTTCTTCGCAAGACAAAACAGAAAAAAGGAAAAAACAATGGCAATTTGTATAGAAAAGTGGATTTGTATTAATTTTGAATTTTGCCTGTGAATAAGCGTTTTTGTACAAGAGGCTGACATCCTAGTAAGAGAATGCCGCCGAATAACATAGAATTTACAATTTTGAAAAGGAAACAAAACAGCTATGTGAACAATCCCACTGGGTTCCAACTCTGCTATCGCCTTTATGCCTTCAAGCGTCTCATCACTTTGCTGCTTGTTTGAAGATAAAGCTGATTGATCGATGCCGAGATCTGAGCCAGATAGTTGATGCCGAATTCCGGATGCAAGGTGATCCAATGAGACATAGTGTTACGCTTTATCCCTAATTTTTGCCTGGACCGCCCTTTCGGGTTTTCAGTCCACCGGGATACCCATTTTTGCCCAAGCCGCCCTTTCAGGTTTTCGACTTGCCGGGTGTATAGATTTTTTTCATTTCATCCCTTATTTTTTCCCGAACCCTTTTGGTTCGCCGGGAAGCCCTTATTTTTGCCTAGGTATGTCAACCTAGCGGGTCTTTTATCATGCGTAGTATCTTTTTATTATGTCTGCATTGGCGGGGTGAGGAAGGTCGTCACCATCCATGGTGGTCAGAATCATGGCTCCTCCTGAGAACACATGTTTAACCACAAATGGCCCTTCGTATGTAGGGGTCCATTTGCCCCTGGGATCACTTTGAGGAAGGATGATGCGTTTGATTACCAGGTCCCCAACTTGATATTCTTGTGGTCTGACTTTCTTGTTAAATGCCCTGATCATCCGTTTTTGATACGTCTGACCATGACAGATAGCGGTGAGTCTCTTTTCGTCAATCAGGTTTAATTGATAAAGTCGAGTCTGGATCCAATCATCTTCACTCAGATATGCATCCTTCATTATCCGGAGAGAGGGTATCTGGACTTCAATTGGCAAGACTGCCTCCATGCCATAGACCAAGGAGAAAGGAGTTACCCCGGTTGACGTCCTTGCTGAGGTACGGTACCCATGAAGAGCGAACGGTAGCATCTCGTGCCAATCTTTATAGGTCACTGTCATCTTCTGCACAATTTTCTTGATATTCTTATTAGCTGTCTCTACAGCCCTATTCATCTTCGGCCGGTAAGGAGAGGAGTTATGGTGCTGTATTTTGAATTGCTCGCAGAGCTCAGTGATCATCTTGTTATTGAGATTGGTACCATTGTCCGTAATGATTCTTTCCGGGACGCCGTACCGATAGATCAGATTATGCCGGATGAAACGTGCCACGACGCTCTTGGTTACTGTGGCGTAGGAAGCTGCCTCAACCCACTTCGTGAAGTAATCGATCGCCACCAAGATGAAGCGATGCCCATTGGATGCCGTCGGTCGGATCTCCCCGATCATATCAATGCCCCACATTGCAAAAGGCCAAGGTGCCGTCTGGACGTTCAGAGGAACCGGAGGGATGTGCACCTTGTCAGCATAGATCTGGCATTTATGACAAGTTCGAGAGTGTTGGTAACAATCGGCTTCCATTGTGGACCAGAAATATCCTGCCCGAAGGATTTTCTTTGCCATGGTGTGCCCACTGGAATGTGTTCCGAATGTACCTTCATGCAGCTCTATCATGATCTTTTCTGCTTCAGCTTTATCCACACAACGCAGTAGAGTTGAATCATGATTCCGTTTGTAGAGAATGCCGTTGCTGAGGAAGAATTTTGCCGCAAACCTCCTCATGAACTTCTTGTCATTGACAGATGCACCTTCAGGGTATTCCCGAGCTTCCAAGTACCTCTTCACCTCATGATACCAGGGTTTTTCAGTCACCTTTTCGGCCTCAAGATCGCAACAGTATGCCGGTTCGTCCAACTTCCAGATAATGATCCGGGGAGCCTCATTGTCCCATTTAACTTTGAACATTGAAGACATCGTAGCTAGTGCGTCCTCTAGCTGATTCTCCTCTCTTGGGAAATTATCAAAAGTTATCTCTTCAAAGTGGGGAAGCAAGGTCAACACATACTCCTTGTAAGGAATAAGATTTGGGTGTTTCATATCCCACTCGCCTTTGATCTGATTGATCACGAGAGCGGAATCTCCGAAGACACTCAGAAATTTGATCCTTAAGTCGATTGCAGCTTGTAGACCCATGATACATGCCTCATATTCTGCCATGTTGTTGGTGCAGTTGAAACATAATCGGGCGGTGAGTGGAGTATGAGTTCCTTTGGGAGATATGATTACAGCGCCGACGCCGTTACCCAAAGCATTGGAGGCTCCGTCAAAATGCATAGACCAACGGGATCCTTCCTCAGGTCCTTCATTCGGTCCAGGCACTTCACAATCAGTTACCACCATGATGTCTTCGTCCGGAAAATCAAAGTTCAATGATTGGTAATCGTCCACAGGTTGGTGTGCCAAGTGATCTGCCAGTACACTTCCTTTAATTGCTTTCTGAGTTGTATACTGGATATCATATTCTGTCAAGATCATTTGCCATATCGCTATTCTTCCAGACAGAGCAGGCTTTTCGAATATGTACTTGATGGGATCCATCTTTGAAATCAAAAGAGTAGTGTGAGTCAGCATATACTGTCTCAGCCGGCGAGCAGCCCATACCAGAGCGCAGCAAGTTTTCTCAAGCAGTGAGTAACGAGACTCACAGTCGATAAACTTTTTGCTCAGGTAATAAATAGCATGCTCTTTTCGGCCAGACTCGTCATGCTGCCCCAGCACACACCCCATTGAATTGTCAAGCACAGTCAAGTATAGTATCAGAGGTCTCCCTTCCACTGGCGGCATAAGAATAGGTGGCTCTTGGAGGTACTCCTTTATCTTTTCAAAAGCAGCCTGACATTCATCGTTCCAACGTACTACTTGATCTTTCTTCAGTAATTTGAAGATTGGCTCACAGGTAGCAGTTAGGTGTGAGATGAATCGGGCTATGTAATTCAGTCGTCCCAGAAAGCCTCGGACTTCTTTCTCTGTCTTTGGAGTCGGCATCTCTTGTATGGCTTTTACCTTGGCAGGGTCCACCTGAATACCTTTATCAGTTACAATGAAACCTAGCAATTTTCCGGACCTCACCCCAAAGGTACATTTGTTGGGATTCAACCTCAGCTTGTATAACTTCAATCGGTCAAACAGCTTCCTCAGATGATCAAGGTGCTCCTCCTCAGTTTGGGACCTTGCAATCATGTCATCAACATATACCTCAATCTCATGATGGATCATATCGTGAAATAAAGCAACCATGGCACGTTGGTAGGTTGCCCCAGCATTTTTTAATCCGAACGGCATGACCTTGTAGCAGAAGGTGCCCCACTGAGTCACAAAGGTAGTCTTTTCCATATCTTCCGGAGCCATCTTGATCTGATTATACCCTGAAAAACCATCCATGAAGGAGAACACCTTGTGTTGAGCGGTATTATCAACAAGGACGTCGATGTGAGGTAAGGGGAAGTCATCCTTGGGGCTTGCCCTGTTTAGATCCCTGTAGTCGACACACATTCTGACTTTACCGTCCTTCTTCGGCACTGGCACCACATTGGCAACCCACTGAGGGTAAGAAGTTACTTCTAGAAACCCGGCATCGAATTGCTTCATAACTTCAGCCTTGATCTTTTCGGACATCTCTGGGCGCATACCGCAGACCTTTTGCTTTACCGGAGGGCAGTCTTCCTTGGTTGGCAGGTGATGAACTACAATGTCGGCATCCAAACCAGGCATGTCTTCATAGGACCAAGCAAATATCTCCATGTAATCATGTAGCATCTGGATCAATCGTTGCTTCACGCTGAGCTCTAGATTGGCACCAATCTTGACCTCTTTCCTATCTGTCTCAGTACCCAGGTTAACTGTTTCCACCGGCTCTTCATGTGGTTGAATAGCCCTCTCTTCCTGGAGTAGCAGTCTTGCGAGTTCTCCAGGCACTTCGCAATCATCTTCGCCTTCATCTTCGGCCAAGTTGATCGGATTCTCGAAGTCATAACTGGTGGTAGCAGAGCTGTTACTAGTGAGATCCAGAGTGGATTGAAACCTGTATAAGTGAGTGTGTGTAAATATAGCTGTTTTGCAATATATAACACAGAAAGAAAAAGAGCACAAGATTTGAAATTCAACAAACGTCCAATGTTTTGATTGATGATATATGGAAATGTCATACAAAAAGCCCTCACAAATGGAGCTACGATGCCCCGGGTAGGACACCGAGCCAACAAAGTTTTAACATATTGTTTGTTACAAATTGGAAATCAAAAGAATTAATTACTGCGTGACAAATGTGATAGGTGTAAAATCCTTTTCCGTCCAGTTGCTTGGTCCGTTGCTGGTGGTTGGATAGATCCAACTGTCAAACTCTGCTTCCTCTACGTCTTCCTCAATAGCATTCACCCTTGGGTTGGAGATAAACACCGGAGCCTTTCTGATCTTTTCCTTGCGCACAGCCCTCTGAGCCTCTGCAGTGAAGCCCAGCCCAAATTTGTCGTTCTTTTGAGTGAAATCAGGAAGCTGACCCCAGTTTGCGCAATTCCCTTTCTCGATTACAGCCCGGGCATCCTTCAAGGACGCCATCTTCAACGGAAAGTCTTCTTCAACCATTATTTCAGCTGATGCCAAAGTTGGAGGTACTTCCTCAAAATGCTGAAAGGGGGTTTCAATAAACTCCCCGTCCATCTCGATATACCAGAATGAATTCAAATGGCTAACCATGTATTCCTCCTCACCCTGCACAGTAACAATTTTCCCTCTGACAGGGTATTTGAGCTTTTGGTGTAGAGTGGATGTTACTGCCCCAGCCTTATGAATCCAGGGTCGACCCAACAAGCAGGAGTAAGATGGACGAATATCCATTACATAGAACGTTGAGTCAAAGACTTGGGAACCCACACGAATAAGAATGTCTACTTCACCGTGCACCATCCTCTTAGAACCGTCAAAGGCTCTAACAATGATGTTACTAGGTTTCAATTCCAGACCCTCACAATCCAAGCGATCCAATGCCTTCTTGGGCAAAACATTCAGGGAAGAACCGGTATCCACCAACACGTGTGCGAGAGTAGTGCCCCTGCATTCTATAGAGACATGCAGGGCATCATTGTGATTTTTCCCTTTGGCGGCGAGGTCAGCATCTGAGAACCCCAAACCATTGTCAGCTGTCAAATTAGCCACACAGTCAGTGAATTAATCTGCAGAGGTCTCTTGCGGCACATGGGCCGTTTTTAGAAATGAAATCAGGGCTTTTGCATGGGCCTCTGAGCATAGCAGCAATGATAGCATAGAGATTTTGGAGGGGGTATGCCCCAACTGTTCAACAACATTGAAGTCACTCTTTTTAATGATTTTAAGGATTTCCTCCATTTATTGTTGGGAGGCTTCCACAACAGTCTCTTTTGATGCCTCCATCCTGGCAGGAAAATCGGTAACAACTTCTTTGCCCCGAGTACCAGAGGACTCGGCGGCAGTAGTAGACACAGGAACTTGAATTGGAACATGCACACTTGCGGGTGTGATGGTGAGAGGTTTTCGGATAATGGGTGGTGCAATGTCAGGTGAGAAGAGCCTACCACTGCGAGTAATCTTGGCGGGACCAGTGATGTTACTGACACTGGTATTGGTGTTGAACTCCTGCTTCACCCCGAGCACATACACGTCGGCCCCATAATGCCATGGGACAGCTTTATCAGACTCATAGGGGAGAGGCCCCGGAACAGTAATAGTGATGGGTGCAACAGACATAATTTGGACTGGCTTCCTCGGGGGAGCTTTGGTAGGATTGTAAATTGTGACAACAGATATTTCTTCAGCGGAAACAAACGGAACAATAGTTTTCTTGAACAAAATTTCTTTGCTATCCATCAGGCTTTGGATGACTGATTTCAGCAGCGGACAACCGGTAGGGATAACAGCACACAGGAGGCAACCCTTGCTACAACCCGGAAATAAACCGGCTAGCAGTAAGTTCCTCTTAACAGTCAAAAGAGGGGTAGCAACATCATTCACCGAAACAGCATACAAATCTTCCTCGATGGCATTTACTCTATGCTGGGGCATAGGAGCAGTTACAACATTTGGCCTCTCAGGCGCCTCAAACTGAATTTCCTTTGCATCGATAAGATCTTGCACTTTATTTCTCAAGGCCCAACAATCATCAGTAGTATGCCCGGGGCTATCAGAATGATAAGCACAACGGGCATTTGGGTTATACTTAGGAGATGCAGTATTAACGACCTTCGGCGCTTCTTTGATGGTCACCAAGTTGGTTGATAACAGTTGCGGTAAAATTTGTGACAAGGTCATGCTCAACCGAGTATACTGCCTCTTGGGCCTTTCACCTCTTTGTTGATTGTACTGCTGAGGAGCAGCAACAGGTTTTGAAATGACCAAAGCATTGAAGGATTTGCGACTTTCTAGCTTGACTTGTCTTCTAGGACCATAGACAGCACTTGCTTCTTTCTTAAACGGCCTCTTCTCAGTACTTGTGGAGGCAGCTTTTTGTATCTTTCCTGACCTGATGCCAGCTTCAATTCTTTCTCCTGTCAGAATCAAATCTGTAAACCCAGCGGAGGAGTTACCAACCAAATGATTGAAAAATGGACCAGACAAAGTCCCTAAAAACATATCAACCAGCTCACGATCAGTCAAAGGAGGCTGCACCCTGCCAGCCAAATCTCTCCATTTTTGTGCATATTCTTTGAACCCTTCGCCCGTTCTTAGAGACATACCCTCGAGTTGGGTACGCGTGGGAGCGAGATCAGAATTGTATTGATATTGTCTGTAGAATGCGGTTGCCAAATCTTCCTAGTGTCGGATGCTAGTTCCATCTAGTTGGTAGAACCACTCAAGCTGTGACCCCGAAAGGCTATCTTGGAAGAAGTGAATCCAAAGGTTCTTATCTGCCGTGTAAGGTTGGATCTTCCTTACGTACGACCTTAGATGCAGCTTTGGACAAGAAGCCCCGTCATATTTGGCAAAGGCAGGCGCCTTAAACTTGTGTGGAATTACTACCCCAGAAGATAACCCCAAATCTCCGAAATCCAGCCCTGGCACATTCTGAATCTCCATGGCGCTCAAGCGGTCCTCCAATTGCTTGTATCTGTCAGCAGCAGGCGGGTATTGTTCGTCATTGTAGTCTGTCTCGTTGTCAGAGACTGCAGGACTAGGAGCTCCTCCCCCTTGGGGACTGTTTTTCTCAGCAGAAGAAGTAGTTGGTTCAGCTTCATTATGGAGTGTGTTCCCAAATCTGCGTCCAGTGTTGAATAACGCAGTCCTCTTTTTCTTCTTCTTCTTCAGGAGTAGGGTCTTTAACTCTTGCTGACCTTGGGCCAGGCTCAGGACCATCTCTTGAAACTGGGCACTTTGGGCCTGAAGGGCCTTGATTGCTTGCTCACTGGATGAGTCTGGATTCATGATGACTGTTCAAATAAACAGCGAAGAAGATTAAGCAAACTGTGAAAAAGGGTACCTGCTATGCATATGGTGCAATGAGATGCGTATGTTTTATGTTTTCAAAGACAAACAAGATTCAACTTTGTAGACAAAAGGGAAACACACTTCATTAGATTCAAATTTTAAATTGTTCAACAACTTGCCCTTAGGCATTACAGGAATGAAAAGTACTGAAAAGAAAATAAAAAAAACTGTAAATGGAAATATCCAAAGCCCATCAGTGCTCCCATAGCCTCCTCTTCTCAGTGTTGATGTAGTTATTTAGAACCCACTCCTCCTCCAATTTCTTAGTCAGCCTCTGGATCTTCCGCTCCTGCTCGTTGAACTTTTCCCGATAGAAATCCCGTTCTTCCTTTAGCTGCGCCCAAGATCTCTTCATTGTGTCAAAATCAGTGGGTATCTGAGGAGGGAAGACAGTTGGAGGAGCCCCATCTGCATCAGGAGATTCAAGAATGATAGGTCTGACAGCTTCGTACGGCATACCTAACTTCTGAGCGCGGATGCGGACCCATTTGCAATAGGGTTCCATTGGTAGAGAGGTCTTTGGTCCCAACTCATGTGGGTCAGCTTTGTGAATTCTGTCCCAAGCTTTAATGAATCCATGGCGTAGTTTGTTACTGTCTGCCTGAAACTCAAAATGGAAGTGAGGAACCAACATTTCATGAGGCCCAACTCTTCTGGCTCTTCCAAACTGGCGGAGAGCTAAGCATGGATTATAAGAGATTCCTCCTTGGATACCAATCAATGGAACATTAGGGTATTCTCCGCAACGATCAATGAGAGCTACCTCATCCAAACCTCTGAGAGTCCAAGTGATGTCATTATCAATGAGAGCCATTAACCTATGAGCCCAACCCTTTCCTTCTTCATTCTTCAGCACGAACTTAGGAAGGTGCGAAATAAACCACCTCACTAGCAAAGGAGCACAACACCACGGAGTTCCCCGTTTTCGGGCAGTACGAGCATAAAGTTGTTGCAGGATATCACCCAAAAGAGTGGGTACAGGGTTCCGAGACATGAAGATCCTTATGGCATAGATACTGATAAAGGTGTCAGGATTGGGAAACAGTACCAGACCATAGATTAAAAGAGCCAGAATGTCTTCGTACGCCTTGAAATCCAAGTCATTCCAGAAATCATTAGCTTTACCAACCAGAAATTTGACCAAAAAGCCCTTAACTCCACTTCTAGTTTCCCAGTTAGCCAATACCTCTTCTTTGGTCAAGGGGAGAATTACAGCAATCTCTTCAGGCCTAGGAGTCTTTTCCAAACCAGTGAATGGAGTTTGTTCCAAGACAGGGATACCAAGAAAATAAGAGAATTCTTCCAGGGTAGGGACCCAGCTGGAAGTCTTGAAAGGTGAAGCAATGATACAGGGGGTCATAAAACTGGGTCAGAACACTTATCAGTTGTTGGTCCCATTTTGCAGTGATCAAGCCAAGGAGAGAACCATGCCTGTTGATGAAGGAAGAAGTGTTTGTAATCCTACCAACCAAATCCTTGAGCAAAGTTGGTGTTGAACAAAGTTGAGCCGGATAGTATTTCCTACGCACGGGCATCATGATGTCCTACAAAACAGAGCAAAGATGAAACTTTTTTGTCTTTGAAATGGGTTAGTCCTTTATACAGGATGCATGCAATGGTATGATGGCATGATGCTATGATGAAGCACACCACAAGTATTCACACAGGCAAGCATGATAAGGCACACAAGTCACACAAGACAACCCTTAGGTTTCAGGCCAGCATGAAGTTTAGGTATTACCCTCTTTTGGTTTCGTTGGTTAAAACCTGTCCTATCAAAAGTAACCGGGTTCTAGAGGATCTCAAATCATTGACTACCCTCAATCGGTCATAACTCCAGCATCACAATCTTTTCTTGCGGCCATAACCATCGCGAGAGTTTAGCCTCAATGAGTGTAGCATACTGCTACTGTCCTAATGGCCAAGTTTGGTCAATTTAAGGTTCTAAGGTCGGTTGGTGTTTAATGACTCCTTAGAAGACCTATATTCTCCTCATTGCAACACAAGGGATATAGGTATAGACCAAGGTGCCACACTAACGTAGCCACTGCTTCACCCATGTCGGTCTACGCCGGACATGTCCCTCACAGATTATGCTACCTAAAAAAGGGTATTCCCCAGATCCGGGTTAGGATCTATGAAACTCCAATGCAAAGCCCACAAATATAAAAGCAAACAAAGCAAACAATTGAAAACAAAGGTGATCTAAGCCCTAAGGTTACTCCACTTTTAAATTTCTCCCCAGCAGAGTCGCCAGTTCTGTGATACGGTAGGAGAACTGACTATGGTTTTGCGTTTGTTTTCGCAAATGTTTCGGTTGAGCAAGAGTCGCCACCGAATTTTTATTTTATCCTAAGGAAAGGTTAAAAAGCACAGCAAAAACCTTTTGAGATGTTTTCTTGGGTTCGGGGAGTAGATTATAGAAAGGGAAGGTATTAGCACCCTTTCTGTCCATGGTTATCCATGGGCTCTTAGTTACTTGCTTAGATCACTTGCCTTTTGTTTTCAATTGTTTGAAATGGTGCTTGTGTGTGTGGGTTTGAAAATGTTTTGAAAAGAAGCCAATGTGGTGGCAACCTTTGTAATGATCCATGTTGGGATGAATACAAAGATGTATGTCTTTTGAAAAGGTTTTCATTTGTTTTTGAAAGTTTGTTTTGAAAGTGTTGTGAGGTGTGGTTTTAGAAAATAGGCAAGTGTTTTGTTTTTGCAAGTTTGATTCAAGTAACTAAGAGGTTATCGACTCCTAAATTTCTCAAAGTTTATTGCTATGTTTTTAACCCTTTTAACAAGTTTGTTCCACCATTGTATTTGGTGGACAATCTCATGTTAGGATGTGAAAGGGACGGGCGCGGGTCATCGTTTAGACCATAATTGCAATGGTGCCAAGTATCTTTGGGCAATTTTCCTTAAGGGACTTGATCATTTGTTTAGGCAACATTTTGAAAGCGTCATCGAGGGACTATGATCGTTTGATTGTTTTGTTTTGCCCAAAGAGACCTAACATGCAATATGGCTCATTTATTGAAGGCAACAAGTGGAATACCCTAGGGGGTGCAAGTGTGATTTGTGTGTCCATTTTCATGCTTGTTTATCTTGAAATTAGGTCAAACTATTTTCGTTGTTTTTTCGCATACAAACCCTAATTCTAACATGGTATAATTAGAAAGCAATAAAGTGCGAAAAATAAATTTACTAAGCTATTACAACACCATATATGGGAAGGGGGGTACAAATGTTCAAATGGGGATTTTGACAAGGAATTTAAACCTAAACTATTACATCAATATTGAATTATTTACAAGATAATTTAATTGCACAAATTAAATAAAATAAGAATAAATATGCAAGATGCAAAAATGGTTTTTTGTATGTATGAAAAAAAAGTATTTTTATATGTCAAAATAAACAAAAATAAAAGTATTATTTTTTGGAGTTTTTTCATGTTTAGGGAAAAACCCTAATTTCT
>CATIWC010000397.1:0-312265 GCA_948472305.1 Vicia faba
ATTTTTCATGTTTTTAATATTATTAGCAAAAATAAATAAGTCAAAATGAAAAAAGAAAAATCAAAAAATCAATAAAACACACAAATTGGGCTCAGGGGGTGTGAAATCAGAAATATGGTGTGAAAAGAAAATCAAAAGCAAGCCCAGCCCATGAAGCTTCTTCTTCAACCTCTGAACAAAAAATGTTCAAAAAACGCGCGCCTGTTCTTCCAATTCAAACACCTGGATTCTTTGATCTTTTGCACAAACTTCCAACATAAGAAATGTTAAGCATTGGATCACGATTCTAAATATATAAAAAACTCATCCTAACTCTCAGAAATGAGAGAGAATTTTGACATTCCCAAATCCTGGCCTAAGTTTTCTTCCATATTCAAACCTTAAATTCTCACAGCTCAAGCAAAATAAATGAAAAGTAAAAGCATGTACAGATTCAGGGGCATGAGTAGAACACTTCTTATTCACAAACTTAGAGCTAATGATGCCTAGACTAAGAGTTAGAAGTTCAAGAAAATACCTGTTCAGTTGAAGTTCTATCTGGCAATGGGGGAGCTTTCAGAGCAAGATGATGATCTGTACAGCTTGCCTGAAGTGTGGTGATGTTATTCCAATGCTTACTTTGCTTTGAGACACCTTGAATCGAGCTATGGACCTCCAACTGTAAAACAAGAAAGTGAAAATGGTGGAACTGGTTAGAGGAATTACAGGTCATGTTTTAGGTTTTGGTTAGCTTGCATTGATGCTAGGGAATGTGTTTGATGAGCTTTGGGCAAGAAATCATGCAAGGGATGAGAGTTGGCACTCAAACTGCAGTGAGAACTCTATTTGAGCAGTTTGAGGGTGGTTCTGAGTTTGTGGAAGTATTGGAGGTATTGGAGTCGTGTGCTAGCTTAGTTAGGATGATTAGAAGGTGTACAAAACAATTGCTTAAGTGTTCCAATTGGATTTGATATGTACCTCTTGGATTTGCATTATGACATAAAGCTTGCTTTTGCAAAAATGGCCATTTTACTTTTTCCATTTATGGCCTAATTCACCATGTAATGCATAAACTCATGAAACAAAGCCTTAGCACAATGAACATGCATTAAATTATTGAGTGTTGGATGGTTTAAGGGCCTGTAATGTAGCACAAACCAAGTTGACTTGAAGATGGCATAAGTTATGAACATGTACATGACCAATTCAAAAGTGAGTTTTTGCCATATTGCAAAATTCGATTCTCTCAAGTTATGAGGTTGTTTGATGAGTTCTTGGACATTTTGGAAAGCTTGGAATGTGTACTACAATCAATATTTGAAATGAAAATTGAAATTCCAAGTGGAAGTGTATGGAAAATGGCCTTGAAGTTAGGTAGAAAACCTTGCCAAAATAGGTTAAAATTTCACTAAGTTAAGAGTGGTTTAGTACCCTTATTCCAAAAATTGTAACTTGAGATACAAGCCTCATTTGGGAAAACTTTGTGAATCAAAATTGTAGATTATTCAACAAGCTACAACTTTCATGTTTTGACTTTTGCTTGAATCCAAATGAATCTTGGTGAGAAAGTGGGGCAAAGTTGGGAAAAAATTAGGGTTTTTCATAACTTAGAAAAATTCTAAGTTATGAAAAATTCTCATTTTAAACCCTAATATGCAATTTTTGATTTCTTCGTGAACAAGTTTCATGATTTGGCATGTTTTGATGAAAAATAAATCTTGACTCTTGATTTTGACCAAAAAGTCAAAGTTTGACTTTTCAGTATACAGTCAAAATTGATCAATTGACTGAGAAATTCAACTGTCAATCTTGTGTACTTGGGATCTTTTGAACTTTTTGAGCATGTCAAGATAATTCCATGGGGTCCTTGAGTCCATATGTGAGCTTGGTTTGCCATTGGTTGGGTCAAACAGTCAAAAATTGCCTTTGTGCAGTCAAAACCCTAAAAATGACCATTTTGCCCTTTTGGTGATCTGATCAAATTTCTTGTGGAATTGTGATCCAAACTTGATCAAATGGGTCATATGAGTTCATAATGTTGATGTGGGTCAATTTTCATGAGATTTGACTGTCAATTGGTCACAGTTGACTTTTTCCCCAATACAGCTGATTTCTAGGTCAACTGTCCAATTGACTGGGCAAAACTTGGAATCAAGACTTGAAACTTGATATGGATAAACTTGGGAGTCCAATATGAAGCAAGAAGGTCATCTTAGGCATTTTAGGTCAAAACATCTTTGTGCAAACACAAACCCTAATTTGGGTCAACAGTGCAAGGAGAAGTCTTGAGCAGATGAAACCCTAACTGGATCTTGATCTTCAAGAGCCTTGTGATGAGAAATGTTGAGAGAATGGGAGGGAAAATTTTGGGGTACAACAGTTGCCCCTGTTCAATCTTCTTGAATCCGTAGAGTTAGATTGGCAATTTTGCCTTTCGTGACTCGAGGGTAAAAGGAGATTGGACACTAGAGTGCCCTTAAATTTGCACTCGTCAAAGTAATGGATGCGGGAATGGGCTTAGAGATGCCATTTGGAGATGGGCTTAGAGATGCCATCTGGAGGGGTGACAGAATCTTGTCGGGGATGGGCTTAAAGATTCCATCTGGAATGAGTATCAGGAAGGTGTCCATGCTTTGGACTATCTTCGAACTGGGGGTCTGAATAAGCAATAGATTGACATCCGTTGTTGGGAGGAATCCGTAAACTATTTTCAAAAGTTGCATCTGAACAAGTTGATAGATTAACATCCGTTGTTGGGAAGAATCCATAAGCTGTTTTCAGAAGTCTTGAGAAGAAACTGAACAAGCGATAGGTTAACATCCGTTACTTGGAGAACCCGTAAACTGTTTTCAGAAATCTTGAAGTTGAATAAGCAATAGAGCAGCATCCGTTGTTGGGAAGCGTCCGTAAACTGTTTTCAAAGGTTGCATCTGAACAAGTGATAGATTAACGTCCATTGTTGGGAAGAATCCATAAACTGTTTTCCGAAATCTTGAGAAGAAACTGAACAAGCGATAGGTTAACATCCGTTACTTGGAGAACCCGTAAACTGTTTTCAGAAGTCTCGGGTTTGGAAGAAGAACCGGTGTAGGGTTCCCTGATGATGAGCTCGTGTAAAACTGCATCCGGATAAATCTGGAATAAACATTAGAATGTTGCCATGTCTGGGTCACATCTGAACTAATCCTGGAAAGAACCTTGGAAGATAATGATTTTTTTTAGTCCTTTTGACTGATCTTACCTGTAAAAGTAAGGAGTTAGTTATATACAATGTCATGATGCATGATATAATGTATGTTATGTAATATGAATGTAAATAAATACGCATGTAAGCTGGAGAGCTGTCTTGCAAAGGATAGATGAATCCGAGATGGATGAAGATGACAGTATCTCGACTGTTGCCGGGAAGAATAATTCCTGGTCATTGCTGGAGAAAAAGGAGCTTGGGTTGTATACCAATCTTTTGGGGAATTCCTGATGACTTCTACTGGGGAGTTCCAAGCTAATAGACTCATGCTGGGGATGTAAGACCGAGAATCTTCAGTTTGGTGGGAAGTATCTCTGGCGACTTCACTGGGGAACTCAAGATTTGCCCTCCTCAAAACTCTGTGGGGAGGAGGTTCATTAGTCTGGCTTCGCTGGGGATTGATAATTTGAAGTTTTAGCTCGGCTGGGGATACTGAAACTTAAATTCTGAGGGGAATTGAGTTCTGGAGGATTCTCCGGCTGGGGATAACAAAGATAAACTCCTCTGGGGATTGGAAGAATTTTTGGCGAGTGCGATCTTCCGTGGCAATAAGCTGAGGATAACCCAGTTATAAGCCCTTGTGAGGAATAACTTTGAATAAAACTCGGGAGAGACGTCCGTACTCTGCAGGGGATAAGCTTCCAGAATCTACTGGGGATAAGCTTCAGAGTTTGCTGGGGATATGGATTCCAAATCTCCGGGGGTTTCCTTTGAAGGGTATCACGACATCCAACTGCACCTTTGACCTATCAGTAATCCTCTTTCTTGATTCATAAGGAAATAATTATGTTCAAATGCATATGCCTATTTAACAAAACATTGGACGTTTCTCAAAATAAAACAAATAGTGCAAGAGAAAGAAGAAAAAGGAACTGACACAAATTTCTGGGAAAAGTATTTGTATTGACTTTCTATGAGTATATTTGTACAAAGGAGACAATAATCCTAGTAAGAGGATTTTGCCGTAAATATTGAAAGATTTATACAAAATAAAGATGGCTATGTGAAATAATTCCATGGGATTCCATTCCGTTATAGCTTTCACAACTCTGAATATCTGTCCATTCAATGCTTCGCTTGCTGATGACTGGATTGATCAGAAGCCTGGAACTGGTTGATGAAGAGATTGTCTTTGAAGTGATCCGACGAGACATAGTCATACGCTTTAATTCCCTAAATTTTGCCTGAGTCGCCCTTTCGGGTTTTCGATCCACCGGGAAACCCCTTTTTGCCCAAGCCGCCCTTTCGGGTTTTCGACTTGCCGGGTGTACAGATTTTTTTGTTTTTATCCCTAACTTTTGCCTGAACCGCCCTTTCGGGTTTTCGGTCCACCGGGATGCCCATTTTTTCCCAAGCCGCCCTTTCGGGTTTTCGACTTTTCGGGTTACTTTATGCGTAGTATCTTTTGACTATGTCTGCGTTCGCAGGGTGCGGCAGGTCGTCGCCGTCCATGGTGGTTAGAATCATTGCACCACCAGAAAATATGCTCTTGATCACAAATGGTCCTTCATATGTAGGAGTCCATTTGCCCCTGGGATCACTTTGCGGCAAGATAATTCGCTTGATTACGAGATCTCCGACTTGATACACTTGACGTCTGACTTTCTTATTGAAGGCCTTGATCATCCGTTTTTGATACGTCTGACCATGGCATATAGCAGCGAGTCGCTTCTCGTCGATCAAATTGAGTTGATCAAGTCGGGTCTGTATCCAATCATCTTCATTCAAACCTGCGTCTTTCATAATCCTTAGAGAAGGAATCTGGACTTCCATAGGCAAAACAGCTTCCATGCCACAAACCAAAGAAAATGGGGTTACCCCGGTTGAAGTACGTGTCGTCGTACGGTATCCATGCAGAGCAAACGGTAACATCTCATGCCAGTCTTTGTAAGTGACTGTCATTTTCTGAATGATTTTCTTAATGTTTTTGTTCGCAGCTTCAACAGCACCGTTCATCTTCGGCCGATAGGGAGATGAATTGTGATGATAAATCTTGAACTGTTCGCACAAGGCGGTGATCATCGTGTTATTCAGATTTATACCGTTGTCTGTAATGATCCTGTCTGGAACACCATACCGGCATATGAGATTTTGCTTAATAAAGCGGGCAACCACATTTTTAGTAACAGAGGTGAAGGAAGCTGCTTCGACCCATTTGGTGAAATAGTCAATGGCAACCAGGATGAAGCGATGTCCATTGGAAGCCGTGGGCTTGATCTCTCCAATCATGTCAATGCCCCACATTGCAAATGGCCAAGGAGCAGTCAGAACGTTGAGAGGAACCGAAGGGATATGAACTTTGTCAGCGTAGACTTGACATTTGTGGCAAGTACGGGAATGTTGATGGCAGTTAGCTTCCATGGTAGACCAGTAATAGCCTGCCCTTAGGATCTTCTTAGCCATTGTATGCCCGCTCAAGTGAGTGCCAAATGTGTCGCTGTGTATATCGGTCATGATCAACTCTGCTTCAGCTTTGTCTATGCATCGGAGTAACACGCAATCATGGCTTCGTTTGTAAAGGATGTCGTTGCTCAGGAAGAACTTAGCAGCAAATTTCCTTAAGAACTTCTTGTCATTTACGAAAGCTCCTTCGGGATAATCTCTAGTCTCGAGATACCTTTTAATTTCATGGAACCAAGGATGTTCCACTACTTCTTCGGTATTAATCTCGTGGCAATGCGCAGGTTCATCCATTCGCTCGATGGTGATTTGGGGAGCCTCGTTATCCCAGTTGAGTTTAAACATGGAGGACATTGTGGCTAGAGCATCTGCTAGCTGATTCTCTTCTCGCGGGAAATGCTCGAAGGTAATTTGCTCGAAATGAGGCAACAATGTCAGGACATGTTCTTTGTATGGGATAAGATTAGGATGCTTGGTATCCCACTCTCCTTTGATTTGACTGATAACCAAAGCCGAGTCCCCAAATACGATCAAAGATTTGATCCCTAAGTCTATAGCAGCCTTGAGACCAAAGATGCAAGCTTCATACTCAGCCATGTTGTTTGTGCAGCTGAAGCAAAGTCGGGCCGTGAAAGGTGTGTGACAACCTTCCGGAGAAATGAGTACTGCGCCGATACCATTTCCAAGTGCATTTGAAGCACCATTAAAGTACAGGGTCCATCGGGATCCCTTTTCGGGTCCGTCATACGGTCTGTTACTTTCAATGTTGTCCAAATTCATGATGTCCTCGTCCGGGAAGTCAAATCTCATGGGTTGATAATCTTCGATAGCCTGATGAGCCAGATGGTCAGCTAGTACACTCCCTTTTATAGCTTTTTGGGTGGTGTACTGAATGTCATACTCAGTTAGAATCATTTTCCATCTAGCTATCCTTCCAGATAAAGCGTGCTTTTCGAAAATATACTTGATAGGGTCCATTTTGGAAATCAACAAGGTAGTATGAGTCAACATATACTGTCTTAGTCGGCGAGCAGCCCATACCAAAGCGCAGCAAGTTTTCTCGAGCAGTGAGTAGCGAGTCTCACAGTCGGTAAACTTTTTGCTAAGGTAATAAATAGCATGCTCTTTTCGACCGGACTCGTCATGCTGGCCCAAAACACACCCCATTGAGTTATCCAAGACGGTCAAATACATGATCAATGGTATTCCTTCGACGGGTGGCATCAGAATAGGAGGTTCTAGAAAATACTCCTTGATCCTATCAAAAGCAGCTTGACAATCGTCGTTCCATTCAACTACCTGATCTTTCTTCAAGAGTTTGAAAATTGGCTCACAGGTAGAAGTTAGATGCGAGATGAATCTGGCAATATAGTTCAAGCGCCCCAAGAATCCTCTAACCTCCTTTTCAGTACGGGGAGCAGGCATCTCTTGTATTGCTTTTACTTTTGCGGGATCGACTTCAATGCCTTTATTGCTTACAATGAATCCCAGGAGTTTACCAGACCTAACTCCAAAAGTGCATTTACTTGGATTCAGCCTGAGCTTGTATTCTTTCAACCTGGCAAACAACTTTTCTAGATGTTCAAGTTGCTCTTCCTCTATTTGTGACCGAGCTATCATATCGTCTACGTAAACTTCAATCTCATGATGTATCATATCATGAAATAAAGCTACCATGGCGCGTTGATAAGTTGCCCCTGCATTCTTCAGCCCGAATGGCATCACCTTGTAACAGAAAGTGCCCCATTGTGTGACAAAAGTTGTTTTCTCCATATCCTCGGGGGCCATTTTGATTTGATTGTAGCCCGAGAATCCATCCATGAAGGAAAACACTTTATGCTGAGCTGTATTGTCGATCAGAATGTCAATGTGTGGGAGTGGAAAATCATCTTTGGGGCTGGCCCTATTCAAATCCCGGTAGTCCACACACATCCTGACTTTGCCATCTTTCTTAGGTACTGGCACGATGTTAGCGACCCATTGAGGATAGGATGTAACAGCCAGAAAGCCAACGTCGAATTGCTTCATTACTTCTGCTTTGATCTTTTCAGACATGTCAGGCCTCATTCGGCGAACTTTTTGCTTGATCGGTGGACAGTCTTCTCTTGTGGGGAGACGGTGAACCACGATGTCTGTGTCTAAACCCGGCATGTCTTTGGAAGACCAAGCGAAGATTTCAACATACTCATTCAACAACTGTACCAAGCGCTCCTTGACTCTTGGTTCCAGATTGGCACCCACTTGCACCTCCTTCCGGTCTTCCTCGGTTCCCAAGTTGACAGTTTCCAATGACTCTTCATGGGGTAAGATGGCTCATTCCTCTTGTTGTAGAAGTCTGGCTAGTTCACCCGGTACTTCACAACCTTCGTCATCTTCATACTCGGCTTGATTGACCAGATCTTCAGAGTTATTGAAAGATACAGCAGAATAGTCACCCATGGAATCCGGAGTGGATGGGTACCTGCGTTGGTGAGTGTGGGTGTGTGTAAGGGATAGCCATCCTTAAACAAAAATGCAAAAGGAAAGAAAATGAACATAAGCAGTTTATCAAATGAAAAACGTCCAATGAATCATTAAACATGGCATATGGATATGAAAAATAGTCAAAACCCTTACAAGTGGACCTACATGCCCCGGGCAAGGCATGAGGTGAAAAGATAGTGTACGGATTGTTTGAAAATAAATATTACAGACCAGATAGGAAACACTTAACAGATAAATTACTGATGAATAAAAGTGATGGGGACAAAGTCTTTTGCCTCCCAGTTGCTCAATCCTCCTTTGACAATTGGGTAAATCCACTCTTCGATGTTGCTCTCCTTGTCTTCATCCTCCAAGGCGTTGATTCCGTAGGGAGAAATTTTGACTAGCGCTCTTTCAATCTTTGAACGGCGCATAGCCTTCTGGCCTGCGGTAGTGAACCCTAATCCAAATTTGTCTGTCTTATGTGGAATGTCAGGTAACTGCCCCCATGCTGAATTCTTCCCTTCCTTTATTGCGGACCTTGCGTCCTCTAGAGATGCCATCCTGGCCATCTGCCTCGGTGTCTCAGCTGCCAACTTTGCTACTGTTATTTCAGGAAGGACTTCTTCGAAATGCTGAAAAGGAGTTTCAATGAATTCCCCTTCAACCTCCACATATCGGAAAGAGTTCAAGTGGCTAATCATGTACTCCTCTTCACCGTGGACAGTAATGATCTTTCCCTTGAAAGGATACTTCAACATCTGATGTAAGGAGGAGGTGACTGCCCCAGCATGGTGTATCCAAGGCCTACCCAGCAAGCAAGAGTATGACAGATGGATGTCCATCACATAGAAAGTAGATTTAAACACCTCGGTGCCTATCTTGATGGGAATTTAAACCTCTCCATGGACCATTCTCTTCGAACCATCGAAATCTCTGACAACAATATCACTCGGCTTCAATTCCAACCCTTCACAATCTGGTCGGTCCAAGGCCTTTTTAGGCAAAACATTCAGCGACGAACCGGTGTCGACCAAGACATGTGCGAGAGTGGTTCCTCGACACTCGACTGAAATGTGCAAAGCATCATTGTGGTTTCTCCCTTTAGGAGTTAAGTCGGCATCAGAGAACCCTAACCCATTGTCCGCAGTCAGGCTAGCCACGCAATTTTGAAATTGATCTGCAGAGGTTTCCTGGGGCACATGGGCTGCCTTCAGGAATTTTATCAGAGCTTTAGCGTGCGCTTCCAAGCAAAGTAGCAGTGCCAACATGGAGATCTTTGAGGGGGTTTGCCCCAGTTGTTCTACCACATCGTAATCACTCCTCTTGATTATCCTCAAGATCTCATCCATTTCCTTC
Organism: Vicia faba; assembly: GCA_948472305.1. Lineage (NCBI taxonomy): Eukaryota > Viridiplantae > Streptophyta > Magnoliopsida > Fabales > Fabaceae > Vicia > Vicia faba. The sequence continues at coordinate 9,449 of CATIWC010000397.1, forward strand.
TTGGAGGTTTCAGGGATGACCAAGGGTTGAGCCCTCGTCCTGACGAGCTCATCTTGGATTCCCTTACCTTTATCAGCAGCGGTAGGAGAGACAGCACTAGGAACAACAACATCCTCAATCAAAGGGGTTCTAGCAGAGAGTTTTATTGGTGCAAGGATGACCTTGTCAGCTGATGAGGGTCCAAAGATTGCTCTTGGAGGGGCAATCTCTGGAGAAAATATTCTCCCGCTCCTGGTGATTTTGCTAGTGCCTGCAATGTTACTAATGTTGGCTTCTTCATCATCTGAACTTTCTTCAATTATTTCGATTTGCTTGATACCATGGTAGTAAATGTCACCGCCATAGTTCCATGGTATGGACTTCTCAGAAACATAGGGGACAGGCCCTGGCATTGTTATCTTCAAAGGAACAGATTTCGTAGCTGGTGTAATCTTAACAGGCTTTTTGACGGCCTTGGAAAGATTGGCATGAATGGTTATGATTGAGACATCTTCAGTATGAACTGGAATAGCAGAAAATTTTTCAAACAAGATATGTCGACTATCCATAAGGCCTTGGATGCCTTTCTTCAGTAACGGACAATCAAACAGCAGAGAGTAACAACAATAGCAGTCTTCCTTACATCTCGGGAAGATCCCGGCCCTTAACAGATTCAACTTAATGGTTAGAAATGGAGTAGTCAGATCATTGACATCAGCAACATACAAATATTCTTCAATGGCATTGACATTTTGGCCGTGCTTCGGCATGGGAGCAGATATCACATTAGGCTTCTCCGGAGCGTCAAACTCCACCTCCTTCGCCTCTATCAGGTCTTAGATTTTATGCTTGAGTGCCCAACAGTCATTGGTGTCGTGCCCGACACTGTCAGAATGGTAGGCGCATTTAGCATTAGCATGATAATGCGGGGAGGACGTATTCACATTCTTTGGTGCCTCCTTGATGGTGGCGAGATTCAACTTCAACAGATGGGGAAGCACTTGCGCTGGAGTCATATTAATGCGGGTGAACTGCCGTTGTGGCCGTTCCCCCCGTTGTTGATTTGGTCTGGACTGGTTGTAGCGAGGCTGCTCATTTGGAGTGTTTTGAATCATTACGGCCCCCACAGTTGGCCGATGCTCTGCCTTCCCTGCTCTTCTCTGAGAATATACCACAGTTGTTTCCTTCTTAAAAGGCTTCTTCTCAACACTTGCAGCAACACCCTTCTGAATCTTTCCTGACTTGATGCCAGCTTCTATTCTTTCGCCTGTTAAGATCAAATCGGTAAACCCCGCGGAAGAGTTACCAATTAGATGATTGAAAAATGGCCCAGATAGGGTCCCTAGAAACATATCAACGAGTTCATGGTCGGTTAAAGGAGGCTGCACCCTGCCAGCCAAATCCCTCCATTTTTGTGCATATTCTTTGAATCCCTCGCCTGTTCCTAATGACATACCCTGAAGTTGGGTACGAGTAGGAGCAAGGTCAGAATTATACTGATATTGTTTGTAAAAAGCGGTGGCCAAATCTTCCCAATTTCGGGCGCTGGTTCCCTCTAGCTGATAAAACCACTCCAACTGAGCTCCAGAAAGGCTATCTTGAAAGAAATGAATCCAAAGGTTTTTATCTGCCGTATAGGGTTGGATCTTTCTCACGTAGGACCTGAGATGAATTTTTGGACAGGACAGCCCATCATACCTCACAAACACTGGCACCTTGAACTTTGGGGGAATCACAATCCCGGCAACCAAACCCAAGTCTTCAAAGTCCAAACCCGGCACTCTTTGTAGCTCCATGGCGGCCAATCTGTCTTCTAGCCCTTTGTATTTGTCATCAGTTGGAGGGTATTGCTGATCAGAATAATCTTCATCCTCTTCGACCTCTTCTTCTTCCGCCTCAGACTCGGAAGGTACCGCAGCTCCACCTCCTTTGCTGGTTCCTTCATCAGAGATAGGAGGAAATTCAAGCACTCTCCGAGCTTCTCCGTCAAATCTTCTCCCTAAAGTAGCCACCCCGAGTCTCTTTTTCTTCTTTTTCACTGGGTCTTTGTTCCCCAATTGAGTCTTGATATCCTCCTGACCCTTAGCCAAGGTCATCAGGAGTTGCTGGAACTGTGCATTTTGAGCTTGCAGGTCTTTGACTGTTTGCTCGAGATCCATCCTACTGAAATAAACAGCAGACAGATAAGGAAACCTGGAGTGAGACCTGCTTATGCACATGATGAATGGTATGCTTATGTATGCAATGCATTCAAGGATTTAGGACATTCAAAATTGTTTAAGACAAAGAAGAACGCACGTCATATTAATAAGAAGAAATTTGTTAGTACATAAATGCCCCATGGGCCAAATATTACAAAATAACTTCTCAAGGCAAAAAGACATTGCGCATCCTCTTTGGTGCGATGTAGGTGTTGAGGGCCTCTTGCTCATGGAGTCGGCGGGTAAGCTCTAGAACCTTCTTCTCACTGGTGTAGAAGCTAGCTTCAAAAGTATTCTGTTCCTCCTTGAGCTGAATCCAACTTTTCTGCATTTCCTCCCACGATGTAGGCATGTCTGGATGTAGGATGGTGTAGGGGACCTCTCCTTCCTTGACGGGCTCTTTAATCACAGGGAGAACATGCGGATAAGGCATCATCAGACTTTGGGCTCGGGCTCGTACCCACTTGAGATAAGGCTCAAGAGGGATGGAGTTCTTGTGTCCCAGTGTCTTGCTATCAACCTTGTTGGGTCTTCCCCAAGCTCTGATGAATCTTTGGCGAAGTCCTTGCGCATCGTTGTCGAAGTCAAAAACTAGGTCAGGAATCAACATGTCATGAGGGCCATCCCTCCGTGCATATCCAAATTTCCTCAAAGCTAGGCAAGGGTTGTAGGTGATACCTCCTCTAATTCCAAGTAAAGGAACATTAGGGAATTCTCCACAATGATCGACGATGATGACATTTTCTCTGGACCGAGAACACCAATGTACATCAGAGTGAGTAAGAGTCATCAACCGCTGGGACCACCTAGAGCCTTGGTCATTCTTCAAGACAAATTGTGGAAGGTGCGAAATAAACCACCTTGCAAGGAGAGGAGTATAGCACATGAGAACACCCCTCTTTCTCATTGTTCGTGTGTAAAATGAGTGAAGAATGTCCCCAAGCAATGTTGGTATTGGATTTCTGGACAAGAAGATTTTGACGGCATTGACATCTACCAATTGGTCAGGATTTGGGAACAAGACCAACCCATAGATAAGGAGTGCCACAATTTCTTCAAAGGCTTGTAGGTCCAATGAGTTCCAACATTCTTGTGCCTTCTCAACCAAGAATTTTGCTAAGAATCCTTTGACGCCGCTTCTGGTTTCCCAATGCCCCTTGATGTCGGATGGTTGTAGATGTAATGCTCGAGCAACATCTTCCGGCTTTGGTTCCTTTTCCGTACCGTTAAAGGGTAGTTGATTAAGGATAGGAATTCTCAGGAGTTGAGAAAACTCCTCCAAAGTGGGCACCAACTGGTAATCAGGGAAAGTGAAACAGTGGTGAAGAGGGTCAAAGAACTGGAATAGCACTTTCATCATGTCTTCTTCAATGTTGGTGTTGAATAGGCTGAGCAGTCTACCATGTCTTTCACTGAAGGATGAGCTTTCCGGAATTCTTAAGGTGAGCTCCTTGAGTTGAGGAGAAATTCTCACAAGGTTGACTTGAATGGTGTTTCTGCGAGGAATTTCCATGACCTATAAAACAAGAACAAAGATGAAGATCCAAACCCTTGAAATGGTTAGTGAATGCATATGATGTTTTATGATGTTTATGATGTATGCACAAAACATATGGACAAGCAAATCACACCAAACCCTAGTTTTAGGCTTGCATGGGGTTTCATAGGTAAGTACCCTCTTGAGTGTAGTTGGCTTAAAAACCTGTCCTATAAATAGTAACCGGGTTCTAAGGAGCTCAATATCACGGGATTGTTTTCAATGTTCATTGTTTTGGTTTAGCCACTTAACTAGCGACCAGAATATTCCAAGAAAACAACCCTCAATGAGTGTAGTATCGAGTATCTACCAACTTCGGACTGCACCAAAGCCGGTCATCTCACTACCCCTAATAAAAAGGCCAAGATGGTCAAGTAAGGTTCTAGGTCATTAGTGCTTAGTGACATCACTCAGCGGCCTCGTACTCTCCTTGATTGAACTCAAGGGTTACCGGTACTCACAAATATGTCGCACTAATATAGCTATTGCTTCGACCGTGTCGGTATACCTCGCACAGTTTCCACAACGTATTGCTATCTATGAATGTTTCCCAAAATCTGGGTGTAGGATTTGCAAACCCAAACAATAGAGCCAAGATATAAAGAAATCAATTCAAACAATTAGTCATGCAAGAGGGTGATCTAAGCCCTAAGGTTACTCCACTTTTAAATTAGTCCCCAGCAGAGTCGCCAGTTCTGTGATACGGTGGGAGAACTGACTATGGTTTTGCGTTTGTTTTCGCAAAATGTTTCGGTTGAGCAAGAGTCGCCACCGACTTTTTATTTTATCCTAAGGAAAGGTTTAAAAAGCACAGCAAAAACCTTTGAGATTTTTCTTGGGTTCGGGGAGTAGATTATAGAAAGGGAAGGTATTAGCACCCTTTCTATCCATGGTTATCCATGGGCTCTTAGGTACTTGCTTAGATCAACTTGCCTTGGTTTTCAGTTGTTTGAAATGGTGCTTGGTGTATGGTTTTAAAAATGTTTTGAAAAAGATGCCTTGTATAGGCTACCCTTGTAACAATTCTTTACTCGAATGTTTTACAAAAGGTGTTTGTCTTTTTGAAAAGATGTTCCAAGGTTTTTTGAAAGTTTGTTTTGAAAGTGTTTGTGAAGTGTGGTTTGAAAAATAGGCAAGAGTTTTCTTTGGCAAGTGGACAAGTACTTAAGAGCTATCTACCCTAAAGTTCTCAAAGATTTTTTTTATGTTTTAACCCTTTTGACAATTTTGTTCCACCATTGCATTTGGTGGACAATCTTGTATTAGGAGGTGAAAGGGGCGGGCGCGGGTCATCGTTTAGACCATAATTGCAATAGTGCTAAGTATCTTTGGGCAATTTCTCTTTGAAAGGGACTTGATCATTTTAGGCAACTTTTCGAAAGCGTCATCGAGGGACTATGATCATTTGATTGTTTGTTTTACCCAAAGAAACCTAACATGCAATATGGCCCAATTATTTGAAGGCAACAAGTGGAATACCCTAGGGGTGCAAGTGTGATATGTGTTGTTATAAAAAATAATAATATTTAATATTTATAAAAAAGTATATTTTGCATAAAATATTTTCAAAAAGGAAAATGTAATAAAAAAATCAGAAAATAAAGTATATTTGCATTATTTTTCTTATCTATTCTAAATAATATATATATATATATATATATATATATATATATATATATATATATATATATATATATATATATATATATATATATATATATATATATATATATATATATATATATATATATATATGTACAAATGTCCATATAAACAAATAAATACTTAAAAAATATAAAAATGGTGTAAAAAATATTTTTCATGTTTTTAATATTATTAGCAAAAATAAATAAGTCAAAATGAAAAAAGAAAAATCAAAAAATCAATAAAACACACAAATTGGGCCAGGGGGGTGTGAAATCAGAAATATGGTGTGAAAATAAAATCAGAAGCAAGCCCAGCCCATAAAGCTTCTTCTTCAACCTCTGAACAAAAAATGTTCAAAAAATGCGCGTCTGTTCTTCCAATTCAAACACCTGGATTCTTTGATCTTTTGCACAAACTTCCAACATAAGAAATGTTAAGCATTGGATCACGATTCTAAATATATAAAAAACTCATCCTAACTCTCAGAAATGAGAGAGAAATTTGACATTCCCAAATTCTGACCTAAGTTTTCTTCCATATTCAAACCTTAAATTCTCACAGCTCAAGCAAAATAAATGAAAAGTAAAAGCATGTACAGATTCAGGGGCATGAGTAGAACACTTCTTATTCACAAACTTAGAGCTAATAATGCCTAGACTAAGAGTTAGAAGTTCAAGAAAATACCTGTTCAGTTGAAGTTCTATCTGGCAATGGGGGAGCTTTCAGAGCAAGATGATGATCTGTACAGCTTGCCTGAAGTGTGGTGATGCTATTCCAATGCTTACTTTGCTTTGAGACACCTTGAATCGAGCTATGGACCTCCAACTGTAAAATAAGAAAGTGAAAATGGTGGAACTGGTTAGAGGAATTACAGGTCGTGTTTTAGGTTTTGGTTAGCTTGCATTGATGCTATGGAATGTGTTTGATGAGCTTTGGGCAAGAAATCATGCAAGGGATGAGAGTTGGCACTCAAACTGCAGTGATAACTCTGTTTGAGCAGTTTGAGGGTGGTTCTGAGTTTGTGGAGGTATTTGAGGTATTGGAGTCGTGTGCTAGCTTAGTTAGGATGATTAGAAGGTGTACAAAACAATTGCTTAAGTGTTCTAATGCTGAGATGAGAGTTATGTTATGTTATGCCACTTTTTTTCACACTTAAGCAAGCAAATCCAAGTTGATGTTCTAGGCAAGTAGAGGCCCCCTAAACATGCTGCTAACCTTGTCTTGATCAGAGTGTTTTTCTCATAATCTTGTGCCAATTGGATTTGATCTGTACCTCTTGGATTTGCATTATGACATAAAGCTTGCTTTTGCAAAAATGGCCATTTTACTTTTTCCATTTATGGCCTAATTCACCATGTAATGCATAAACTCATGAAACAAAGCCTTAGCACAATGAACATGCATTAAATTATTGAGTGTTGGATGGTTTAAGGGCCTGTAATGTAGCACAAACCAAGCTGACTTGAAGATGGCATAAGTTATGAACATGTACATGACCAATTCAAAAGTGAGTTTTTGCCATATTGCAAAATTCGATTCTCTCAAGTTATGAGGTTGTTTGATGAGTTCTTGGATATTTTGGAAAGCTTGGAATGTGTACTACAATCCATATTTGAAATGCAAATTGAAATTCCAAGTGGAAGTGTATGGAAAATGGCCTTGAAGTTAGGTAGAAAACCTTGCCAAAATAGGTTAAAATTTCACTAAGTTAAGAGTGGTTTAGTACCCTTATTCCAAAAATTGTAACTTGAGATACAAGCCTCATTTGGGAAAACTTTGTGATTCAAAATTGTAGATTATTCAACAAGCTACAACTTTCATGTTTTGACTTTTGCTTGAATCCAAATGAATCTTGGTGAGAAAGTGGGGCAAAGTTGGGAAAAATTAGGGTTTTTCATAACTTAGAAAAATTCTAAGTTATGAAAAATTCTCATTTTAAACCCTAATATGCAATTTTTGATTTCTTGGTGAACAAGTTTCATGATTTGGCATGTTTTGTTTAAAAATAAATCTTGACTCTTGATTTTGACAAAAAAGTCAAAGTTTGACTTTTCAGTATACAGTCAAAATTGATCAATTGACTGAGAAATTCAACTGTCAATCTTGTGTACTTGGGATCTTTTGAACTTGTTGAGCATGTCAAGATAATTCCATGGGGTCCTTGAGTCCATATGTGAGCTTGGTTTGCCATTGGTTGGGTCAAACAGTCAAAAATTGCCTTTGTGCAGTCAAAACCCTAAAAATGACCATTTTGCCCTTTTGGTGATCTGATCAAATTTCTTGTGGAATTGTGATCCAAACTTGATCAAATGGTTCATATGAGTTCATAATATTGATGTGGGTCAATTTTCATGAGATTTGACTGTCAATTGGTCATAGTTGACTTTTTCCCCAATACAGCTGATTTCTAGGTCAACTGTCCAATTGACTGGGCAAAACTTGGAATCAAGACTTGAAACTTGATATGGATAAACTTGGGAGTCCAATATGAAGCAAGAAGGTCATCTTAGGCATTTTAGGTCAAAACATCTTTGTGCAAACACAAACCCTAATTTGGGTCAACAGTGCAAGGAGAGGTCTTGAGCAGATGAAACCCTAACTGGATCTTGATCTTCAAGAGCCTTGTGATGAGAAATGTTGAGAGAATGGGAGGGAAAATTTTGGGGTACAACAGTTGCCCCTGTTCAATCTTCTTGAATCCGTAGAGTTAGATTGGCAAGTTTGCCTTTCGTGACTCGAGGGTAAAAGGAGATTGGACACTAGAGTGCCCTTAAATTTGCACTCGTCAAAGTAATGGATGCGGGAATGGGCTTAGAGATGCCATTTGGAGATGGGCTTAGAGATGCCATCTGGAGGGGTGACAGAATCTTGTCGGGGATGGGCTTAAAGATTCCATCTGGAATGAGTATCAGGAAGGTGTCCATGCTTTGTGGACTATCTTCGAACTGGGGGTCTGAATAAGCAATAGATTGACATCCGTTGTTGGGAGGAATCCGTAAACTATTTTCAAAAGTTGCATCTGAACAAGTTGATAGATTAACATCCGTTGTTGGGAAGAATCCATAAGCTATTTTCAGAAGTCTTGAGAAGAAACTGAACAAGCGATAGGTTAACATCCGTTACTTGGAGAACCCGTAAACTGTTTTCAAAGGTTGCATCTGAACAAGTGATAGATTAACGTCCGTTGTTGGGAAGAATCCATAAACTGTTTTCAGAAATCTTGAGAAGAAACTGAACAAGCGATAGGTTAACATCCGTTACTTGGAGAACCCGTAAACTGTTTTCAGAAATCTTGAAGTTGAATAAGCAATAGAGCAGCATCCGTTGTTGGGAAGCGTCCGTAAACTGTTTTCAAAGGTTGCATCTGAACAAGTGATAGATTAACGTCCGTTATTGGGAAGAATCCATAAACTGTTTTCAGAAATCTTGAGAAGAAACTGAACAAGCGATAGGTTAACATCCGTTACTTGGAGAACCCGTAAACTGTTTTCAGAAATCTTGAAGTTGAATAAGCAATAGAGCAGCATCCGTTGTTGGGAAGCGTCCGTAAACTGTTTTCAAAGGTTGCATCTGAACAAGTGATAGATTAACGTCCATTGTTGGGAAGAATCCATAAACTGTTTTCCGAAATCTTGAGAAGAAACTGAACAAGCGATAGGTTAACATTCGTTACTTGGAGAACCCGTAAACTGTTTTCAGAAGTCTCGGGTTTGGAAGAAGAACCGGTGTAGGGTTCCCTGATGATGAGCTCGTGTAAAACTGCATCCAGATAAATCTGGAATAAACATTAGAATGTTGCCATGTCTGGGTCACATCTGAACTAATCCTGGAAAGAATGTTGCCCGTCTTTACCAACAAGTACAGTAGGTCAAAGATTAATTCCCGAAACCAGACGGGGAACTATCTATGTGACCAACATTGCCAAGTTCCAGACTAATAGTTGTAACAAGCCAGGACAACTATCTGTGGATGACTGATTGTAGATTAATGCCTGTAACAAGCCAGGAAAACTATCTACATTAGCAGATTGAAGATTAATACCCGAAACAAGACGGGAAAACTATCTTTCTTTCTAATGTTAGAGATTAATACCTGAAACTAGCCAGGACAACTATCTCAATGACCGACAAAAACAAGTTCCGGATTAATACCTATAACAAGCCAGGATAACTTTCTCAACGACCAACAAAAACAAGTTCCAGATTAATACCTGTAACAAGCCAAGACAACTATATGTGGACGACCGATTGTAGATTAATACCTGTAATAAGCCAGGAAAACTATCTACATGAGTAGATTGAAGATTAATACCTGAAACCAGATGGGAAAACTATCTTTCTTACTAAGGTCAGAGATTAATACCTGAAACTAGCCAGGACAACTATCTCAACGACCAACAAAAGTAAGTTCCAGATTAATACTTGAAACAAGATAGGACAACTATCTGTGAACGACTGATTGTAGATTAATACCTGAAACCAGACAGGAAAACTATCTACATGAGCAGATGAAGCAATATTACATGGGTTTCTTCTCATGATCTTTAGATGTCGTCTAACACGGACTCATCCTGAAGCAATCTTACACGGGTTTCTTCTCATGATCTCCAAATACAGTCTAACACATACTCATCCTGAAGCAATTTTACACAGGTTTCTTCTCATGATCTCCAGATGCAGTCTAACATGGACTCATCCTGAAGCAATCTTACACGGGTTTCTTCTTATAATCTCCAGATGCGGTCTAACACGGACTCATCCTGAAGCAATCTTACACGTGTTTTTTCTCATGATCTCCAGATGCAGTCTAACACAGACTCATCCTGAAACAATCTTACACGGGTTTCTTCTCATGATCTCCAGATGCAGTCTAACAAGGAATCATCCTAAAGCAATCTTACACAGGTTTCTTCTCATGATCTCTAGATGCAGTCTAACACGGACTCATCCTGAAGCAATATTACACGGGTTTCTTCTCATGATCTCCAAATGCAGTCTAACACAGACTCATCCTGAAGCAATTCTACACGGGTTTCTTCTCATGATCTCCAGATGCAGTCTAACACGGACTCATCCTGAAGAAATCTTACACGGATTCCTTCTCAATTTCCAGATGCAATCTAACACGGACTCATCCTGAAGCAGCCCTACACAGGCTCCTTCTATTACATTTCCAAATAAGCAGTTAATTTCATCTTCCCCAGCAAGTTACTATGAAGCCTGGAGTCAGAAAATGACAAACTTTTCCATAGATAATTCCTCAGTAGAGCCTTGGACAACTGAATTTCCTAGACTCTATTCCCCACACATTTTTCCTCAAGCAGGAGAACAACAGAAATCAACCTTCCCCAGTGGACTCCTCCTCAGACAGCAGGAACAGGAATTCCCCATAAAGGGACCTCTTATGAAGTCAGCACCTACTCTAGATGGCATCTTTAAGCCTATATCCGATAACTTCCAGTCATTTTTTCCAAATTGCATCTTTAATCCCATTCCCCACACAATCAATCATCACATCATGTGAGTGCAAATTTCTGGGCACTCTAGTGTTCAATCATCTTCCACCTTCAGATCACGAAAGGCAAACAAGCCAATCTAAATATTCAGGTGTAAGAAGATTGAACAGGGGAAGCTGTTGTACCCCAAAATTTGCCTTCTCATGTTTTCCAAGTTCTTCCCTTTGCGTGGTGGTCACAAACACTTGCTTAAGGAAAATAAAACTTTTGGAGATAATCCAGTGTCTTTCGATTGGCATTTGAATAGGGTATTTCAATTGGAATCTGAGCAAGCTTCGATTGGGGGCTGAACTTCCTTTGACATAAGCCTGATTCACAAGCTTCGATTAGATGCTGGGCCTCCTTCGATCATGTTCAATTCACAAGGCTTCGACTGCACATTGGCTGCTTCAGGCTTGCTTTCGATTCACAGGGAAAGAACTTCCTACATGCCTGCTTCGATTCACAAAGTAGTAGTCTCCTGCAGATAAGCTTCGATTGAGCCTCTAAGACCCTTCGATCAAACTTTGGGAACATAAGTATCATTCTAGCAGTGCCTTCCCTTCAACTTGCCTTCAATGCATAAGGCACAAAGGCTCCGTATTCAATTTGTATTCGAATCACAAGACCAAGACCCTTTCAAATCGCCTTCGATTCACAGAGAAATGACCTCCCTCATGCTAGCATCCATAAGTAATTTGCTTCCTTTGTGCTGGTTTCGACTAGGCATTGGTTCCCTTCGAAACTACTTGCGTCAACTTTATCCCTAAACCCCTCAGCACATGATTCCTATATTATGAGCACACATTGGTGGCCCAGTCGAATAATGCATAAGGCATACATGTGGGATTGTTGTACCCCAAAATTTTCCCTCTCATTTCTCAAATAATCTCTCACAAGACCTCCTTTGGTTCAAAACTGCACAAGGATTGATCAGCTCAAGACACCTCCTCAAGCACTAATGACTGAAAATTAGGGTTTGGGATTGCACAAGGAAAAATGAACTTTCAATGCCTCATATGACTTTAATGGATAATTTTTTACCCTCAAGATTGTTCATGTCAAGTTTCAAGTCTTGGATCACATTTTTGCTCAGTCAATTGATCAATTGATCTAAAAATCAGCTGTATTGGGAAAAAAGTCAACTATGGTCAATTTACAGTCAAACTTCATAATTCTTGGTCCATATCAACAATATGAACTCATATATGTCATTTGATCAAGTTTGGATCCTAATTCCTCAAGAAATTTGATCAGATCATCAAAAGGGCAAAATGGTCAAAATTAGGGTTTTGATTAAGAAGGTGCAATTTCTGATTTTTGACCTAGAAAATGATTGATTGATTCAAGTCATGATCTCAAGGATTAAAATGCATCATTTTGGCCTATTGGCATGGCTCAAAACATTGCTCAAGATCAATTTATTGACAAATAAATTTTCAGTCAACTGATCAAAAGTCAACTGCATACTAAAAAGTCAAACTTTGACTTTTTGGTCAAAATCAAGTGTCAAGTGTCAAAATATGAAACTTGTTCATCAAGAAATCAAAAAGTCAAGATTTCATTTTGAAAAGTCAAATTTTCTAAACTTCAAATTTTTCTAAGTGTTGAAAACTTCATATTTTTTCACAAATTTGAGCAAGATTTTCACCATGATGCAAGATGATTCAAAGGAAACTTCCAACATGAAAGTTGTAGAACTCAATGAGATCTAAAACATTGTATAACACAACTTCTCCTGGAAATAAATGGATTTAGAGTTATGATTTTGTGAATACATGTTCATGAAACTTGGAAACTTAGTGAAATTTTGCCCTAGTTTAGGCAGGATTTTAACCTAACTTCATGGAAATTTTTCACATAGTTCCAAGAGTAATTTTCAAAAATGTCCAACATAGAGGTTGTATAGGATGTTACAAGCTTTCCAAAATTTCCAAGAACTCATTGAGATCATGTTTGAGCAAAGATAATCAAAGACAAGAAGTTGGACATTCATTCTTGAATTATAGGTCATTTCCATGATGAACAAGAATTCAAATCTCAAGCCCATGCTGCATAAATCTTACTTTGCAGGCTTCTAACCTCTAAATCTATCCATAATCATAAGATTACACAACTATTTGAGCTATGATCCAAGTGTTTGAGTCATTGTCCAAGTGATTATTCCATTAATGGAACAAAGTTCACACTTCCATTTTGGAAAAGTGACTTTAATCACAAAGTCAATGCATAGAGCTCCTAACTTGTTCCATCTGAACACAAGAAATGTCAAAGGCAAAAGCAACATGTCAAGAGCCTCCCATAAACTCGGGCCATGCTTGTACTACAACATATTGAAACTTATTTTCCAATTTTTCTTTAAAATCAAGTAACATAGCCATAACTCTATTTCTTGTACTTCTGACCACCTCAAGCCATCTAACCTTTCTCATATAACTATACAAGTTATTTTCCAAGCTAACAGGCGATTGAAAGCACTCCCAAACTCCCTGAAAGCAAAAATTGCACAAAACCTCCATTTTTGTGTCATTTCTGACTTTGAACTTCAAACTTCCATTTCCCTCGTGCGTTTCTTGGCCTTTTAGTTTCAAAAGCTTCCTCACATCAAATACAAACCATCCATGTCCCTGTTACACGACTGTAAATCCATTTCCACCATCTTCCACAACCAAAAACAGAGCATTGCAGTTGGACTTCTCCAGGCCATTCCAGCCACTCTCAACTCAAGATAAGCATTGCATTAGCTTCCTAGAGACTCAAGGAAGCTAACCTGGTCATTGCAGCACCTTAAATCAAGCTCAAACTCATTTTACGATTTCTAGTTTTGAGGTATTTTTCTTGAACTTCTATCTTCATATTTAGGCATTGTTAGGCTTGCATTTGTTAAGATAAAATATAGACATCATTGCCCTGAAACTATACATGTCCATAGATTTCATTTATGTTGCTGGAGTAGGGAGAATTTTGAGTTTGAATCTCTGAAAAATATTTAGGTCAAAATTTGGTACTGTTAGAAATTCATGCTCATCTTTGAGAATTAGCTTGAGTTATTTACATATTCATAATCGTGAGGAAATTTCTAATAAGTTTGATGTTGGAAGTTTTGTGAATGGATGAGAATTGAATAAGTTACAGATCCTTTGGCTGGAGGTTGAAGATGAAGTACATTCAGGGCAAAACTTATGTTACATATTTATTGTTTTGTTTAAAATAACGGATGTATCACCACCCCAGTCGTTAAAGCGTGCACCTGTTACCTATGAGACCTGGATTCGAGCCCCAGTGGTACCCTTTTGCTTTTTTTCATATTTTTCCTTCCATTTTTTGTTTGATACAGGCGATGGGCTCCCTGTTGTTGGACCTGACATTTTTTCTTGTTTCACACTCCTCATTTCATTTTCATACCCCTGGCCCATTGTTTATTTATTATTTCATTTTTCTCATTTATTTTTATTTTCATTTCATATTTTCCTTTTTACTTTTATTATTATTATTATTATCATTATTGTTTTTATTAATAAAAATCCAAAAAAATATTATTATTATTATTATTTTCATGCTTATTATTCTATTTATAAATAAAATAAAAGACCAAAAACATTTTCTTTTAACAAAATTAATTTCTTTTTATTAGTTAATATTTAGACTTAGGAGTAATTATTATATTACTTTCTTTTCTTAATTAGAATTAATTTAAAAATTAAGTTTACTTTAATTAATTAATTTTCATATTATTTTTTTAATTTAAAACCTTTTTCATAAAAAAAAACCCTAAAAATCCTTTTTAGTTAATTTCTTTTCTTTATTATTTTAAGTTAATTTTATTTAATTTTCATTAATCATTTTCTTAATTAGGTTAAAACCTCTCTCATAAAAAATCCAAACAAAAAAAATCATTTCTTTATCCATTTGCATTCTTGCATTTTTATTTTTTTAATTATTGTACATTTATTCAATATGGTTGTAATAGTTAATTAGATTTAACTTTCTTGCAAAATCCCCATTTGTAAATTTGTATACCCCCTCGCCTAATGATGTAATAGCTTAGTATCTTTACTTTCTGCAATTTATCGCTTTACATAAATGATAGTAATTAGGGTTTGTATGGAAAGATAAAATCAACAAATTAGCAAACCCTAATTAAAGACAAAATAATGCATGTAAATCAACACACTTGCACACTTGCACTCTTAGGGTAATTCCACTTTGTTGCCTTACAAAAATGGCCATATTATGCATGTGGGATATCTTAGAAAAAAACAATCAAAATACAAGATCATAGTCCCTCGATGACGCTATCAAAGTTGTCTTTCAAAATTGATCTTAGTCCTTCAAAGAGAAATTTTAAGATATTTCACAACATTGCTATCCTGGCTATACGATGACCCACGCCCGTTCCTTTACATCCAAAGATAAGGCTTCTTACCAAATCAGTGGTAAGATAGCAATATCAAAGGAAAGGAAGAAATGAACTAAGACTTTTGAGTAGGTAGATTGTTCCTAGTTGCTTGCTCAATTTCAAATCAAACATCCTTGCTATCTTTCAAAACAAACACCAACACTTTCAAAAACACTTTCAAAACATTTTCTAAACTTGAAACATTTTCAAAAGATCAACACTTTGTATACGTTCTTACGTACGAGAACTATTACAAAGTTTTCCTAAACGATGGCGCGTTTTCAAAATACTTTCAAAAATCACACAAAGCACATTTTCAAACAAAAGCAAGTAATCTAGCAAGCAACTAAGAGCCCATAGATAACTATGGATGAAAAGGGTGCTAACACCTTCCATTTTCATAATCTACCCCTCGAACTCAACAAACAATCTCAAAGGTCTTTCTGGTTCTTTTCAGCCTTTCCTTTTGGATAAAAGAAAAGTCGGTGGTGACTCTTGCTAACCGCAACATTGATGATAAAATGAAAAACACCCAAGTCAGTTCTCCCACCGTATCACAGGGATATTCAAAAGACACACAAAAGGGCCATTTGAAGGATGTACGAGTGTTCCATTCGAAGGAGACATATAATTATTGAAAATTAGTTTTTCTTATGATGAGTCTTGGTCCAAGTTGCTTGTTGACCCAAAAGCCAACATGTTGCCAAGCCCAAGCCTCCTGCACAATTGCATTCGAATGAGGTAACAAAAGAAGTTTCGACTGGCCAAAAAGGAGCTTTCTTTTGGGCTAGTTGAAGAGTTTAGATCAAGCTACCAAGACAAATAGGGGCTCAATCGAAGAAGCCCCAATGATCATAATTTGAGCCATTTGAGGGAGGCAACCCTGGGCTAATCAAAGAGAAAAGATTGAGGGTATTTGAAGGAGCCAAATGTGTCCAGGTTCACCCCAAAGCTTAAAGGAGTAGGAACTCATCAAAAAAGGCAATCCCTTAATGTGTCTGATTTTGCCTTCAAAGCCTAGTTAATGGGTGTCCCTTGTCATTTCTATACTATGACCCTCTCTCCATCTCCTATAAATACACAATAATTATACATGCCAAGGATGCAAGGTACATGCGCACAGAGACTAGAGACATACGCACAAAGACAGACTACACACACATACTGCCTCATACACACTGCCACATAAGCCACACCAAAATTATCAAAAATCTCATAAGTGGTCATGTTCGAAACACCATTTACATGCACCCTCCATCCAAATTTACATCTAAATCATGTCCCTGGGGTTTGCACAGACGCATACCCACCCTTGCACAAGCCATCTCACACTCAGGATTGCAGATCGAAGCGCCTCGAGTTGGTAAAAAATTTCAATCTCATTCAATCTATAATTTAAAATCATGTGGATTGGATGGTCATGTTACTATTGTTGTTTGCTAATGATTTAACGTGATATATGTAAGTTGCAGTACCCAAACGCTAGGATACCATGGCTAAGACTTTCGAAACTGGTCACTTTCGAAACCCATGGTATAGATCGTTGCAGATTGAAACAACCCCAGATTCGAGTTCAGGGGCTGATTTCGAGTGGAATAGGTTCTTCTTGTTTGGTTTTCAAACTAACAAACTTGAAGGTTTCAATGTTAGTCTCTTTTATTTCGATTGAACGGCTAGCTCAGACGGTAAAGGAAGGTGTGCGCTGGATGAAGGACCTGGGTTTGAATCCAAGGTCAAGCATTTTCATTTTCATTCTAACATGTTGGTTTGCAGATCCAGTACTAGCATATTTCACGCGCACATCATACATTTTTCAGATCCTAACCATCAGATCATAGCTAATCCAGATCCATGTGCCTCAACATGTAGCCTATGGTGCACCCTCTGAAGGCCAATAACACTAAAGTCATGTGCAACCTGGACTTCTCCTGGAATTGGGCCAAAGAAATTTCAATCACACCCCCTGCCTTCTAGTTAGCATCCAGGCCCATTTGCTTGTCTTTGTTTTGTTTCTTTCATTACTTATTGCTTTTAGTCTTTTATTTAATAATTATAAAAATCACAAAAAATAGGTTTAATCATTTTTAATTAAAATTAATTTTGTCAATTGATTAATTAATCACTTTAACTTTATTTTATCCAATTTAAAATCAATAAACATAGGATTTAATCAAATTTTATTTCATAATCAAAATAAAACACAAAAAAAAAAATTTCCTTTTACCTTAAGACTTTTAGGCGTATTTTCAATTCGCACGCTTATTTTAAATTTTACAATTTTTATTATTAATGTACCTGCTCATGGGTTGTAATAGAATAACTAAGACAGTCACTTCTTTTATCTCCCCATTTTTGGACATGTAAATATCCCATTCCCCGAAGCTTTGTAATAGTGTAGGATTTATATTCCTGCATTTTATTTTTCTGTACAATATTAACTGTTAGATGTATGGTAATAGGATTGTATGGCAAGAATAAAAAAACTCTAGCAAACCTAACACAAAAGACAAAAAAAATAACTGAACATAACACACTTGCATATATACACCTCTAGGGTACTCCCACTTTGGTTTCCTTCGGAAAATAAAACAGTCATGACCCTCAAAAGTAGGGACGCTTTAGCAAAGACCCTTGAATAAAAAGATCATAGTCCCTCGATGACCCTTCGGTGTTGCCTTACGGTAAATGATCTAGTCCCTTAAACATAATTGCTAAAGTGTCTCTATATGTTTCCTTTATGACTGTACAATGACCCAGAAATGTCTCTCATACATCCAAATGACTAGGGCTACCTACTTACGAATAGTAGGATAGCCTTGTCTAAAGGAAAGGAGGAAAAGAACGCCCCTTTAGAGTAAAGCAGATAGCTGTCAGATGCTTGCTCAAATAAAATTTTTACACCTACACAAAACAAACTACAAAATATTTTCAAATGTTTTATCAACACTCTTGAGGACTGATACAAGTGTGATCATAAAGCAAATCGTCGCATTAAGGCATTTCAAAATACTTTTCAAAACATACAAAGCACAAGGAATTTTCAAGATGAGCTAAGATAACTACAGATGGAAAGGGTGCTAACACCTTCCCTTTCCATAATATACCCCCCTTACTCAGAAAACTCTCGAAAGGGCTTTTCTGTTCTTTTCACCCTTTCCTTTGTTGGATAAAAGAAAATTCGGTGGCAACTCTTGCATACCGCAACATTTGCGAACACAAATGCAAAACCAGTATAAACAGTCGATTTTGCCACCGTATCACACCTACCTTGGATTGAGAGTGCCTCAATTCTTCTGGACAAGTTAAGTTGCAGAGGTGTAAAGTGGAAATGGTGTATGATGATGGAGTGATTACAGAAGTGTAACATGCGTGTGGATGAGTTATATATGGTGTACAAATGATGTTTGAATTATAAAAATGGAAAACACACGAGTGGATTTGAAGTTGGGTGTTGGAAGCTTCTAATGTGCAAGAATGGTGGTTTCTTGGTGATTCTGAGTTTGAGAGTGTTTGAGGGCTTGGGAATTCATGTATTGGCTAGCAAATGATCTCTCTATTTATAGGCAAGAGGTTTGGGAGAAAGGGCTAATCAGGTTTGTAAGTTATCATGTTTTGGCTTGGTTGAGATGTAACTTGTGATTTCTTGAGAAATCAAAGTTCCAATGCATAGTACCATGGCTCATAGAGTGGTTAGGAGATGTAAACATGTTGCTTCTTGCTTTTGTGCTTGAGTGTGATCAGAGGAAGCAATGTATGGGCTCAAGGAGTTGACATCTTGATTAAAGTCACTTTACAAGAATGGAAGTGTTACATTTCTCCCTTAAATGGCAAGTAAGCTTGGACAAAGCTTGAATCACTTGGATAATGGCTCAAAAGTGTGTGCAGTAGGCCAAAAGTCAATGATCAGTCATCTTCAATCAAAACCCTAATTTTGGAAAATTTTAACCTTTGATGGTTTGAGAGCTTTCCTTGGGAATCATGATCAACCCTTGATCAAATGATGAATATCAACTCAAAATGTTGATGTTGACAAAACAATCTTGAAGTTTGACTGTATGTTGTCCATGTTTGACTTTTTATCTAATACAATTGACTTTTAATCATTTGAGCAATTGACTGAGCAAACATGTGATGCAAGACTTAGAACTTGATATAAGCATTATTAAGGACCTATGATGAACCATGAAAGTCATTTAAGACCCTTGAAACCTAATCTTCATTGAGAAGCACCAAAACCTAGTTGAAGACCCTTGCTTAGGAGGAGGTTTGACCAGTCAACTCTGGAGTAGCTTTGAGTATTTGAGAATCTTAGAAGAATGTCTCGAAGAAAATGGGAGGGAAAATTTTGGGGTATAACAGCTTCCCCTGTTCAATCTTCTTAAACCTGGAGAGTTAGATTGGCCAATCCACCATTCGTGACTTAAAGGTAGAATATGATTGAACACTTAAGTGCCTAGAAATTTGCACTCGCATGTGCCCGAAGTAATGTTGTTGGTTGATGTAATACTAGGAATGAGCTTAAAGATACCATTTGGAGAGGTGATGGAGAATTTTCAGAGATGGGCTTATAGATGTCATCCAAAGTAACTGTTGATAGAACTTTAGACTACGTCTACGCTCGACTTCGACTGGAAGAAGTATCAGAATAAATGTAAGCTTGATTTAATCTGAGCTAGAAAATGTCTACTGGAAGAAGTATCAGAAAAAATATATGGTTGATTTAATCTGAGCCAGAATATGTCTGCATCTGTGTTTAAATGGAAGAAGTATCAGAATAAATCTATGGTCAATTTAATCTGAGCCAAAAAATGTCTCCGTCTTTAACTGGGAGAAGTATTAGAATAAATCTATAGTTGAATTAATCTGAGCCAGAAAATGTCTACTGGAAGAAGCATCAGAATAAATCTATGGTCGATTTAATCTCATCCAAAAAATGTCTACTGGAAGAAGTATCAGAATAAATCTATGGTCAATTTAATTTGAGTCAGAAGATGTATGCATCCGTCTTTAATTGGAAGAAGTATCAGAATAAATCTATGGTCGATTTAATCTGAGCCAGAAAATATCTACTGGAAGAAGTATCAGAATAAATCTATGGTCGATTTAATTTGAGCCAGAAGATGTTTGCGTCCGTCTTTAATTGGAAGAAGTATCAGAATAAATTTATGGTTGATTTAATTTGATCTAGAAAATATATTGGAAGAAGTATCAGAATAAATCTACGCTCGATTTAATCTGGGCCAAAATATGTCTACTGGAAGAAGTATTAGAATAAATCTATGGTCGATTTAATCTGATCCAGAAGATGTCTTTTTGAGAATGATTCTTTGAGGAAATTGCTGAAATAGCCCTTTGTTAGATGTAGCCTTGGAGAAGACTGTCGGGGCATATAAGTGGTTGAGGATGTTTGTCTGTTGATTGATATTTCCTAAAAAGGTAAAGAGTTAGTTGTATGTAATTTCGTGATGTATGAAATGCATTGCGTAATAATGTTCTCAAAATAAATGAGACTGTGCTACATGCGTTTCGTATGCATATGCTATGATATTGATGAATGATGTATGAATGTGAAATGTTATTGGTAATGTATCAACAATTTCGTATGACATCTTGCTGGGGAAAATGAATCCCTGACTGGTGCTGGGGATGAAGAACATGTGTAATCTTCAACCTTGTCTAGAATGCTTCCGCTGGGGATTCCTGCTTACTATTTGAGTAAACTACATTGGAATATGTTGACTTCTGCTTGGGGAGTAGAGTTTAGTTCTTATATAACCTGACTAGGGATAAAAGAGATGGATAACCTTCCGACTCGTCTGGGGAGTTTAATTCTTGTATACTCTGACTGGGGATAAAAGAGATGGATAACCTTCTGACTAGTCTGGAGAGTTTAATTCTTATATACCCTAACTGGGGATAAAAGAGATGGATAACCTTCTGACTCGTCTGGAGAGTTTAATTCTTATATACCCTAACTGGGGATAAAAGACATGGATAATCTTCTGACTCGTATGGGGAGGATAAAGTTGATTGATATATGGTCTGGTTTTCGTGGCAACTCTTTGAGGATAGTGGAGATTTCATCTAGAAGAAGAATTTTGTCGGTGAATCATAGTTATCTAAGGAATAGACTCAAGCTAGGGAGACTGTAATCTATTGGGGAAATAAATCGTGTTGGGGAAATAAACCCTGTTGACAGAGAAATACTCTATTGAGGGAATACTCTTGATGAGGACATGAATTATGTTGGAGAGTAGAAATCTGCAGGGGGTTTTGTAGTTTTGGAGGAATAAACTCAGTTGGGGAAGAGAATTTCCATGAACTGTATTTATTGGGACTCCATAGGTGGGTGATATTTCCGGGAAAAAGATCATATTCTTTTATCTGCCAGAGCGGTCTGTCGGGGAAATTGCAAGTAACATTGAAGATAAATTTGTGAAGACTACTTTGTGAGGATAATCTCATGAAAATGGCTTTGTGGGGATTTCTGGATGGCTTTAACGTCATCCAAACTCCTAGAGTCTTGAGTAAATGCTTAATCCTATCTTTATGCATATATTTGTAAACAGTTAATCGTGTTCATATACATATGTTCATTCAATTTTAGTCATTGGACATTTTTGCAAACAAAACAGAAAAATTAAAAAACAAAACGTTTGAATTTTAGGGTGTATTTGCATTGATAGTTTGCCTATAAACAAGTGAGTTTGTACAAAGAGACATAAATCCTAATAAGAGGAAATCGTCATGAAATGAAAAGAGCTCATAGTGAAAACAAAACATATATCTATGTAGAAATGATCTCTTTGGGTTCCAATTCTGCTATTGCCCATACGCCTTCGAACATCCCATCCCTTGTTGTTAGAAGAAGTTAATTGAACTATTTTATACTATTTGTACTTTCGACTTTGGTGATAAAGCTTGCAGTAAGTGATCCGATGGGACATAGTCATACGCTTTTAATCCCTAACTTTTTCCTGGACCGCCCTTTCGGGTTTTTAGTCCATCGGGTTACCCTTTCTTGCCCAAGCCGCCTTTTCAGGTTTTCGACTTGCCGGATGTACAATCTTTTACATACATCCCTAATTTTTTCCAAAAACCTTTTGGTTCGTCGGGATGCCCTTATTTTTTCCTAGGTAAGTCAACCTAGCGGGTCATTTTCATGCGTAGTTTCTTTTAACTATGTCCACGTTCACAGGGTGCGAGAAATCTTCATCGTCCATGGTGGTTCGTATCATAGCACCGCCCGAAAATATCTTTTTAACTACAAATGGTCCTTCGTAGGTGGGAGTCCATTTTCCCCTGGGATCACCTTGCAGTAGAATGATGCGCTTTATTACCAAGTCACCAGCCCGATATACCCGATGTTTGATTTTCTTGTTGAATACCTTGATCATATGTTTCTGATACATTTAACCGTGACAGACAGCCGCAAGCCTCTTTTCGTCAATTAGATTCAACGGTCCTAGCCTGGTATGAATCCACTCATCTTCGTCTAAGTCTTCATCTTTCATAATTCTCAGAGAAGGAATTTGAACTTCGACAGGTAGGACAACTTCCATGCCATAGACCAGAGAGAATGGGGTTGCCCCAGTTGATGTTCATGCTGAAGTGTGATAGCCTTGAAGAGTAAATGGTAACATCCTGTGCCAGTCTTTGTAGGTCATAACCATATTATGTATGATCTTCTTAATATTCTTCTTGGCGACTTCCACTGTGCCATTTATCTTTGGTAGATACAGAGAAGAATTGTGGTGCTTGATCTTGAACTGCATGTAGAGTTCAGTGATCACAGTGTTTTTGAGGTTGGTACCATTGTCCGTGATGATTCTCTTGGGGATGCCATACCGGTAGATAAGATTATGTTTGATGAATCGAGCTACCACATTCTTGGTAACAGAGGCGAACGATGCTGCTTCAACCCATTTTGTGAAGTAGTCAATGGCGACGAGAATGATGTGATGTCCGTTAGAAGCAGTAGGCTTGATTTCTCTGATCATATGAATGCCCCACATTGCAAATGTCCACGAAGCAGTCAAAACATTTAAAGGAACCAGAGGCACGTGAACCTTATCAGCATAGATTTGGCACTTATGACAAGTCCTCGAGTGATGGTGACAGTCGGTTTCCATAGTCGACCAATAATAACCTACTCTCAGAATCTTTTAGCCATAGTATGCCCATTGGAATGAGTACTAAAGATGCCTTCATGCATATATTGCATAATTTCCTCTGCTTCCTTCTTGTCCATGCAACGAAGCAAAGTTGAATCATGATTGCGCTTGTATAAAATCCCATTGCTCAAGAAGAACTTAACTGATAACCTCCGTAGGAATTTCTTGTCATTGATTGATGCCCCTTCAGGGTATTCTTGAGCTTCAAGGTACCTTTTCACTTTATGAAACCAGGGTTTATCTTCTACTCTATCAGTATCAATTTCATAGCAATGTGCCAATTCATCGAATCTTTCAATGGTAATTATGGGAGCCTCATTGTCCCATGTGACCTTGAACATGGATGACATTGTAACTAATGCATCCACCAACTGATTCTCTTCTCTTGGGATATGCCCAAAAGTAATCTCTTCGAAGTACGGAATCAAGGTTAGCACATGCTCTCGGTAAGGGATAATATTTGGATGCTTTGTATCCCATTCTCCCTTAACCTAATTGATTAACAAGGTTGAGTCTCCATATACGCTTAAGAACTTGATTCTTAGGTCAATAGAGACTTTAATAGCCATGATGCACGTTTCATATTCAACCATATTATTGGTGCAGTCAAAACAAAGTCTGGCAGTGAAGGGAGTATGATAACCCTGGGGAGAGATAATTATAGCACCGGTCATGTTTCCAAGAGCGTTAGAAGCTCCATCGAAAACCATAGTCCATCGGGATCCTAGCTCAGGTCCTTCATACAGTCCAGGTTCTTTATAATCTTTAATTAGCCCGATGTTCTCATCTAGGAATTTGAAATTCATAGCCCGATAGTCTTCTACAGCTTGATGTGCCAAAAAATCTTTCAGTATACTTCCTTTGATTGCTTTTTGAGTGGTGTACTGAATATCGTATTCTGTCAATACCATTTGCCATCGGGATATTCTTCCGGAGAGAGTTAGATTCTCGAATATGTACTTGATGGGATTCATTTTAGAAATCAATAGAGTAGTATGAGTCAACATATATTGTCTTAGTCGGCAAGCAGCCCATGCCAAAGCACAGCAAGTTTTCTCAAGCAGTGAATATCTTGTTTCACGGTCGGTAAAATTTTTGCTAAGGTAGTATATTGCATGCTTTTTTTGACCAGACTCATCATGTTTCCCCAATACACACCCCATTGAACTCTCTAGCACTGTTAGGTACATGATTAAAGGTCTTTCTTCAACTGGTGGCATCAGAATCGGAGGTTCTTGTAAGTACTCCTTGATTTTATCAAAGTCTATTTGACAGTCATTGTTACACCTAACTACTTGATCTTTCTTCAGCAGCTTGAAGATTGGCTCACTGGTAGCATTCAAATGAGAAATGAATTGGGAAATGTAATTCAGTCGACCTAAGAAACCTCTGAATTTCTTCTTAGTACAGGGAGTTGGCATTTCTTGAATAGCTTTAACTTTTGCGGTATCAACTTCAATACCTTTACCACTAACGACGAAACCTAGGAGTTTTCCAGACCTCACCCCAAAGGTGCATTTGTTAGGATTTAACCTTAGTTTGTACTTCTTCAGCCTTTCAAATAACTTATGTAGATGATCAAGATGTTCCTCTTCAGTATATGACCTTGCTATCATGTCGTCGATGTAGACCTCTATCTCGTGATGAATCATGTCATGAAATAAGGCTACCATGGCACGTTGATAAGTTGCCCCCAGTGTTATTCAACCCAAAAGGCATGACTTTGTAACAGAAAGTTCCCCACTGTGTGACAAAGGTAGTTTTCTCCATGTCTTCAGGCGCCATCTTGATCTGATTATAACTTGATAAACCATCCATGAAAAGGAATACCTTATGCTGAGCAGTGTTGTCGACCAGAACATCAATATATGGAAGTGAGAAGTCATCTTTGGGGCTTCCCCTGTTCAGATCCATGTAATTCACACACATACGTACCTTGCCATCCTTCTTTGGTACCGGAACAACATTAGCAACCCATTAAGGATATGATGTCACTGCTAAGAAACCTGCATTGAATTGTTTCATAACCTCGACTTTGATCTTTTTCAACATTTCAGGACGCATGCGACAAACCTTCTGCTTAATCGGAGAACAACCCTCTTTCATTGGCAGACGGTGAACCACAATATCAGTATCGAGCCCTGGCATGTCTTCGTATGACCAGGCAAATACCTCAACATAGTCGTGCAACATCTGTATTAACCTGTTCTTGACACTATCCTCTAAGTTGGCGCCTATCTTGATATCTTTTTTGTTTGTCTCAGAACCCAAGTTTACCACTTTGACTGGCTCTTCATGTGATTGGATAGCCTTTTCTTCTTGTATTAAGAGTATGGTGAGTTCTCCAGGTATTTCATAATCTTCCTCACCTTCGCCCTCGGCTTGGTAAATTGGATTTTCAAAGTCATAAGCGGAAATAGCAGAGTCATTATCAATGAGATCCGGAGTGGATGGGGATTTGCCGTGTAGTGGGGTGTGTGTAAGAACACATAGCTATTTGAAAGTGTAATCAAGTAAAAGAAAGGCAGAGAATGTAAAATTTGAATGCAAAATGTTCAATGTTTTCATTAAATGAAAATATGACATATGAAATGACAACCCTTAACAAATGAACCATTGTGCCCCGGGAAAGACACAAGGTTTAAAGTCATTGTTTTAAAAGTAATTACATAAACAAACTTCTTAAAGCAATAAAACAGAAATAGATATTACTATTGACTAAAGGAGATAGAGATGATGTCTTTCGCCTTCCAATTGTTGAGTCTGTTTACAATGGTAGGGAAGATCCAGCTACTGAGATCACTCATTATCAGCATCTTCTATTGCATTGACTCCATTGTTGCTGACACAGAATGGAGATTATCCAACACGAGCACGACGAATATCCCTCTGACCTTCTGTAGTAAAGCCCAAACCAAACTTGTCATATTTGTAAGGGATATCAGGAAGCTGACCCCAAATAGTACAACTACCTTCTTCTATAGTAGCTTTGGCATCTTTCAAGGAAGCCATCTTGTGAGGAACCCTTGTAGTCTTTGGAATGGCAGAAACATCTGAGTTTGGGGGGTAGGTTTTGAAAAGGGAAGGTGTTAGCACCATTTTCATCCGTAGTTATCTATGGGCTCTTAATCGCTAGCTCACTTTGAAAATGCTTTGTGTTTGTATATGTTTGAAAATATTTTGAAAAATGCCTAAGTGCAGCAATTTTGTAATGATTCTTGTATCGTTGAGAATGTATACAAAATGTTTGTTTTGAAAATATTTGTGAAAGAAAGTGTTTGTTTTGGAAAGTGTGAGGTGTGAAAATTGTTTTTGTGAGCAAGCGATTACAAGCAATCTACATACTCAAAAGGCCTTTGTTCTTTTCCTCTTCCTTTAAATAGTGCTACCCTACCATTAGTTAGTATGAATCTATATTGTTGGATGTGAGGGACAGGCATGGGTCATCATACAGTCATAGAAGGCAACTTTTATGGCGCTTTAGAAATTTTTTCATAAGGGACTAAGATCGTTTACCGAAGGGTCATTGAGGGACTACGATCTTTTAACTGAGGGTCTTTGCTAAAGCATTCCACGTACGAGGGACATGACTGTTTAAATCTGAGGCAACAAGTGAGGGTCACCCTAGAGGTGCATGTATGTGAAGTTTTTTAATTTCAAGTATCTTGAGATTAAGGTTTTTCTATCGGTTGATTTTAATCTTGCTATACAAACCCTGTTTATTAACAGTAATAAGGAAAACAGTAAATTGCGGAAACTAAATGTCATACGCTATTACAACGCTTCGGGAGTGGGGGTACAAATTTATGAATGGGGATGAAAAGCAAAGTAAACCCTAATTTAAAGTTATTACATATTATTGAGCAGTTACAATAATCAGGAAATAAAGTACGCGGAAATTTGTAAAATAAAGAAAAGAGAAAGGAAATTGTTTTGTGATTTTTTGATGGAAAAAAGTTTGATGATTAACCTAATTATTTGATTAATTTTCACTAACAAAATTTTAATAAAAACCTAAAGAATTCTAAGTTAGAAAATATTTTTGGTGTTTTATTTAGAAAAGATATTTTATAGTGTAAAATAACAAAACCAAATTCTAATCATTTTACAAATTAATTAATAAAATGAAATAAAGTGATTAAATTAAATTAATTTTTATTTATGAAAATTATGTTAATTAATTAAAACCTAAATCTAAATTTTGTGATTTTATTATTTTTCTAATTAAATAAAAAATAAATTGAAAAAAAGAAAAGAATTAAATTAAAACAAAAAAAAAGAAGAAAAAAAAACAAATGGGCCTGTGCTGTAAGCAAAATGGGGGGTATGGAAAACCAAAAATAAAAAGCCCAAATCGGGGAGCCCAAGTTGTTGCGCTGGATCCAGTGGAGGTGACTTTCGGGAGGTGCATCATGGGGCTTGCGCTTGGTGCATTGGATATGCCTTTGATGAGATCTAATGGTTTAGATATGAGGTTGCATCATTGCATGCTGGATTTGCATGTACCAGATCTACAAAGAAAATATTGAAAAATAAAATACCAGAGACATGGATTGAACCCCTGCTCTGGCACACCAACACCTTACTAACACACACGCTTACTAATGGGGTGGCTATTTCATTCGGTTATGAAACAACACCCATTAAATATATTATAAAACATGTTCATAAGTTCAAAATTATGAACTTTATCTTCTTCCTCGCGCCAGAACAAAAACATCACCATTTTCAAATATCAAACTCTTCCATTTCTCAACCATTTTAAAAACTGTAAACATGGAAGTTGTTCTAAATTTCTCCACGAATTCAACCATGTAAATTATAAAAGCTATAGTTTAAAGATGGGCACGAATTTTCTTTGGTACCAAACTGAAAACCTAATATTTCAGAAAACTCAGTTCCAAAATTCTCATCACACATCCAATTAAAATGAAATTTAAGGACATGGTTAGCTTCATAGACATGATATCTACATTTTATCTTTAGAAAGTAAGTGCAAATGATGCTTGAATAAGGATTTTAAAGTTGGAGAAACTTACCTCTGAAGTGAGAATTGAGTTTGAAGTTAGAGCACTTCTGGAGGTGTCAGGATGATCAGGATAGCTTCACTGAACTCCCAAGAAGCTTTTGCAATGCCTACCTTGGATTGAGAGTGCCTCAATTCTTGTGAACAAGTCAAGTTGCAGAGGTGTAAAGTGGAAATTTTATATGATGATGGAATGATTACAGAAGTGTAACATGGGTGTGGATGATTTCTATATGGTGTATAAATGATGTTTAAATGATAAAAAGCGAAAAAACATGAGTGGGTTTGAAGTTGGGTGTTGGAAGCTTCAAATGTGCAACAATGGTGGTTTCTTGGTGATTCTGAGTTTGAGAGTGTTTAAGGGCTTGTGAATTCCTATATTGGCTTGCAAATGATCTCTCTATTTATAGGCAAGAGGTTTGGGAGCAAGGGCTGATCAGATTTGCAAGTTATCATGTTTTGGCTTGGTTGAGATGTAACTTGTGATTTCTTGAGAAATCAAAGTTCCAATGCATAGTACCATGGCTAGTAGAGTGGTTGGGAGCTGTAAACATGTTGCTTCTTGCTTTTTTGCTTAAGTGTGATCAGAGGAAGCAATGTATGGGATCAAGGAGTTAACATTTTGATTAAAGTCACTTTACAAGAATGGCAGTGTTACCTTTCTCCCTTAAATGGAAAGTAAGCTTGGACAAAGCTTGAATCACTTGGATAATGGCTCAAAAGTGTGTGCAATCTTCTGACTATGGATAGATTTGGAGGTTTAGAGGCCTGCAAAGTGATATTATGCAGCATAGTTATGAGATTTGATTATGAGTTCATCATAAAAATGACCTATAATTCAAGTTTGACATGCCATCTTCATCTCTTCGAATCTTCTAGCTCAAGCATGATAAATTTGCGCTCTTGAACATTTTGGAAAGCTTGAGACATGATCTTCAACTTTCATGTTTACCATTTTGGATAAATCAAATGGAAACTTCTTGAAAATTGTCCAAGAGGTTGAGATGAAAAATTGACCAAAACTTGTTGAAACAATTTCTAAGTGTTGGAAAAAAATATCACAACTTCATGGGCTCATATCTCTTAAATTAAGCACTTTTTGAGGATCTCACAGATTAACGAAGTTGTAGAATTCATCAACCCCTATAACTTTCATGTTGAAAGTTTTCTTTGAATCAACTTGGATCTTAGTGAAAAATGGCCATGAAGTAGTGATTTTGTTAAGAACAAAAACACTTAGAATTTTTTCTAAGTGTTGGAAATTTTTCCAACTTTTGACTTTTATTGATGTTTTTTTATTCTTGATGATCAAGTTTGATTGTTTTGAGTATTTTAATGATTCTTGATTTTTGAATTCCAATGTTGACCAAAAATTCAAAGTTTGACTTTTGTTTGATTGTTGACTTTTCATCAATTGATTCAATTCTTCAACTATCAATCACTTGTATCTTTGGAAATGTCTTGAGCCATGTAATTAGGTAAAGATGTTGTATTTGAGTCCTTAAGATCATACCTTAAGCCACTAGGTCATGCACTAGGCCAAAAGTCAATGATCAGTCATCTTCAATCAAAACCCTAATTTTGGTAAATTTTGACTGTGATACGGTGGCAGAACTGAATGTTTAATATTGGTTTGCGTTTTGCGTTTTTTGTTTGCAAAATGTAGCGGTAAGCAAGAGTCGCCACCGACTTTTATTTCATCCAATCATCGAAAAGGAAAAAGAACAGAAAAAACCTTTTTTCGAGATATTCTGAGTACGGGGGTAGATTATAGAAAGGGAATGTGTTAGCACCCTTTCTATCCGTAGTTATCTACGGGCTCTTAGGTACTTGCTCATTTTTTCAAATTGCTTGTGTGTGTTTGTCTTGAAAATGTTTTACTTTGTGATAACCCTTGTATCAGTCCTCAAGAATGTGACGAGGTTTGTTTTGAAAAGTGTTTGTGTGAAAAGTTTTCATTGAGCAAGTACCTATTAGCATCTACCTACTCGGAAAAAAATCGTTTATGTTCTATTTCCTTTAGACAACGCTATCCCACTATTAAGGAGTAGGTAGCACCATCGTTGGAGTTGTAAGGGACATTCGAAAGGGACGTACGGTCACAAAAGCAATGTTAGGACACCTTAGTAACCATCCTAGAGTCCTAAAGATCTTTTCCAAGGCAACAGTGGAATGGGTCATTTTTTGATCTTTTGGGACATAGAGGATAGTCACTAAAACATCCTATGCTTCATGACCGTTTACGGAAGGCAACCGGAGTGAGAGTATACCCTAAGAGTGAGCATGTGCAAGTGTGCTTTGTTTCAGTTATTTTAATCTTTTCACATTAGGGTTTTCTAATTGTTTTAATTTTTCATGCATTCTTACCATACAATTCTATTAGCCATACATCTAACAGTTAAAGATTGCGGAAATTAAAAGTGCGAGGAAATAAAACCTAGCTATTACAAGACTTCGGGGAAGGGGGATTAATTACATAACCAAAAATTGGGGATTTAAAGCAAGAAATAAAACCCTAATTTAACTATTACAAACCCTGAACAGTTACAAAATAATGGAAAAAATAATTAACAAGCGCGCGGCAAATTAAATACGAGGACGGTAATTAATAACTTAAAACCATAATTGAGAGAAATAAATTTTGTGAATTTTTATTTGAGAAAACATTTAAATGCAAATTAATTAAACTTAATTTCTAATTGTTTTTAAATTATGAAAGAAATCAAATTAACCTAATTTCCTAATTAAATAAAATAATTTATTATTAAAAAAATCTTTTTCGTATTTTTGTGATTTGTTGGTTTTATGATTAATTAAAAAACAATTAATTTTTTGGTGAAAAAAATAAATAAACAAAAATAATTAAAATGAAAGAAGTAAATAAAGAAGAGAAAAAGAATGGGCATGGAGTGATGAAGCAGACTGGGAGTGCATGCTGAACTTCTGAACCCCAAAAGGATAGTCCAGAGTCTGGCACCTGATCCAATGAGACCATCTTCTGGAGGATCATGGTGGACCTGCGTATGCTGGCGTTGGATCTGGCTGAAGATGGATCTAGAGGGTGATGATCTGGCTGAATATGGATCCAGAGGATGATGAATCGGCTGAAGATGGATCCAAAGGATGATGATCTGGCTTAAGATGGATCCAGAGGATGATGATCCTCAGATGGTGAGGTGTGCAGGATCTGGCTGGAGATGGATCCAGAAGATGACGATCCTCAGAAGGTGAGGTGTATGGATCTGGCTGGAGACAGATCTAGAAGATGATGATCCTCAGAAGGTGAGGTGTGCTGGATCTGGATGGAGATGGATCCAGAAGATGATGATCCTTAGAAGGTGATGTGTATGGAACCTGCAAGGAAATTGGAAGAAAAATAGAAGATGTTGGAGGCATGGGTCGAACCTCTGACCTCTCATACACAACGCCTAATCAACCTTCCTGCAAGCTACTGGGCCATCTGGCCTTTTGTTAACAAAAATAAACAAAATATAATATGATAAAAAAACACATTATGCCCAGAACAAAACGCGCCAAAATTCAAACTAGCCAGTGGGACGTTGCCACATCATTGCCTTCTTCCCAGAAAATGTTATTTTAGGTTTCTGAACCTTTACCTACAGACGCAAGTCTGTTGCTAAAAACCTGTGTTATTCAATAATCAAGCACATGCAATATAAATTCAATCAGGCCTAATTTTGCTTAAATCACAAAACCCCAAATTGGAGCACGAAACACGAGCAATGGCAAAAGCTTGTTCCTGCACTGTAACTTAAATCAAACTATCCAGAAACATTGCAAACATGATGATGAACACAAATATATGGGTAAAATACATTTATAATGCGTAAATCATAGAAATCAAATTTGAGCTCTTAGTGCAAACTGTGATGCTTCTATGCGAGGATTCTTGATGTTTTGAAGCCTGCAAATGGTTGGGAATGCCTCCTGAGATGCCAAGGAATTGATTTTTGGATTTGAATCCCTTGAATAGCCCTCTATCCCAAAATTTGCACCTCACTTTTTTATCAAAAATTTTGAGTTTTCTTCTGACAGTTTCACGCCTCCAATCCTTGTTTTTGTGCATTGGAATTGTTATTTATATGTAGTGCACTGAATTAGCTCAACAAAAAGTATTCAAATCTTGGCAAATTAGGAAGATTGTATTTGATTTCCTCATGTATGATTTCTTTCCAAAACCTGCTTCAATCCAATCTTTTTCAACCCTAATGAAACTTGCACGATTTGGTTGGCATGCTAGCTGTAGATGGACTCAGAATATGCATAAAAATCTCAAGATTTGATTTGTTTTCATTTTTTTGCCATTTAATTTGATTTATTTTGATTTAATTGAATAAAAAATCAAAATAAATGATAAAAGTAATAAAAAAATAGGTGGCAAAGCTCAGGGGTCGTGGGTCCTATTAGAAACATGTTTCAAGCAAGAAAACATGGGCCCCTTTGGAAAAAATGCAAATTTGAGCAATGTTGATTTTTGACAATTTTGTAAAAAAGGTCAACTTTGACAAGGCATATCTCTCTCAATTTTGACCCTAGTAGGATGTTCTTTGACTTTTTAGAAAGCTTAGGATGTTCTCTAAGCAACCCTTTTGGTCTCATCTCAATTTAGTCTTCCATGTTTATGTATGAAGCTTTGAACCACAAGGTGTTTTTGTTGACTTTTCAAAAGGACCTATAATGTCAAAATTCATATCTTTTTATGAGTGCATATTTTGAACTTGTGAGCTGAACTTGAGTTGTAGGAAATTGTATCCTCTTCAAAATGAGCTTTGGATGGAAAATGTCTGATAAAGCATGTGGAAGTTATGCTTGGTCAAAGTTGGGTTGACTTTTCCTAAGAAACCCTAATTTAGCAACTTTTGGGTTTTGATGAATTTAGAGCATTCCTTGAGGAATCATGATCAACCCTTGATCAAATGATGGATATAACTTCAAAATGTTGATGTTGACCAAAAATCTTAAGGTTTGACTGTATGTGGGCCACAATTGACTTTTGACCTAGTATTGTCGATTCTCAAGCATCTAAGTAGTTGACTGAGCAAACTTCTTGTGCAAGGCTTGAAACTTGGCATGGATGACCTTGGGAACATATTAGGACCTTGGGAAGCATTTGAGCCCTTTATGGTCCTCCCATCTTGATGAAAGTAGAAACCCTAATTTTGAGGTGCACTGCCTTAGGAGAGAGTTTGTCTGGTCAACTCTTGGACTTCCTTGTGCAACTTGGGGACCTCAATTGACATTTGTTGAGTGAAATGAGAGGGAAAATTTTAGGGTATAACAGTTTCCCCTGTTCAATCTTCTTAAACCCGAGGATGTATATTGGCTCGTCTGCCTTTCGTGATCTAAAGGTGGAAGATGATTGAACACTAAAGTGCCCAGAAATTTGCACTCGCATGAAGTGACACTTGACTTGTGATATCGGGAATGGGCTTACAGATGCCATTAGGAAGTCGATGATAGAAGATTATCGGAGATGGGCTTAAAGATGACATCCTGGATGTGGCAGAGAATCGTCGGAGATGGGCTTAAAGACGCCATCTAGAGGATGTCGATTTCCTGTCTTGGGAGAAATAGAGTTTTAGGAACTTCAGTTGTCCGTTACTCTACTGGGGAATAACTCCAGCTTGAGGAAGCGGAAGTGTACTGCGTATCTGGTCGGAGTATATGTTGCACTGCGACTTACTGGGGAAACGCGAAACTAATCATGTTTGATCGGGTCTCGGTCTTACAATGTTGGACCGCTGCTTGGGGATAAGAGAGGAGGAACCTGGATAGTAAGGTTATAAGAAGGAACCTGGATAGTAGGGTTACTTTGATATGGGAGCCTGGATAGTAAGGTTATGAGAAGGAACCTGGATAGTAGGGTTACTTCGATATGAAAGCCTGGATAGTAGGGCTGCTGAGAAGGAACCTGGATAGTAGGATTACCTCGATATGAAATCCTGGATAGTAGGGCTGTGAGAAGGAACCTAAATAGTAGGGTTACTTCGATATGAAAGCCTGGATAGTAGGGTTGTGAGAAGGAACCTGGATAGTAGGGTTACTTCGATATGAAAGCCTGGATAGTAGGGTTGTGAGAAGGAACCTGGATAGTAGGGTTACTTCAATGTGAAAGCCTGGATAGTAGGGTTGTGAGAAGGAAACTGGGTAAGGCTGCTTTGTGAGGAGTTTGGGTAAAACTGCATCTGAACCGAGAAGGAACCTGGGTAAGGTTACTTTGGGATAAGTTCGTGTAAAACTTCAGGATGAACCGGGGTAAGGTTATAAGTTTGTGTAAAACTTCGGGATGAACCGGGGTAAGGTTATAAGTTTGTGTAAAACTTCAGGAGGAACCGGGATAAGGCTATTTTGTGATAAGTTTGTGTAAAACTGCATCTGAGCTGAGAAGGAACCTGGGTAAGGTTATAAGTTTGTGTAAAACGTCAGAGTGAATCGGGGTAAGGTTACTTTGATCTGAAAATGTAGACTAGTTGACCCGTTTGATTTCTGGAACTGAGTTTCCATTAGTTGTTTGTAGATGTAATCTGTATAACTGCTGGATTCTTCAAAACTGATCGTCTTTTCCTGAAAAATATCAGGGTTAGTTGTATGCGATGCATGAAATGCAGGGCGAGATTATGTTCTCAAAATAAATGAGATTATGTTGTATATGATATGTATGCGTATGTCGTGATGTATGTTCATGAAATACTGTTGGGGTATGCTTGTGCCTGGGAAAATAAATCCCTGACTGTTGCTGGAGATTCACAAATATTCTGTTAGGAAGAAGATGCTTGAGAATAAACTCTGCGGGGACCAAACCTTAGGGAAGAGATACTCTGTTGGTAGACCTGCTGATCTGGAGAGATAAACTCGACTGTGGATGAAATTCCGTTGTTGGAGCTGATGAGCTCTGTTGGAGATTGAGCTTCTGTATCTGTAGAAATAGACTCCGCTTGGGGAATGAAATTTATTGACTCGCCTGCGATTACAAACCTCAGATGGGGATAGTTATATCCTGTCTCGGGAAAGCTGACATCAATGCCTTTGGATATTTTTACTCTGTGGGGAGTGCGCATACCGATAATTATGTTCCCAAGCATGACTCTATCCCGATGCCTGCGGGGCAAAGTGACTGTAGGGTTCAGTACTTCTTATTTTCCTTGTTTCTGGAATTACGAGTAATTGTCTTTTGTTTCTTATGCAAATATTTATGAGCAGCAATCATTTTCAAATGCACATATCAAAAATAAATCATTGGACGTTCTTGCAAAATAAAACAAAAATAGAAAAAGAAACAAACTGAAGTTTTGTAAGAATGACTTGTATTGATTTTGAAATTGGCCTGTAATAGGCATTTTGTACAAAGAGGATGACGTCTTAGTAAGTGAATACCGCCAAAAGGAATTATAATTTGTGCAAAAGAAAGAAAAACTTCTATGTGAAACAACCCCATTGGGTTCCAACTCTGCTATTGCCTTTATATCTTCAAGCGTCTCATCACTTTGCTACTTGGCCGAAGGTTGATCAGATTGGTTGGCGTCGTGTGAGCTTGATAGTCGATACTGAAGTCTGGTCGCAAGATGATCCAATGAGACATGGTGATACGCTTTAATCCCTAACTTTTGCTAGGTTTGCCCTTTCGGGTTTTCAATCCACCGGGATACCCTTTTTTTCCCAAGCCTCCCTTTCGGGTTTTTGACTTGCCGGGTGTATAAATTTTTTCATTTTCATCCCTTACTTTTGCCCGAACCCTTTTAGTTCGCCGAGAGGCCCTTATTTTTGCCTAGGCCAGTCAACCTAGCGAGTCTTTGATTATGCGTAGTATTTTTTCACTATGTCTGCATTGACAGGGTGAGGAAGGTCGTCACCATCCATGTTGGTTAGAATCATGGCTCCTCCCGAGAAAATATTCTTAACCATAAATGGACCTTCGTACCTGGGGGTCCATTTTCCCTTGGGATCACCTTGCGGAAGTATGATGCGTTTAATCACCAGATCCCCGACTTGATATTCTTGACGCCTGACTTTCTTGTTAAAAGCCTTGATCATTCGCTTTTGATACGTCTGACCATGGCAGATAGCAGTAAGTCTTTTTTCGTCGATTAGATTTAATTGATTAAGCCGGGTTTGGATCCAGTCGTCTTCATTCAAACTTGCATCCTCCATAATCCTGAGAGAAGGTATCTGGACTTCTATGGGTAGGACTGCCTCCATGCCATATACAAGGGAGTAGGGTGTTGCCCCTATCGACGTCTGTGTTTAGGTACGATACCCATGAAGAGAGAATGCTAACATCTCATGCCAGTCTTTATATGTCACTGTCATCTTTTGTATAATCTTCTTGATGTTCTTGTTAGCAGCTTCAACAGCCCCATTCATCTTCGGCCGGTAGGGAGAAGAGTTATGATGTTGTATCTTGAACTGTTTGCAGAGCTCGGTGATCATTGTGTTATTTAGATTCGTACCATTGTCAGTGATAATTATCTCTGGTACACCATATCGACAGATCAGATTGTGTTGGATAAACTGCACCACGGCATTCTTGGTTACTGTAGCAATGGAAGCTGCCTCAACCCACTTTGTGAAGTAATCAATTGCTACCAGAATGAAGCGATGCCCGTTGGACGCAGTAGGTCTGATCTCGCCGATCATATCAATACCCCACATTGCAAAAGGCCAAGGGGTCGTCAAAACATTCAGGGGCACCAGAGGTACATGCACCTTATCAGCATAGACTTGGCATTTATGACAGGTTCGAGAGTGCTGATAACAATCGGCTTCCATAGTGGACCAGTAGTATCCTTCCCATAGGATTTTCTTAGCCATGGTGTGTCCACTAGAATGGGTTCCAAAAGTACCTTCATGTAGATCTGTCATGATCCTCCCTGCTTCGCTCTTGTCTACACACCGTAGTAGTGTGGAGTCATGGTTGCGTTTATAGAGGATCCAATTACTGAGGAAGAAATTTGCAGCGAACCTCCTGAGGAACTTCTTATCATTGACAGATTCCCCTTCGGGATATTCCTGAACCTCGAGATACCTTTTGACTTCATGAAACCAGGGTTTGTCTGCCACTTCTTTGGTATCGATCTCCCAGCAGTGTGCGGGTTCATCCAACTTCTCAATGGTAATCTGGGGAGCCTCATTGTCCCACCTAACCTTGAACATAAAAGACATGGTAGCTAGCGCGTCCGCCAACTGGTTTTCCTCTCATGGGAAATGCTCGAAGGTTATCTCCTCAAAGTGTGGGAGCAATGTCAGTACATACTCTCTGTAAGGGATGAGATTTGGGTGCTTCGTATCCCACTCACCCTTGATCTAACTTATCACTAGAGCGGAATCCCTGAATACACTTAAGAACTTAATCCTCAGGTCAATAGCAGCTCGAAGACCCATGATACACGCTTCATACTCCGCCATGTTGTTGG
This sequence comes from Vicia faba, assembly GCA_948472305.1. Lineage (NCBI taxonomy): Eukaryota > Viridiplantae > Streptophyta > Magnoliopsida > Fabales > Fabaceae > Vicia > Vicia faba. The sequence goes on from CATIWC010000397.1 coordinate 47,337, forward strand.
TGCAGTTGAAACATAATCGGGCGGTGAATGGAGTATGACAGCCCTCGGGAGATATGATCACATGCCAATACCGTTACCCAGTGCGTTCGAGGCTCCATCAAAATACATAGACCATCGAGATCCTTCCTCAGGTCCTTCATCCGGTCCAGGCTCTTCCTAGTCAGTCACCAACATGATATTCTCACCCGGGAACTCAAAATTCATGGATTGGTAGTCGTCCACGACCTGTTGAGCCAAATGATCAGCCAATACACTCCCCTTGATTGCTTTTTGGGTCGTATATTGTATGTCGTATTCAGTTAAGATCATTTGCCACCTTGATATCCTTCCGCGGAGAGAGGGCTTCTCGAAAATATACTTGATCGGATCCATCTTTGATATCAACAAGGTAGTGTGAGTCAGCATATACTGTCTCAGCCCGCGAGCAGCCCATGCCAAAGTTCAGCAAGTTTTCTCGAGCAATGAGCATTGGGTCTTACATAAGGTAATAAATGGCGTTCTCTTTTCGGCCAGACTCGTCATGCTGCCCGAGCACGCACCCCATTGAATTGTCTAGCACTGTCAAATATAATATCAAAAGTCTTCCTTCCACTGGAGGCATCAGAATTGGTGGTTCTTGAAGGTATTCCTTGATTCTTTCGAAAGAGGTCTGGCATTCATCATTCCACTTTACCACTTGATCTTTCTTCAGAAGCTTGAAGATTGCCTCACAAGTAGCAATCAGATGTGAAATGAACCTGGCGATGTAATTCAGACGTCCCAATAAACCTCTAACCTCCTTCTCTGTACGGGGAAGGCATCTCTTGTATGGCCTTTACCTTCGCAGGGTCTACCTGAATACCCTTATCACTGACAAAAAAATCCAGAAGCTTACCAGATCTTACCCCGAAGGTACACTTGTTCGGATTCAACCTAAGCTTGTATGTCTTCAACCTATCAAACAATTTCTGGAGATGATCAAGGTGCTCTTCCTCAATATGAGACCTGGCTATCATGTCATCGACATACACTTCGATCTCATGGTGAATCATATCGTGAAACAAAGAAACCATGGCGCGCTGATAGGTTACCCCAGCATTCTTCAACCTAAAAGACATCACCTTGTAGTAGAAGGTGCCCCACTGTGTGACGAAGGTTGTCTTCTTCATGTCTTCAGGAGCCATCTTGATCTGGTTGTAGCCAGAGAAACCATCCATGAAGGAGAATATTTTATGTTGTGCGGTGTTGTCGACCATGACATCAATATGAGAAAGTGGGAAGTCATCCTTGGGGCTTTCCCTGTTCAAATCTCTGTAATCTACGCACATCCGTACCTTACCGTCCTTCTTAGGTACCGGAACCACATTAGCAACCCATTATGGATACGAAGTGACAGCTAAGAATCATGCATCAAACTGTTTCATGACCTCTGCCTTGATCTTCTCTGACATTTCAGGGCGCATACGATGAACCTTCTGTTTAATCGGAGGATATTCTTCTTTAGTCGGTAGGCGATGTACCATAATATCAATGTCCAAACCAGGCATATCTTCATAGGACCAGGCGAAGATCTCAACATAGTCGTGCAACATCTGTATCAACCTCTGTTTGACGCTAAGCTCCAGATTTGCACCTATTTTAACCTCTTTTCTGTTTTCCTCAGTACCCAAGTTCATTGTCTCAACCGGCTCTTCATGAGGCTGTATGGCCCTCTCTTCCTGTTGTAATAGTCTAACAAGTTCTTCGGGAACCTCACAATCATCCTCACCTTAGTCCTCGGCTTGGTCGATTGGATTTTTGAAGTTATAATTGGCAATAGAAGAGCTGTTATCAATGGGATCCAGAGTGGATACGGATCTGCATTATGATACGTGAGTGTGTGCAAGAGAATAGCTGTTTTGAAAAACAGAAAAGAAAAACAAAGAGCGCAAAATTTGTATGCAAGAAACGTCCAATGCTTTATTAATGATTATGAAATGTCAAACAATTACCCTCACAAGCAAAGCCAAGGTGCCTCGGGCAAGGCACCGGGCCGTAAAGTTTCAAATTGTTTATTAAAAATCTTAAAACAAATAAGTCAATTACTACGGAATAAAAGAAACATGTATGAAGTCCCTAGCCGTCCAGTTACTCGGTCCACCGTTGGCAGTCGGGTAGATCCAGCTATCAATGTCTGATTCCTCTCACTATCTTCAATGGTGTTAACCCTACGATTGCTGATGCGTAGGGGAGGTCCCCCAGCCCGAGCGTGTCTAATAGTTCTTTGAGTCTCTGTAGTAAAGCCCAAACCAAATTTATCAGTTTTATGGGTGAAATCAGGGAGCTGACCCCAATTGGCACACCCACCTTCTTCAACCACAGCCCTGGCATCCTTGAGAGAAGCCATCTTCAGAGGAGGTTTGTTGCTTGTAGTTTCAGTCGAAGCCAAGATCTGAGGGACCTCTCCAAAATTCTGACAAGGAGTTTCTATGTATTCCCCGTCCATCTCTACGTAGCGGAAGGAGTTGAGGTGACTTACCATATATTCTTCTTTTCCCCGCACTGTAACAATCTTTCCTTTCACCGGATACTTCAGCATTTGATGGAGTGTGGAGGTTACTGCCCCAGCCTCGTGGATCCAAGGACGACCCAGCAAACAAGAATACGACAACCTGATATCCATCACATAGAAAGTGGACCCAAAAGTCCGAGAATCCACTTTGACAGGGATATCCACCTCCCCGTGCACCATTCTCTTCGATCTGTCAAAAGCCCTTACCACAATGTTACTAGGCTTTAGAGTTAGACCCTCGCAATCCAAACGGTCCAACGCCTTCTTCAGCAGAACATTCAGTGAAGACCCAGTATCTACCAGCACATGAGCCATAGTGGTGCCCCTACATTCAATCGGGACATGCAGTGCATCATTATGCTTCCTTCCCTTTGGTGTCAAATCCGCATTTGAAAAACCCAGCCCATTATCAGCAGTCAGGCTGGCCACACAATCTTTAAACTGATCAGTTAAAGTTTCTTGCGGCACATGCACGGTCTTGAGAAATGCAATCAAAGCCTTCGCATGGGCTTCAGAACACAACAGTAGAGACAACATGGATATCTTTGATGGGGCCTGCCCCAGCTGTTAGACCACGTTGTAGTCGCTCCTCTTAATGATTTTCAGTATCTCTTATATTTCTTTCTTAGAGGCCTCCACGACAATTTTCTTAGGCGCCTCCGTCCGGGCAGGCTCACCTATAACTTCTTTGTCGCGGGTATCAGACGATTCACCGACAGGGGTAATAACTGGAGTAAGAACAGGAATTATAGATGATGTACTAGCAGGGACAACAGATGTAATGACAATAGGCTTGTTAACGGTCTTAGGGGAAATCTTGGGAGAGGAGACTCTTCCACTTCGGGTGATTTTACTGGTTCTAACAATGTTATCACTATCAGGATCAACTTCTTCATCTTTCAGATCTTGTTTGATGCCATGATAGTACACATCGACACCATAATTCCAGGGGACAGCTTTATCGGAGACATACGGGACAGAACCGGGAACAGTGATTATCAGCAGAGTAATTCTTGGGGCAAGTGTAATCCTAACAAGTCTTCTCGAGGAAACCTTGGAAGGATTGGCGAAAATGTTTATAATGGCAACGTCTTCAACTGGAACAACAGGAACTATAGTTTTCTCAAACATAATTTCTTTGCTATCTATCAGGAGTTGGACGCCTAATTTCAGCAGACGGCAATCAGAAGGTAGAAGCGAACACATGTGGCAACCTTCACCACAACCCGGAAATAAACCGGCCAACAGCAAATTCTTCTTGACAGTCATGAGAGGAGTAGAAACTTCATCAACAAAGGTAACAAACAAATTAGTATCGATAGCATTAACCCCACGACCGTGTTTAGGCATAGGAGCAGTTATGACATTTGGCTTCTCTGGAGCATCAAAATCTATCTCCTTGGCTTCAATCAAGTCTCGTACTTTGTTTCTCATAGCCCAGCAGTCATTTGTATCGTGGCTAGGACTCTCAGAATGATAGGCACACCGGGCATTTGGATTATATCGGGGAGATATAACATTTGGATTCTTGGGAGCCTCTCTCAAGGTTGCCGAGTTGGATTTCAGCAGATGAGGTAGAACTTCAGCCAATGTCATGTTGATGCGGGTAAACTGTCGTTGCGGTCTTTCCACCCTTTGTTGATTATTGCATTGTGGAGCAGCTGCAGGTCTAGGTATCATCACGGCTATTACTGTCTGACGTTGTTCAGCCTTGTTCTGACCCCTTGGGCTGTAGATGGAACTGGCTTCCTTCTTACCAGCAAAAGGCTTCTTTACTGAACTTGAAGAGGCACCCTTCTATATTTTTCCGCTTCGAATTTCGGCTTCTACTCTTTCCCCAGTTAGGATCAGCTCGGTGAAACTAGCTGATGAACTGCCGATCAAATGATTGAAAAACGGACCAGATAGCGTCCCCAGAAACATATCAACCAACTCCCTATCAGACAACGGGGGTTGAACTCTCCCAGCCAAGTCTCTCCATTTTTGTGCATAATCTTTAAAACCTTCACCTGCACCCATGGACATACTCTGGAGTTGAGTACGAGTGAGAGCAAGGTCGGCATTATATTGATACTGCTTGTAGAAAGCAGCATCCAGATCTTCCCAGTTTCGGACATTGGCTCCCTCCAGCTGGTAGAACCATTCAAGCTGAGTCCCTGACAGACTATCTTGAAAGAAATGCACCCACAAATTTCTATCAGCAGTGTGGGGTTGGATCTTCCTGACATAAGAACGGAGATGGAGTTTTGGGCACGACACCCCATCATACTTAGCAAAAACTGGAGCTTTGAACTTCTGTGGGATGACTACTTCCGACACCAATCCCAGTTCTTCGAAATCCAGTCCAGGTATCCTCTAAACTTCCATGGCACTCAGACGGTCTTCCAACTATTTGTATCTATCCTCAGTAGGAGGATATTGCTCGTCGTTATAATCAGTATAATTTTCAGAGACTGCAGGACTAGGGTCCTTCGCTTCTTCTTGGTTCTCCCCTTCCTTAGATGAAGAGGTCAGGTCGACCCGTCGCTTCAACCGCTCTCCAAACCTTTGGACCGTTTTCAAAATACCAGCAACCTTCTTCTTTTTCTTCCTCTCTTTCAGAATGAGGGCTATCAAATCCTCCTGCCCCTTTGCCAGACTGATGAACATTTGTTGGAACTGGGCGTTATGTGCCTGCAGGTCCTTAATGCTTTGTCGGAAGACATTTCTGCTGAAATAAAAAGCGAAGGAGATGAGAAACCTGTAATGGTACCTGTAATGATGTGTATGATAATGGTATGCGCATGCAATGATTTCAAAGACCTCGGAAAATATAAATTTGCAAACCAAAAATAAACAAAAGCTTTATTAGCTGAAATTGAAGTTCAAATTCCCTCTAGGCGTTACAATTAAAAATAAACAAATCTAAAACTAGAAAGAAAAAATCAAAAGTCCCATGGATGCTTCCTCTTTGCACCGAGATAATCATTCAATCCTTTTTCCTCATGCAACTGCTTTGTGAGCTCTAAGGCCTTCCTCTCCTGAGCATAAAACTGATCCATGTAAGTATCTCGCTCCTTCATCATCTGAATCCAAGACCTTTGTAATTCCCCAAGATCAGTGGGCATGTAAGGATAGAGAACCGTGTAAGGAATGCCTTCTTCAGTAGTGGGTTCCATAATCACTGGTAAAACGGACACATAGGGTATCATAAGCTGCTGAGCACGAGCTTGTACCCATTGTAGATAAGGTTCTATTGGAATGGAAGTCTTTGGCCCAAAATCCCTGACGCTCGATCTGTTTACCATGCCCCAAGCTCGTATGAACCTCTGGCGATACTCTTGAATATCATCCTCATAGTTGAATAAAATACCCTCGATAAGTAAATCATGGGGACCATCCCTTCGAGCGTAACCAAATTATCGCAGATCTAAACAAAGGATTGTAGGTTATACCCCCTTTGATACCAAGTAATGGGACATTAGGGTACTCCCCGCAGCGGTCAATGATAGCAATGTTTTCCATAGATCGAGAACACCAAAGAGTATCTGTATGAGAGAGTGACATTATCCTTTGTGACCAAACCAGACCTTCTTCATTCTTCAGTATAGACTTAGGGAGGTGAGAAATAAACCACCTCGACAGAAATGGCATGCAGCACACGAGAATCCCTCTTCTCCTCATGGTACGAGTATGGAGAGTGTGCAAAATATCTCCGAGTAAGGTAGGCACAGGATTGTGAGAGAGAAAGATCTTGATAGCATTCACATCTACGAATGAGTCCGGATTAGGGAAGAGAACTAAACCATAGATAAGAAGAGCCAAAACCTCCTCAAAAGCCTGAAAATCCATATTATCCTAAAAGAGCCGGGCTTTGTCTATCAGAAACTTAACTAGAAAACCCTTGACTTCGCTTCTCGTTTCCCAATTGGATACCACGTCGGCCCGTTTCAGATGTAAAGCTGAGGCAATGACTTATTGCTTAGGAACTTCTTCTAGACCTGTGAAGGGTACCTGTTCAAGAATAGGTATATCCAATAGCTGAGAGAATTCTTCCAAGGTAGGCACCAACTGATAGTCTGGAAAGATGAAGCAGTGGTGCTTGGGATCAATGAACTGAAAGAGTAAACTCATCATCTTTTCATCAAAGTTTGAAGTAACCAGGTTGAGAAGTTGACCATGTCTCTTAGTGAATGTAGAAGTTTTAGAAACCCTTGATGCTAGATCTTTGAGTTGGGAAGGTATCTTCACAAAGTTGATTCAGATGGTATTTCTATGAACGGAAGCCATAATCTGCAAAACAGAACAAAGATAAATTCCCTTGGTCTTTGAAATGGTTAGTTCAATAAGCATGGATGTTGTGTTATGATGCATGATGTCATGATAAACCACAGGTATAGAAAACACAGATATAGAAAACACAGTCAAGTCACACCAAGTCCTTAGGTGTAAGGCTTGCATGAGGTTAAAGGTAGTACCCTCTTGAAGTTAGTTGGTTCAAACCTGTACTAAAAAATTAACCGGGTTCTAGAGATTCTCAATATCACTGATCATCCTTTATCGGCATTGTTTCAGCTCTCAATCTTTTCTTGCGGCCAAAATATCTTGAAAGCCTGATCTCAATGAGTGTAGCACCGAGTATCAACCAGTTCTCAGCTCTACACTGAGGCTGACTATCTCGCTACTTTCTAATGGCCAGGTTGTTCAACTAAGGTTCTAAGGTCCGTTGGTGCTTCACGACACCACGTGGCGGCCCCGTATTCTCCTTGTTTCCCCATGAAGGATATCGGTACCAACCAAAGTGCCACACCAACACAGCCATCGCTTAAACCATATCGGTCTACACCGCACAGTCTCCACGATCTATTGTTGTTTACCTAATAAGTTCCCCTAGATCCGGGTATAGGATCTATAGTAACCCCAGACAAAACCCTTAAAAGTAAAGCAAACAAGACAATCAAGAGAAGCAATTTTAATGACCTAGATCCTAAGGTATACCCCACTTATATATTCCCCAGCAGAGTCTCCAGTTCTGTGATATGGTGGCAGAACCGACTATTTAATACTGGTTTGCATTTTTCATTTTTTGTTCGTAAAATGCCGCGGTAAGCAAGAGTCGCCACCGACTTTTATTTCATCCAATCATGGAAAATGAAAAAGAACAGAAAAAACCTTTTTTCGAGATATTCTGGGTACGGGGTGTATATTATAGAAAGGGAAGGTGTTAGCACCCTTTCTATCTGTAGTTATCTACGGGCTCTTAGGTACTTGCTCATTTTTTCAAATTGCTTGTGTGTGTTTGTTTTGAAAATGTTTTACTTCGTGATAACCCTTGTATCAGTCCTCAAGGATGTGACGAGGTTTTTTTTGAAAATTTGTTTTGAAAAGTGTTTGTGTAAAAAGTTTTCGTTGAGAAAGTACCTATTAGCATCTACCTACTTGGAAAAAAAAATCATTTATGTTCTATTTCCTTTAGACAGTGTTATCCCACTATTAAGGAGTTAGTAGCACCATCGTTGGAGTTGTAAGGGACATTCGAAAGGGACGTACGGTCACAAAAGCAATGTTAGGACACCTTAGTAACCATCCTAGAGTCCTAAAGATCTTTTCCGAGGCAACAGTCGAAAGGGTCAGTTTTTGATCTTTTAGGGAATAGAGGATAGCCACTAAAACATCCTATGCTTCATGACCGTTTACCGAAGGCAACTGGAGTGAGAGTATACCCTAAGAGTGAGCATGTGCAAGTGTGCTTTGTTTCAGTTATTTTAATCTTTGCACATTAGGGTTTTCTAACTGTTTTAATTTTTCATGCATTCTTGCCATACAATCCTATTAGCCATACATCTAACAGTTAAAGATTGCGGAAATTAAAAGTGCGAGGAAATAAAACCTAGATATTACAAGGCTTCGGGGAGGGGGATTAATTACATAACCAAAAATCGGGGAATTAAAGCAAGAAATAAAACCCTAATTTAACTATTACAAACCCTGAACAATCACAAAATAATGGAAAAAATAATTAACAAGCGCGCGGCAAATTAAATACGAGGTCGGTAATTAATAACTTAAAACCTAATTTAGAGAAATAAATTTTATGGATTTTTATTTAAGAAAACATTTAATTGCAAATTAATTAAACCTAATTTCTAATTGTTTTTAAATTATGAAAGAAATCAAATTAACCTTATTTCCTAATTAAATTAAATAATTTATTATTAAAAAAAAGCTTTTTTGTATTTTTGTGATTTGTTCGTTTTATGATTAATTAAAAAATAATTAATTTTTTGGTGAAAAAAATAAATAAACAAAAATAATTAAAATAACAGAAGTAAATAAAGAAGAGAAAAAGAATGGGCCTGGAGTGATGAAGTAGGCTGGGAGTGCATGCTGAACTTTTGAACCCAGGAAGGATGGCCCAGAGTCTGGCGCCTGATCCAGTGAGACCATCTTCTGGGGGATCATGGTGGACCTGCGTATGCTGGCGTTGGATATGGCTGGAGATAGATCCAGAGGATGATGATCTGGCTGAAGATGGATCCAGAGGATGATGATCCGGCTGAAGATGGATCCAGAAGATGACGATCCTCAGAAGGTGAGGTGTATGGATCTGGCTGGAGACGGATCCAGAAGATGATAATCCTCAGAAGGTGAGGTGTGCCGGATCTGGCTGGAGATGTATCCAGAAGATGATGATCCTCATAAGGTGAGGTGTATTGAACCTGCAAGGAAATTGGAAGAAAAATATAAGATGTTGGAGGCATGGGTCGAACCCCTGACCTCTCATACACAACGCCTTATCAACCTCCCTGCACGCCACTGGGCCATCTGGCCTTTTGTTAACAAAAATAAATATAATATAATATGATTAAAAAACGCATTATGCCCAGAACAAAACGCGTCAACATTCAAACTAGCCAGTGGGACGTTTCCATATCACTGTCTTCTTCCCAGAAACTGTCGTTTTAGGTTTCTAAACCTTTACCTACAGACACAAGTCTGTTGCTAAAAACCTGTGTTATTCAATAATCAAGCACACGCAATATAAATTCAATTGGGGACCATGAATCAACTGGGTTTGAAGCTTTAATCATCATGGTACCCATTATCAGGCCTAATTTTTCTTAAATCACAAAACCCCAAATTAGAGCACGAAACCCTAGCAATGGCAAAAGCTTGTTCCTGCACTGTAACTTAAATCAAACTATCCAGAAATATTTCAAACATGATGATGAACACAAATATATGGGTAAAATACATTTATAATGCGTAAATCATAGAAATCGAATTTGAGTTCTTAGTGCAAACCGTGATGCTTCTATGCGAGGATTCTTGATGTTTTGAAGCCTGCAAATGGTTGGGAATGCCTCTTGAGATGCCAAGGAATTGATTTATGGCTTTGAATCCCTTGAGTAGCCCTCTATCCCAGAATTTTCACCTCACTTTTTTATCAAACATTTTGAGTTTTCTTCTGAAAGTTTCACACCTCCAATCCTTGTTTTTGTGCATTGGAATTGTTATGTATATGTAGTGCACTGAATTAGGTCAACAAAAAGTATTCAAATCTTGGCAAATTAGGAAGATTGGATTTGATTTCCTCATGTATGATTTATTTCCAAAACCTGCTTCAATCCAATCTTTTTCAACCCTAATGAAACTTGCACTATTTGGTTGGCATGCTAGTTGTACATGGACTCAGAATATGCATAAAAATCTCAAGATTTGATTTGTTTTCATTTTTTTGCCATTTAATTTGATTTATTTTGATTTAATTGAATAAAAAATCAAAATAAATGATAAAAGTAATAAAAAATAGGTTTCAAAGCTTAGGGGTCGTGGGTCCTATTAGAAACATGTTTCAAGCAAGAAAACATGGGCCCCTTTGGAAAAAATGCAAATTTGATCAATGTTGATTTTTGACAATTTTGCAAAAAAGGTTAACTTTGACAAGGCATATCTCTCTCAATTTTGACCCTAGGAGGATGTTCTGGAACTTTTTAGAAATCTTGGGATGACCCCTAAGCAACCCTTTTGGTCTCATCTCAATTGAGTCTTCCATATTCATGTATGAAGCTTTGACCCACAAGGTGTTTTTGTTGACTTTTCAAAAGGACCTATAATGTCAAAATTCATATCTTTTTGTGAGTTCATATTTTGAACTTGTTAGATGAAGATGAGTTGTAGGAAATTTTATCCTCTTCAAAATGAGCTTTGTATGGAAAATTTATGATAAAGCATGTGGAAGTTATGCTTGGTCAAAGTTGGGTTGACTTTTTTTGAGAACCCTAATTTAGCAACTTTTGGGTTTTGATGAATTTAGAGAATTCCTTGAGGAATCATGATCAACCCTTGATCAAATTATGGATATAACTTCAAAATGTTGATGTTGACCAAAAATCTTAAGGTTTGACTGTATGTGGTCCACAGTTAACTTTTGACCTAGTACAGTCGATTCTCAAGCATCTGAGCAATTGATTGAGCAAACTTCTTGTGCAAGGCTTGAAACTTGGCATGGATGATCTTGGGAACATATTAGGACCTTGGGAAGAATTTGAGCCCTTTGTGGTACACCCATCTTGATGAAAGTAGAAACCCTAATTTTGAGGTGCATTGCCTTAGGAGAGAGTTTGTCTGGTCAACTCTTGGACTTCCTTGAGCAACTTGGGGACCTCAATTGATATTTGGTGAGTGAAATGAGAGGGAAAATTTTGGGGTACAACATTTACCTTTGATGATTTTAGGGATTTCCTTGAGGAATCATGATCAACCCTTGATCAAATGATGAATATCACTTCAAAATGTTGATGTTGACAAAACAATCTTTAAGTTCGACTGTATGTTGTCCATGGTTGACTTTTTACCTAATACAGTTGACTTTCAATCATCTAAGCAATTGACTGAGCAAACATGTGATGCAAGACTTAGAACTTGATATAGCATTTTTGAGGACCTATGATGAACCATGAAAGTTATTTGAGACCCTTGAAACCCAATCTTCCTTGAGAAGCACCAAACCCTAGTTGAAGACCCTTGCTTCGGTTGAGGTTTGACCAGACAACTCTGGAGTAGCTTTGAGTATTTGAGAATCTCAGAAGAATGTCTTGAAGAAAATGGAGGGCAAATTTTTGGGTACAACAGACACACTCTTACTTTTACCATAAAAAAGGGAAAATGTTGCTGATGGGATTCGAAACTTGTCACCCAACTTTTATGACCATTGTCGGGTTTTAGAACCGTGATGAAATAGAATAAAAAATAAAATATTGCGCGTAAAAAAATATGATATTACCACGGTAAATAGATGGTCATGGTAATATATCTTCACAATAGGTATATTTTGTAGTAGTGACATAGTTATTAATCGTTATTATCATGTATCACTCTTCAACACCCCTTATGTCTAACCGGTGAAGTGAGTTTTACCGTATTGTTTAATTGATGATCTCTTTACCTATTAAGGAATACAATAACATCAAGACTTGATACAAGTGAATATAAAACTGCAAATATATATCTAGACTTTGGTCTTTCATAGATAATGATCTTAGGTCAATACTTGAAAGATATTTCTCAATAATGATTCAAACCATAAAAATAAAATGAAAACAAAGATAACATCAATATAGATTCATAACTAGTTCACATAACAATGATCAAAAGAAATACGTATGAGTACAGTTAATTACATCCAATCTGAACACACGAGAGTTATCTACGCATCATCATGGTAACTTTCTTCACAAGAAGTGAGCAGAGATGAAAAAGCAGCAATGTTGATAAATTGACTATTGTTATGTATTCAGCTTCGATTCCTTGATTCTGAGTTTTTCTATGGTTCTTGTTGTATTTCTCTCTCAAAGTTGGTGTATAGGGATAAAAATATGAAATGATAATCTATTTATACAAATCTAAAAAAAACATATCGCGTTAAGCGCCAATAAGGCTCACTTAGCGCAATTAGAACACAAAAGGGATCAAACAGTCATAAACGGCACTTAGCAAAGGTGAGGGGTGCTTATCACGGACATCCTTAGAAATCCAACTTCTCATGGCGCTTTATGTGTGCTCAGCCCCACCTGCATGATTTCTTTTGATCCAAAAATTCATGTTGAAGCCATTTTTTTCCTTTTAATGCCCAAAGCCTCTCCAATGCAAATATAACTACAAAAAAAGTTCCAAAGGATCAATCTACACAATATTTACATGATAAAAATATAAAGCTAATATTTACACAAAAGTTGAGGTTTTTCCTTGTAAATCCATCAAGTTAAGAAATTCCACTATTTTAAACAAATATTCAACACAAATTGACACTTATCAAAACTCACCTAGAAAATCAACCATAAATTGAACCTCTTTCTAATCCTCAACCCTCATCTCCCTCAAAAGAAGTTGCTATTATGGCACAAGCTGACACTGAACAACTCTTTGGAACTAGAAATGACACCATTCACAATGTTATTACCTCACTCCTCCCTCTACCTCACCTGTAGAACTTAAAGAAATCCACACCCCTCCATATTCTTTCTCAAATAGATAATTTTAGGGCTGAGTTTTATAACAAGGTCAAGTGACTAGTCTATGATAGACATGGTGCATCAGATATTGTAGCCTATGTTGCAAGATAGGATGAATACTAACTCTATGTTGACTCTCAAATATGAAATTTGAAAAGTTTCTCATCTAAAGTTTTTGCTTCAGCAAGTCAGAGAAGAGTTCAACTTAAGGCTAGATTAGCTTCTATAACAAATTATCAAGTTCAAATGGGCACCCAAATTTAAAACTTGATATCTTAGATATCCAACCTATTTGATCATCAAGAGACTGTAGATGCATAGCTCGTTGTATTGTTGCTAAGCAAGAAGAAATGGGATCTGATCTGAAGACTATTATGGAGCTTTTGAAGAACCCTTAGGATTAGAATCTAGGACCTTACTTTTTCTTTTTTCTATATGTTATGTTTCAAACTCTGAACTTATTTTGATGCATTATTTCTTTTATTTACATTTAGCATTTGCATCTGTTATATTTGTTTTATTGTTCAGTATCCTTTTAATCTTTCCTTTCTTTTATTTATTTTTTTTATGATAAAATGGGGAGAAGTATGGGAGTATTTAAAGATAATGATAAAAACATTTTTATGTTTTTATTCGATCATAAACCCACTTTAATTAACTTATGTTATGTGCTGAATTTTGTTGATTAATTATTTTTTATCAAAATAAGTTTAAATAACATGGATAGAACTTAGGGGGGCTTACAAACCTCAACTTATGGACTATTAGACTCAGGGGGAGCTTACAAACCTCAGATTCTGAAGTTGTCAAGTTATTAAAACTTACCAACCATTGTTCTTAAATACTTATGTTTATCATCATAAAAAAAGGGGGAGATTGTTGGAACAAAATTAGTTCATACTCCTTGAGTTTTGATGATAATAAAGTATTTAAAGAATAATAGGATATAATAACAGTTGTTCAAGTGTGAAAGATCATTAAGCTTTAAGTTGACTTGGTTTTGACCTATTTAAATAGTTTATGAAGAAGAAGCATTTGACTCAGATTCTAATAGATTAGAATCTAATTATCACGTGAAACATCGGTGTCTGGTGACTTAGCTTCTGATGAGCTGAAAACATAGTACAAGCGCATCTGGTCTTTACTTTGTAAAGAAGCTCTATCTTATCAATTTCTATATTATGGGAAAAGTTAACTAGGGGTTCTAGCACAAGGGTCAAGGTTGTTTGACATGATTTTTTTGGAAGTCTACTCCAGCATCCCTATGGTCGCCTTACTTGAGAAAGACACAATGGACAAAGAGTTTATTTAGAGGTTGAAGATCCTAACTATAGCTACTTTAGCGTCTCTCTTTTAGGAAATGCTTCTTCAGCAAAGATACGTGTGTAAGTTATCCTCAAATATCTCTTTTGTTTCCTCTATATAAGGAGTTTAAGACTAAAAGGAATATACACCATTATACAACAAAAATACCAACAATATACATGATACTATTTGATCTCTGGTCTTACATATATAGTTTTCATATTGCACACATACTTGATATTTTCTTACACTTGTATATCTTAGAGATCTCAAGTAACAATGTCTTTGCTAGAGTTGTATTCGTTGTACCTCTGGTTGTATATCAAGTACATCTTGTTGTAATTCTGAACATTTTGTTTAGAATCTGTAAAATCTCAAACGATGTGTTTGAGAAAGGAAGTCTCTTTCAGGTTTGATTTATCAAGGAAGTCCTGAACTGGTGTATTTAGGCAAGAAAGTCTCTTTCAGGTTTGATTGAGCAAGGAAATTTTGAACTGGTGTATTTAGGCAAGGAATTCTCTTTCAAGTTTGATTGAACAATGAATTTCTGGACTGGTTTGTTTAGGCAAGGAAGTCTCTTTTAGGTGTGATTGAGCAAGGAAATATCGGACTAGTTTATCTAAGCAGGTTGTAATCAAGTTCTAATTATAGTGAAAAGCTCTTGTGGGACAAGAGGACTGGATTACTCCCGTTATAGAGGAACCAAGATAATTTCTATTTGTGCATTTATTTGTTGCTTTTGTACTTTAAATTATTTTAGTGTTATTTATTCTTGCTCAAAATCTGAACTTGGTCTGATTCAGAAGTTGTTGTTCTAAAAAGCAAAAGCTTACCAAATACACAATTCAACCCGCTTTTTGTGTATTTTTCTCACCTTCACAGTATCTTAACATAATAGGAAATACAAAGAGACACATTCAGTTTATCCAAGTTCACCTTCAACAAGGATACATCTTGTTCACCCTCCTCGGATGATTTTTTCTTAGATAAGGACTTAATCCATTAATCTTAACAGATTACATATGCACGGGCTACTCGCTGGTGACTAACAATAACAATGATCATATAGTTAGTGATCCCTTAAGAATTTTGACATACCCGGTCCCCTAAGAGATATAACGATCACTGGCCCCTCAAGGATTTTGACCTATTTGGTCCCTTAGAAAGGATTTCATCTATAATGACCAACTGTCAAAGTCTTCTCAAGTATACAGATCTTTACTCGATCACTTGAGGAAACACTAATTCTAGAAAGTATTGTTTCTTGAGATTACAAGAGTTCTTATTAAAAATAAGATTACTCCTAGTTTTAGTACATGATAAAACACAAAATTGTTTAGCAAGATATGAGCAATAACTCCTTTCTTTTACACAATTCTACACAGATGAATATAATTTAAGTTTGACTACATGATCTTGTATTCTTCTTCATCTTCATCTTCTTCTTCTTCTTCTTCTTTCTTTTCATATCTTCTTTTCATCTCTCATTCTTTGTGTTCGTGGACTTCATCATCGTCAATATCAACGAATTCGTAAACTTTCAATTAGTCCGTTGATATTATTACATATCCTTCAAAAAGAGTCATTGTAAGGGTAGACAAGTCCTTTCTCCTTCCAACGGCTGATTCTCAATGGATAGATTCAAGAGAAGTTTGGAATAGTATGAAACATTACTTTCCTTAGCTTGTTGCTTGCAGTTGGTAGCATAAGATCGTGGGAGACAACTTATGTGAATAGTACAACCAATATTATCATACTGGAATTTGTGGTGTACTATTTGTATTGTATTCTTCTTTGACTAAGTTTCTTGAAATTTATCTTCTGATGATGAACTTATGATTCTGAAGTATTATGCTTAGAAGAGATCAATTACTTTGTCTTTGTTCTTCTGATGAATAACTGATGAGTAGTTTAGAAACTACTTTATTGTTGTATCATAGGAACATCAGAGTTGTCAGAACCATAACTTGTCTTTAGAAATAATAGCAACAGCTTTTCTGAAACACGAAGCTTGACTTCTGGTCTTAGAACTAGTCTTTAAGGCTTGTATCTTATCTCATCTGAGAGATGAAGATTAAGTGAGAAGATGTTTCATTTTAGAATCTTTCATTAGTGTATTCTTGTCTTTAGTTATATAAGCAAAAACTTATTTGAGAAACAAGTCTTGTCGTTGTAGGCGAAATATTTTCTAAAGTTGATATCAAAAGCTTTTCTAACGTTTGGATCTTGAAATCAGATATTGTGACAACAGCCTTTCTGATTCTCAAGTCTTTGAATTTTGATCTTTGATTCTTTTCTTCTTGTTAGATTGATTCTTATTGAAGAATGACAGTGATCCAGAAGATACTTCTTTGTTGTAGAGTCAGAGTGTGATACGGTGGGAGAACTGACTTGAGGTTTTGCGTTTGTTTTCGCAAATGTTTCGGTTGAGCAAGAGTCGCCACCGACTTTTTATTTTATCCTAAGGAAAGGTTAAAAATCACAGCAAAAACCTTTGAGATGTTTTCTTGGGTTCGGGGGTAGATTATAGAAAGGGAAGGTATTAGCACCCTTTCTATCCATGGTTATCCATGGGCTCTTAGTTACTTGCTTAGATCACTTGCCTTGCTTTTTCAATTGTTTGAAATGGTGCTTTCAATTGTTTGAAATGGTGTTTTGTGTGTGGGTTTGAAAATGTTTTGAAAAGAGGCCATTGTTGTGGCAACCTTTGTAATGATCCATGTTTGAATGTATACAAAGGTGTAGTTATCTTTTGAAAAGTTTTCAATGTTTTTGAAAGTTGTTTTGAAAGTGTGTTGTGATGTGTGTTTTGAAAAATGGCAAGGATTGTTTTGCAAGATTGGTCAAGTAACCAAGAGCTATCTACCTTAAATTTCTCAAAGATCTTTCCTATGTTTTAACCCTTTTAACAGTATTGTTCCACCATTGTATTTGATGGACAATCTTGTGTTAGGATGTTAACAGGACGGGCGCGGGTCATCGTTTAGACCATGATTGCAATAGTGCCAAGTGTCTTTGGCAATTTTTCCTTTAAGGGACTCGATCATTTTTAGGCAACTTTCGAAAGCGTCATCGAGGGACTATGATCATTTGAATTGTTTTTGTTTTGCCAAATAAACTCAACATGCAACATGGCCCATTATTGAAGGCAACAAGTGGAGTAACCCTAGGGGGGTGCAAGTGTGATTAGTGTTGTCCATTTTCATGCTTTGTTGTCTTTGAATTAGGTCAAGCTATTTGTTATTTGATTTTTGCATACAAACCCTAAGTCTATCATGGCATATTTAGAAAGCTTTAAAATGCGGAATTTAAAGTCCTAAATTATTACAAAATAACCATGGGGATGGGGGTACAAATGTTCAAATAGGGATGAGACTTTAATAGGAGAGTAGTGTCCAAATATTTACAACCAAATCGAATTGATCGCAATGTAAAATGTATCAAATGTACAAGAATAAAAGATAAGCAAATGTGTATTGTATTTGTGTAAGTGCATGTAATTAATTACAAGTGGTAATGATGTTAACTTAACAAAAAAATTAAGTATTTATTTGTTTTTTTTTTTATATTTTCATGGTTTAGGGCAAAACCCTAATTTTGTAAATAAATAGTATTAATTATTTATCATACAATATTTATTAATTATGTACAAAAAATAAATAAAAAAAGAAGTATATTGTAAAAAAGTAATTTTTGAGGTCAAATATTAATAAAAATGAAAAATATAATATTTTTGTATTTTTATCCTAAATATTCTAATAAATATATAAGTATTTATATTATATATTTAAATATACTAAATATATACAAAAATAAAATATTTATTATTTATATAAAAAAAGTATATTTTAAGGAAATGTTTTCAAAAGATAAAATAAAATAATAGCTGAAAATAAATATTATTTTGTATTATTTTTTAGTATTTTAAATAAAAGTAAATGTATTATTTTGCACACATAAGTATAAATAAAGCAAATAAATTCAAAATAAATGCAAAAATGGGTGAAAAAATATTTTTAATGTTTTTTATATTTTGACAAAAAATAATAAGTCAGAATCAAAAAGAAAAAAATCAAAAATGATAAAAATAACACACAATGGGCCAATGGGGTGTAAGTGGAAAATGAGGGTGCAAATAGAAAAAACAGGCCAGGCCCAGCCCAAGGCAAGCTTCTTCAACCTCCAGCCATTGTTTGAAACAAAGAAAACGCGCGTCCTTGCTCAACCTGCTAACTTCTGATTCCTTGATTTTCAACAAAAACTCACAACATCAAAAGTGTAGAGCATCTTGTCACGATTCTAAACATATAAAGAAGTTGTTCTAACTCTCAGAAATGAGAGAGAATTTCTCCTCCCCCAAGTCCTGACCTAACTTTCTTCCTATGTTCAGGCTCAAAATTCTCTCAACACACACAACATAAATGAAAAGTGAGGATATGGGTAGCTTCAGGGCCATGAGTAGGACATAATTTCTTCACAAACCTAAGCCTAGATATGCTTGGATAGAGAGATAAAAGTTCAAACTTTTACCTGTTCAGCTTGAATCATGTACAACAATGGAGGCACTTTCAATGAAGTTTGAGGACTTGTACAGCTTGCTTGAGGTCTAGGGATGCTTCCTCTATGCTTGGCTTGCTTTGAATCTTACTGAATCGAGCTATAGAAGTCAACCTGCACAGATGAAAAATGAAAATGGCACACTTGGCTATGGTTTTTACAGTTCCAGTTCAATGCTTGGAAAAGCTTCAATGGATGGTAGGGAGTGTGTTTGAAGAGGTTTCAGCCAAAACGCACGATAGGAATGGACTGTGGGATTCAAGTTGCAGCCTATGCCCTGTTTTGCCATAAAACTGTGTTTTTCTGTATATGGAGGTTTGAGAGATGGTTTGGTCGTATTTCAAACTTGGTTTGATGTTTGGAAAGTGCTCATGAAGTTTGTTTAGGCTTGTCTTGACAGGAGCTCAATGTTGGACCCCTTTTGCAATGTTTCTTCTTTGATAAGTAAGAAAATACAAGTTTCTATACCAGCCTGTCCAATGCCCTAAACTATGTTGCACCTCTTGTTCTTGATCAGAGTGATTTATGTACAAAATTCTAGCTCTAAAGATTTTTCCCATGCCTCTTGGATTTGTATTTGACATAAAGTGTACCTTTTCCAAAATGGCTAAAATGCTTTTTCCATTTTAAGACTAATCCTTTGTGTAATGACTTAATGAACAAGATAATGCTAGGACACAAAGGTTTTGCATTAAAT
Source organism: Vicia faba (assembly GCA_948472305.1). NCBI lineage: Eukaryota > Viridiplantae > Streptophyta > Magnoliopsida > Fabales > Fabaceae > Vicia > Vicia faba. The sequence goes on from CATIWC010000397.1 coordinate 66,919, forward strand.
TATTGAGTAAGAATGGGATTAGAGGCCTGTAACCTAGCTTGGATCATGCTGAGTTCAAAATGCCAATGTTATGTACATGAATTTGGCCATGAGCAAAGTGACTTTTGCCCATCTTGACAAATTCGAATCTCCATAACCACAAGGGTGTTTGATGAGTTCTTGGACAATTTGGAAATATTGGAATGTGTACTACAATCCATATTTGTAATGCAAGTTGAAATTCCAAGTGGAAGCATGTGAAAAATGGCCATGAAGTTGGGCAAAAATCCTGCCTAAAATAGGTCAAAAATTTCTAAGTTAAGAATGTTTTGCACCCCTATTCCAAAAATCATAACTTGAGCTACAAGCTTCTTTTGAGGAAACTTTGTGAACAAAGTTGTAGATTTTGCAATGGACTATAACTTTCATGTTTTGAGTTTTGTTTGAATCCAAATACATCTTGATGAAAAAAATGGGACAAAGTTAGGAAAAAATTAGGAAATTTCATAACTTAGAAAATTTCTAAGTTATGAAATTTCTTCATTTCAAACCCTAATTTGTAATTTTTGATTTCTTGATGAAAAAGTTTCATAATTTGACATGTTTTGATGAAAAATGAATCTTGACACTTGATTTTGACCAAAAAGTCAAAGTTTGACTTTTCAGTATACAGTCAAATTTTGATCAGTTAACTGGAGAATTCATTTGTCAATCTTGTGCATTTGGGATCTTTTGAACTTGTTGAATGTGTCAAGACCGTGTCATTGAGTCCTTGAGTCCATATGTGAGCTTGGTTTGCCATTGGCCAGGTCAAACAGTCAAAAATTGCCTTTGTGCAGTCAAAACCCTAAAAATGACCATTTTGCCCTTTTGGTGATCTGATCAAATTTCTTGTGGAATTGTGATCCAAACTTGATCAAATGGTCCATATGAGTTCATAATGTTGATGTGGGTCAAAAATCATGAGGTTTGACTGTCAATTGACCACAGTTGACTTTTTCCCCAATACAGCTAATTTCTAGGTCAATTGTCCAATTGATTGGGCAAAGATTGGAATCAAGGCTTGAAACTTGGTATGGATAAACTTGTGAGTCCAACATGAAGCATGAAAGTCATTTTGGGCATTTTAGGTCAAAACATCTTTGTGCAAACTCAAACCCTAATTTGGGTCAACAGTGCAAGGAGGAGTCTTGAGCAGGGCAAACCCTAACTTGATCTTGAGCTCCAAGGGTCTTGTGGTGATAAAATATTGATGAAATGGGAGGGCAAAATTTGGGGTACAACAGTTTCCCCTGTTCAATCTTCTTAGACCTGAGGATGTAGATTGGCTTGCGTGCCTTTCGTGATCCGAAGGTGGAAGATGATTGAACACTAGAGTGCCCAGAAATTTGCACTCGCATACTGGAGTATCAGCAATGTGATGTCGGGAATGGGCTTATAGATGCCATTTGGACGTGTAATGGATAGTTGTGGAGATGGGCTTAAAGATGCCATTCGGGGTGTCAATCGCGTAAGAAATTCCTTAGCGAGAACTTGCGTACCTGAGAAAGAAAGATAATTTCCTAGCCTGTTACAGGGGTTGATCTTCAAACTCTTCATACAGATATGCCCTGGCTAGATACAGGTATCGAATCTACAATCAATTGCTCACTGTTGCACCCCAAAATTTGCCCTCCCATATTCTTCAAGAAATTGCCAAGCCAAGTCACAAAATTCCCCAAGGGTTGCCCAGTGCAAAGACCTCCTATACAGTCAAAACTAAGGTTTGTGTTCTGATCAAGGAAAGGAAGTTTTCAAAGGCCCAATCAAATCTCATATGCCTACAAATATGGTCAAGCATCCTCATAACAAGTTTCAAGGCATTCAGCTCAAAATTGCACAGTCAAAACCCTAAATTGCACTACAGTCAACTGTAGGGGCAAAATGGTCATTTGACAGTCAAAAGTTCAAATTTTTGGTCAACACATCATTTTGAAGCCACAAACATCATTTGATCAATGCTTGATCATGATTCTCAAAGTTTGGCTCAGAAATCATCAAAGATGCAAAAGTTACTATATTTGGACAGCTGAAAAAGTCAACTGAAATTGACCAGGGCATAACTTTCACATGGATTATCAGAAAAATCCCATCCAAAGCTCATTTTGAATAGAAAGACATTTCCTACAACTCATCTTCATACTTCAAGTCCAAGAAATGCTCTCACAAAAAGTTATCAATTTCAACATTATAGGTCATTTTCAAAAGTCAACAAAAAGGGACTTTAAGTCAAAGGCCATAACTTGAGATTGGTAAATCAAAATGACATGGGACCAAAGGCATTGGTTATAGGACTCAAAGACCTTTCCAAAATGTCCAAGAACATGAGAAAAGATTAAAAATTGAGCAAGTTATGCCTTGTGGAAGTTGGGAAATTTTTGGATATTTTGAAAAGTCAACATTGCTTCAAATGACCTAAAAATGCTAATGGGCCCATTTTTCTTCCATGATTCATCATTCCAAGCATATGCAAGACCACCTGGCCAAAAGGGAAGTGTTTTCTCATTTTTTATTTATTTATTTGAATTTATATTAATATTAATTCATTTAAATCATTTAAATATATGGGAAATATCTACTTTGACCTAATAAATCTTTTCATGCATGCTTTAGCCTCTATAATTCGTGCAGATCCCAACATGGAAAGATTTGGTTCAATTTGAGCATGATTGAGCAAAATACACATAAAAAAGATTCAAAAGGATCCTTAAAAAATCAAATATCCAAATCAATGATTGCAAGAGATCTTGGCCAATTTTCTTAACCTAATATGCTCACTACATAACCAGGAATACAAACCTAATCCTTGGAGACTGGAGGCTGCGCAGGAAACACATTTGCAAACTTGAAAAAATTGCCATAAAACTCAAATCTGAAATCAGTGTTCTAGGTGGGTTCAAGTCCTAATATTGAGTCCATTGGCTTCCTCAAGGTTCCCAGAAGCAATTCCAATCCCAAACATCCATCTACACGCCAAGAACTGGTAGATTGAACCTCAACTGTGTCCAAAAATTTCTGGGATCGTGCATCATAATTTATGCATACTTTGCCACTTTAATTCATTGATTCATGTTTGTTATGAGTTTCTGATGCTAACCATACAGTTTGATTGCGTTTTTGTGCTATATACATGATGTTGCCATGAATACAGTCTAGGGTTTCTTGAGCTCACAATTAGGGATTCTCGTATCCTGTAAAATTGAGACACAATAGTACCAGGATCACAACCAGGAGGCTTGGACGAAGTGATTGCAATGGTCGCGCCAAATTTCTGAACCAAGGCGTGCTAATCGCTATTTTGAAAACAAGCGTGTATTGAGGGGGTTCAAAACCCCCGTTAAATATTTGTTGTTTTTTTCAGGAAAGCAAAGCAACGAAGAAGAAGACTTCGTGGCAGTCAGTGAGTGGCTCATTCAAATTTTTGCGCGCAAATTCCATTCACCGGTGTTTTTGTATTATATTATTTGTTTATCTCTATATATTCAAAACACACGAAGTGGTTCAGTGGCACGCAGATGGGCAGGTAACCAAAAGGACCTGGGTTCGATCCCAGGTCCCCCACCCCTTTCAATATCATTTTTCTAATAATGCTTGTGTGTATTCCCAGCGTCAGGATGTACCATACGTCCACATTATTATGCCATCCACGCGTCCATCAGAAGCAATCCAAGGGCTGAGATTAAAGAACACCATGAACTCTAGTCAAAAGAGCCACATTGCGCCTGGAAAGTCAACGGATTCTGAAGGTCATGGGCCAAATTTGCTTGGACAATACCTCCACTTTAGGGCCTGAACCCCCTTCCCTGGTTTGCTTTCTCTATTTTTTTTTATATTTTACTTTCAATTATTGTTTTATTTACTTTTTTTGTTTAAATTAGTTAATTATTTTTCTACAAATTATAAAATACACCAAAAAATCAGAAAAAAAGCAAAGATATAATATTTATTTTAATTATTTTTATAAGTATTTTCACATGTAAATATTTTGTTTTAATTAGGATATAATTTTAATTTCTTTTAATAACAAAAATACAAAAAATAGAATTAGGTTTAATTGATAACTTTTTATTTTCCTTTTAATTTTTCTTTCACAATAATAATATTACTTATTTTATTTTCATTAAATTGTACATAAATTAACTTAGATTTAATTTAGGTTATATTTTAATACTTTCATAATAAACTTAAAAATAATTAGAACTAGGTTTAACATTTTATTTTAGCTTGTTTTAATTAATTCTTTTCTTTCTATTAAACCTTAAAAAGCATAAAAAATACCCAAAAACAATTCCTTTTAATTTTTAATTTTAATTCCTCATTAATTTAATCTTGTTATTAATTAAATTCATTAACTTTAATTTTTTTTGCAAAAGGGTCAACGTCCTCGTTCGTAATTTATTTAATTCACACATTTATTTTTACTTGCTTAAATAATTATGTATCTCTCCCAAAGTGGTGTAACATTTACTTTTCGCACTTCTATTCGCTTTCTTTATTTTCCGTCAAATCGGGTCCGGTTTAATTTTGGCGATGTGGACCCGCGCCATTTGTAATAGTTGTAGATTTATTTTCCTCGCAACTTTTAACTCTTAAATATGCATGCAAGAATGAATGGACTTAAATAAAATCAAGCGTAGATCACAATAAACATGACAAGACAAATATCAATGAAAACGACACACGATTCGCACACACCACCCCTAGGGTACGCCTCACTGTTGCCTTGCCTCGAAAGGTGATCGTCGAGTAGAGGATGTCTTAGTAAGTCCTCATGATCCGGGAACCTGGCATGAGGGTAGCTTCTAAGGTGTCTTCCCATTGCTCTGGTGATCACCATGTCCCTACAAACTCGAATTGACCCGAACACCTCCAACGGTGGTGCTACCTACCTCTCAATGGTGGGATGGCACTACTTTAAAGGACATTTACACAGACGAATTCCTTAGGGTAGGTAGACAACTCGTAGATACTTGCTCTCTTCAAAACAAACTGAAATCTTTTCACACCAACACTTTTCAAAAAGCTTTCAAAGCAATTTTTTCAAACACTCTGACACAAGAGTCGAACTGGAATTTTCAAAGAAACTTTTTTTAAAACCCACATTGAAAAGCAAACGAACCATTTTTGAAAACACAATGAGCAAGTATCTAAGAGCCCATGGATAACCATGGATAGAAAGGGTGCTAACACCTTCCCTTTCTATAATCTACCTCCCGAACCGAGAGCAATCTCTTTAAGGAATTTTTCTGTGCTTTTGTCCTTTCCATTTGGAGAAAATAAAAGACGGTGGCGACTCTTGCTTCCGCGACATTTCGCGAACCAGCGTTAAACAGTCAGTTCCAGATCCGTCGATCACAGAACTGGCGACTCTGCTGGGGATACTTTATAAAGTGAGGTGTACCTTAGGGTTAGTTCATAACTGTGTTTTCAATTGCTTTCCTTGCTTGCTTTATTATTGTGGGTTGCTTGGGAGTTCTATAGATCCTAACCCGGATCTGGGGATGCCTTCTTAGAAAGTAGCAACAAGGCTGTGAGGGAACTGTGCGGGGTATACCGACATGGTTGAAGCAGTCTGCTATGTTGATGTGGCACTTTGGTGTGTACCGGTAACCCTTGAGTTCAGTCAAGGAGAGTACGGGGCCTCCGCGTGGTGTCGTGAAGCATCAACAGACCTTAGGAACCTTAATTGAACTATCTTGGCCTCTTTAGGGTAGTGAGATAACTGACTTTGGTGCATCCGAGGTTGGTTGATACTCGATACTACACCCAATTGAGGGTTGCTTTCCTGGAATATTTCGGTCGCCAGTTCAGTGGCTAAATCGAAACGATGAACAATGAAAGCAATCCCGTGATATCGGGAACCTTAGAACCCGGTTACTTTGACTATGACAGGTTGAACCCACCAACTTCAAGAGGGTAATACCCAGACCTCATGCTGGCCTAAACCCCAAGGGTTTCTCTTGTGTGACTTGTGTGCCTTTGTACTTGCCTACTTGCATGCTTGTTAGCTGACACATGAATTTCTTGCAGGTTTTGTTTATAGTCCTTAACTAGGACTCATAACAGGGTACTAGATCTCTTGCAGGTTTTGTTTATAGCCCTTAATTGGGACTCATAACAAAGTATACTGAATTTCTTGCAGGGTCTGTTTATAGTCCTTAATTGGGACTCATAACAGGGTTTACCTACATCACCCCATGCATAGCATGACATCATACCATTGCATACATCCTAACCTATTTCAAGGATCTCAAGGGCTTGTGATGCAGGTCATGGTGAATCAACTATCCCAGCAAGGGGCAAAGAGGATTTATTTTCCTCTAACCAAGGTTGTCAGGGGCTATGACCCACTGGATATGGTGAGCCTTTGACCCTTGAAGAAGGACTCTCAACAATATGCAGTGCCTTCAGTCAAGCTACCGGTTCCAAATGCTAACAAAGTTTCTCTGTTTACCCCGCGAGGTCCTTGAAAACATTACATGCATGTCATACATCTCATTGCATTGCAGGTATCCCTTTGACGGGTTGCTTACCCTTCTTCGCTGTTTATTTCAGCCGATCGTCATGAATCCTGAATCTTCAACCGAGCACACTATCAAGGACCTCCAGGCTCAGAATGCCCAGTTCCAAGAGCTGATCATGAATTTGACACAGGGGCAACAAGATCTGAAGGCTCTGCTCTTGAAGAAGGACAAGAAGAAGAAGAGGACTGTCTTGTTCATCCCTAAGCGCAGATCTGGGAATACACCGCAGACTGAAACTGAAAGGACTACCCCATCTGTGAGGGAAAGCAGTCACCATGAGAGAGAGGTGCCTAGTCCAGTGATCTCCGACAACGAGACAGATTTCAACGACGAACAGTACCCTCCTGCTGAGGACAAGTACAAACAGTTGGAGGATAGGCTGAATGCTATGGAGATCCAACAGGTACCTGGGCTGGATTTTGGAGATCTGGGTTTGTCAACTGGTGTGATTATTCCTCGGAAGTTCAAAGCACCATCCTTCTCTAAGTATGACGGGGCGTCTTGTCCCAAGCTGCATCTAAGGTCCTATGTTCGGAAAATTCAGCCGTACTCTGCGGACAAGAATTTATGGATCCACTTCTTCCAGGAGAGTCTTTCAGGGACTCATCTCGAATGGTTCTATCAGCTGGATGGGACCAAGGTTCGTAACTGGGAGGAGTTGGCTACTGCTTTCTACAAGCAGTATCAATACAATGCCGACCTTGCTCCTACGCGTACCCAACTCCAGGGTATGTCGTTAGGATCAAGTGAAGGTTTTAAGGAATATGCGCAGAAATGGAGGGATCTTGCTGGAAGGGTACAACCACCTCTGACTGATCGGGAACTTGTTGACATGTTCTTGGGGACCCTGTCCGGTCCGTTCTACAACCACCTAATTGGGAATTCGTCTGCTGGATTTACAGATCTTATCTTGACTGGAGAGCGAATAGAAGCTGGCATCCGGTCTGGGAAAATTCAAGAAGCTGCACCTTCTGATAAGAAGCCTCATCATGGGAAGAAAGAATCCAATGCTGTGCACGGTAAAAAGAGCCGTCATGAGATAGGGGCAATCCAGATCTCCAATCCTGGACCTGCTCAACAAGGACAGGGGCAGCAGCGCAAGGAGAAACGGCAGTACACCAAACTCAACATGTCGTTGGATCAAGCACTGCAACAAATGTTGAAAGCAGGATTGATCACCTTAAGGGCTCCTCTTCGGAATCCGAACACTTCGGCTCCTAACTATCATCCCAACGATAGGTGCGCATATCATTCTGATAGCCCGGGGCATACTACGGACAACTGCTGGCCTCTCAAGAACAAGATTCAAGACATGATCGACGCCGGGGAGATTCAGTTTGAAGTGCCTGAGACTCCGAACATAATCATTGCTCCGTTGCCCAATCATTGAAGACTTTTGTTTATGTGAATTTTTGAGTTGTATTTTTCTTTGCTTATACAAACAATTAATGTCATAGCAAACTCTTTTATTCTATCAATGCATCGCATATGTCTGTTTTGGGAATTAATACAATTATTTTTATTATACTCTTTTCATATTTTTTCTGATGTCAACTCTCGGTTAATAATTCTGAGCCTCTTGAGGGAGGATGACGAAAACGATACCGTTATCTTTACAGTATGCTTTTGAACAGACCCCGCTGATGAGGTACAGGCATTGTTTCAATCCCTAAACACTGGAGTTATAAGGATGATAATCCCTCGTCAACCCATCAGAGCCAAAGAAGTAGGAGTTTTTATTTTCGAAAATCAAAACCCTTAATCATAACCTGGGGCAGGGTAGTTCTCTCAGTTGATCCAAGTGCACAATGAATGTCACTAAATGAGTCTTTACAAAACGAACAAGGATAGTGATGGTTCAGAATAATCAAAAGGACAGGCAGTCATCATCAAAATTCATAAATGAAAAGCCCGAAAAGTCTAAACCTACAAAGGGGACTTATGAAACTGGGGCATCCTGCTGACGGTAATTCCAAAAAAGGAAACAGTTCAGGCAAAAAAAGAAAGGGATAACAAAGTCGAGAAAGAGGTCTCACAAACCCTCAACCAAAGCAAAAAATGACTGCCTATTCAAAATAAGTTATCAACATCTGAACCATTATTGGAACATCAAAGCAAAGACTCAAGCAAGGTCTAACGCACGATCAACTGAGTTTAGGTTTGGAGGACATCACGAAGAGCGGGTGGGTACAAATAAAATTTAAGCCTTTATCCTTTGTTTCTTAAACCGTGAACCAGGCCACGTTATAACCCTCAAAAGTCCTAGCTGAAGCATGGGTTAGTTCGAAAGCATACTGTTACGAAGGTATCCTGACTCCTTAAGGCTACGGTAAATACAGAATTGACATCACGTTTTACAAGCAATCACTTGTTTTATGAAAAAAAAATGCATTTTCAAAATCTTCAAGACAGACATAGGCTTTGCATTTTTAACATAACTTTGTTTGCATATGACTTTTTGTTTGAACAGCATAGAAATTCGCATGACGAAAGTCTAATGAACAAGAGTATCTCCAATCAAGGGGCACGGCATGATCATAGTCTACCATCTGGGGCAGTTAAGTCAAGATTCGGAGAATCTCTCAAAGGCCAAATAGCCTGGGGCAAATCTCCGCCTAAGTCACTCGGGGCATTTCAACGACGAATCTGGCACGATCAGACATCTTCTGGTAACATGGTAACATAAACAGCCAGGGGCACCTCCCTGCATTCTAAGAACATGGACATAGCCGAAAGAATACTACGCATAATCAAAGACCCGCTAGGTTGACATACCTAGGCAAAAATTAGGGCTTCCCGGCGAACCAAAAAGGGTTCGGGCAAAATGAAGGGATGAAATGGAAAAAATCTGCACACCCGGCAAGTCGAAAACCTGAAAAGGCGGCTTGGGCAAAAATGGGTATCCCGGTGGACTGAAAACCCGAAAGGGCGGTCCAGGCAAAAATTAGGGATTAAAGCGTATGATTATGTCCTGTCATCTTGTCACCTGCCTACCAGAAGAAGCGTGGTCTATCAACAACTATCAGCACCTCACAGGTCTTCCTCTCCCACCTCAGAAACAGGGGCAATATGAGTTGTCTAAAGCAATCCAATTGTTCTGTCCTCCAAGGTACCAAGATAGGTTCAGCTAAAGAACACGACCAAGTACATATTAAATCCCCAGAGAGTGGTTCAGCAAAACAGTGCATTCTTCTCCAAGCAGAGTCATCAAATCTTAAGGAAATTGAGTATCCTCCAGTAGATCTCAATGCTCCCCCAGCAGCATATACATGTATTCTTAACAAGCATCCCCGGCAATCTTGGTCTAAAGATTGTTCCCCGGCGGCATACCAGATATTCAAAGGGATCACTTCCCCAACATATCAAAACTTCCCCAAAAGAGTCCAGTCCAATGCAGTTCCCCAGGAAAGATGGAATTCATATCCCCAAGCAATAAGCTTATCCCCAGTAAATTCTGGAAGCTTATCCCCTCGCAGAGCACGAACGCGTCATCCGGCCTTATTCAAAGAGTTATTTCCTTAACAGGATATAACTGGGTTATCCTCAGCCAAAAGCCACGGAAAGAACGTCGTCAACGAAGCCTTCTTATCCCCAGCGAAGTCTATCAACACTTCCAATACAGCAAGACGTCCTCAGCAAGTTACTCTCAACACTCAGCAAAGCATCTCTATCCCCACAAAGTATCACTCCCCAGCATGGTCGCTAGAGTATCTCTTCTCCCCGCAGAATCTGCCATTTGCCAAGTTTATTCCGCAACAGAGTTATCTTCTCCTGCCGTTATTCTTGCAACTACCATCCCCAGTGAAAGCCAAATCCATTCTTCAACATCAGCCCAGGACACGACTTCCCGGCACCCGTCAAGGATTTACTTTCCTAGACGAAAAACACATTCATAAAACGTCACATACATCATTATAGCATGCATAGACGCATCATATCATACAAATCTCATTTATGTTGAGAACATCATTGCTTGATCCATATCATGCATGTCATATGACTGACCTTTACCTTTCAGGAAAGACGCAGTTGAAATTCTCAAACATATTTCAAAACCTTCTCTAGTCCAGCTAAATCGACTCCCAACAGATTTTTCTGATAAAGACTCAGCAGAAGTTATGGTCCCCTCTCCGACAAGTGCGTGAGGTGGTAATTCCTTCTTCAGATGTTTCCCTCTCCGACGGTGAGTGTGAGGTGATAGTCTCCTATGGTCCCCTCTCCGGCAAGTGCGTGAGGTGGTAATTCCTTTTTCAGATGTTTCCCTCTCCGACGATGAGTGTGAGGTGATAGTCTCTTATGGTTCCCTCTCCGACGGTGTGTGAGGTAGTAAGTCCTTTTAAGATGTTTCCCTCTCCGACGATGAGTGTGAGGTGATAGTCTCCTATGGTTCCCTCTCCGACGGTGTGTGAGGTAGTAAGTCCTTTTAAGATGTTTCCCTCTCCGACGATGAGTGTGAGGTGATAGTCTCCTATGGTTCCCTCTCCGACGGTGTGTGAGGTGGTAAGTCCTTTTAAGATGTTTCCCTCTCCGACGATGAGTGTGAGGTGATAGTCTCCTATGGTTCCCTCTCCGACGGTGTGTGGGGTAGTAAGTCCTTTTAAGATGTTTCCCTCTCCGACGATGAATGTGAGGTGATAATCTCTTATGGTACCCTCTCCGACGATGAGTGTGAGGTGACAATTCCTTTTCAGATGGTTCCCTCTCCGACGGTGTGTGAGGTGACAATTCCTTTTCCTATGAATCCCTCTCCGACGGCGAGTGAGGTGATTCCCTTTCAGATTATAATTGCCTATGGTTCTCTTCCCGATACTGCAAAGATGGTAATTCCCGCTAAGATTTTCTCAACGAGCGTTGTTGAAGTTAAAATCACCCAAGGTTCTCTTACCCTTCATGCTAAGGCAGTAACCATCCCTGGTTCATTCATCGCTGTTTGAAGCTCCAGACTCAGCTCCTGTAACCAGTCAGGACATATCTATACCAAGCATCTAAAGTCAGCTCATGCAACGTGTCAGGTACTCATTTCTTCTTTTGCAGGTATGCAGGTTCTCGCCAAGGAATCTCCTACGCGATCAACATCCAGATGGCATCTATAAGCCCATCATCCTATTCATCCATCTCTAAATGGCATCTATAAGCCCATTCCCCCATCACACTGCTAACATGTGAGCGCAAATTTCTGGGCACTCTAGTGTCCAATCATCTTCTACCCTCGGATTACGAAAGGCACGTCAGCCAATCTGCATCCTCAGGTCTAAGAAGATTGAACAGGGGCAACTGTTGCACCCCAAAATTTGCCCTCCCATATTCTTCAAGAAATTGCCAAGCCAAGTCACAAAATTCCCCAAGGGTTGCCCAGTGCAAAGACCTCCTATACAGTCAAAACTAAGGTTTGTGTTCTGATCAAGGAAAGGAAGTTTTCAAAGGCCCAATCAAATCTCATATGCCTACAAATATGGTCAAGCATCCTCATAACAAGTTTCAAGGCATTCAGCTCAAAATTGCACAGTCAAAACCCTAAATTGCACTACAGTCAACTGTAGGGGCAAAATGGTCATTTGACAGTCAAAAGTTCAAATTTTTGGTCAACACATCATTTTGAAGCCACAAACATCATTTGATCAATGCTTGATCATGATTCTCAAAGTTTGGCTCAGAAATCATCAAAGATGCAAAAGTTACTATATTTGGACAGTTGAAAAAGTCAACTGAAATTGACCAGGGCATAACTTTCACATGGATTATCAGAAAAATCCCATCCAAAGCTCATTTTGAATAGAAAGACATTTCCTACAACTAATCTTCATACTTCAAGTCCAATAAATGCTCTCACAAAAAGTTATCAATTTCAACATTATAGGTCATTTTCAAAAGTCAACAAAAAGGGACTTTAAGTCAAAGGCCATAACTTGAGATTGGTAAATCAAAATGACATGGGACCAAAGGCATTGGTTAGAGGACTCAAAGACCTTTCCAAAATGTCCAAGAACATGAGAAAAGATTAAAAATTGAGCAAGTTATGCCTTGTGGAAGTTGGGAAATTTTTGGATATTTTGAAAAGTCAACATTGCTTCAAATGACCTAAAAATGCTAATGGGCCCATTTTTCTTCCATGATTCATCATTCCAAGCATATGCACGACCACCTGGCCCAAAGGGAAGTGTTTTCTCATTTTTTATTTTTTTATTTGAATTTATATTAATATTAATTCATTTAAATCATTTAAATATATGGAAAATATCTACTTTGACCTAATAAATCTTTTCATGCATGCTTTAGCCTCTATAATTCGTGCAGATCCCAACATGGAAAGATTTGGTTCAATTTGAGCATGATTGAGCAAAATACACATAAAAAAGATTCAAAAGGATCCTTAAAAAATCAAATATCCAAATCAATGATTGCAAGAGATCTTGGCCAATTTTCTTAACCTAATATGCTCACTACATAACCAGGAATACAAACCTAATCCTTGGAGACTGGAGGCTGCGCAGGAAACACATTTGCAAACTTGAAAAAATTGCCATAAAACTCAAATCTGAAATCAGTGTTCTAGGTGGGTTCAAGTCCTAATATTGAGTCCATTGGCTTCCTCAAGGTTCCCAGAAGCAATTCCAATCCCAAACATCCATCTACACGCCAAGAACTGGTAGATTGAACCTCAACTGTGTCCAAAAATTTCTGGGATCGTGCATCATAATTTATGCATACTTTGCCACTTTAATTCATTGATTCATGTTTGTTATGAGTTTCTGATGCTAACCATACAGTTTGATTGCGTTTTTGTGCTATATACGTGATGTTGCCATGAATACAGTCTAGGGTTTCTTGAGCTCACAATTAGGGATTCTCTTATCCTGTAAAATTGAGACACAATAGTACCAGGATCACAACCAGGAGGCTTGGACGAAGTGATTGCAATGGTCGCGCCAAATTTCTGAACCAAGGCGTGCTAATCGCTATTTTGAAAACAAGCGTGTATTGAGGGGGTTCAAAACCCCCGTTAAATATTTGTTGTTTTTTTCAGGAAAGCAAAGCAACGAAGAAGAAGACTTCGTGGCAGTCAGTGAGTGGCTCATTCAAATTTTTGCGCGCAAATTCCATTCACCGGTGTTTTTGTATTATATTATTTGTTTATCTCTATATATTCAAAACACGCGAAGTGGTTCAGTGGCATGCAGATGGGCAGGTAACCAAAAGGACCTGGGTTCGATCCCAGGTCCCCCGCCCCTTTCAATATCATTTTTCTAATAATGCTTGTGTGTATTCCCAGCGTCAGGATGTACCATACGTCCACATTATTATGCCATCCACGCGTCCATCAGAAGCAATCCAAGGGCTGAGATTAAAGAACACCATGAACTCTAGTCAAAAGAGCCACATTGCGCCTGGAAAGTCAACAGATTCTGAAGGTCATGGGCCAGATTTGCTTGGACAATACCTCCACTTTAGGGCCTGAACACCCTTCCCTGGTTTGCTTTCTCTATTTTTTTTTATATTTTACTTTCAATTATTGTTTTATTTACTTTTTTTGTTTAAATTAGTTAATTATTTTTCTACAAATTATAAAATACACCAAAAAATCAGAAAAAAAGCAAAGATATAATATTTATTTTAATTATTTTTATAAGTATTTTCACATGTAAATATTTAGTTTTAATTAGGATATAATTTTAATTTCTTTTAATAACAAAAATACAAAAAATAGAATTAGGTTTAATTGATAACTTTTTATTTTCCTTTTAATTTTTCTTTCACAATAATAATATTACTTATTTTATTTTCATTAAATTGTACATAAATTAACTTAGATTTAATTTAGGTTATATTTTAATACTTTCATAATAAACTTAAAAATAATTAGAACTAGGTTTAACATTTTATTTTAGCTTGTTTTAATTAATTCTTTTCTTTCTATTAAACCTTAAAAAGCATAAAAAATACCCAAAAACAATTCCTTTTAATTTTTAATTTTAATTCCTCATTAATTTAATCTTGTTATTAATTAAATTCATTAACTTTAATTTTTTTTGCAAAAGGGTCCAACGCCCTCGTTCGTAATTTATTTAATTCACACATTTATTTTTACTTGCTTAAATAATTATGTATCTCTCCCAAAGTGGTGTAACATTTACTTTTCGCACTTCTATTCGCTTTCTTTATTTTCCGTCAAATCGGGTCCGGTTTAATTTTGGCGATGTGGACCCGCGCCATTTGTAATAGTTGTAGATTTATTTTCCTCGCAACTTTTAACTCTTAAATATGCATGCAAGAATGAATGGACTTAAATAAAATCAAGCGTAGATCACAATAAACATGACAAGACAAATATCAATGAAAACGACACACGATTCGCACACACCACCCCTAGGGTACGCCTCACTGTTGCCTTGCCTCGAAAGGTGATCGTCGAGTAGAGGATGTCTTAGTAAGTCCTCATGATCCGGGAACCTGGCATGAGGGTAGCTTCTAAGGTGTCTTCCCATTGCTCTGGTGATCACCATGTCCCTACAAACTCGAATTGACCCGAACACCTCCAACGGTGGTGCTACCTACCTCTCAATGGTGGGATGGCACTACTTTAAAGGACATTTACACAGACGAATTCCTTAGGGTAGGTAGACAACTCGTAGATACTTGCTCTCTTCAAAACAAACTGAAATCTTTTCACACCAACACTTTTCAAAAAGCTTTCAAAGCAATTTTTTCAAACACTCTGACACAAGAGTCGAACTGGAATTTTCAAAGAAACTTTTTTTAAAACCCACATTGAAAAGCAAACGAACCATTTTTGAAAACACAATGAGCAAGTATCTAAGAGCCCATGGATAACCATGGATAGAAAGGGTGCTAACACCTTCCCTTTCTATAATCTACCTCCCGAACCGAGAGCAATCTCTTTAAGGAATTTTTCTGTGCTTTTGTCCTTTCCATTTGGAGAAAATAAAAGACGGTGGCGACTCTTGCTTCCGCGACATTTCGCGAACCATCGTTAAACAGTCAGTTCCAGATCTGCCGATCACACTCACAGATATGCCCTGGCTAGATACAGGTATCGAATCTGGAATTAGTCGTCTACAGATATGCCCTGGCTGGATACAGGTATTGGATCTGGAATTTGTCGTCTACAGATATGCCCTGGCTGGATACAGGTATCGAATCTCTAAACTCATCATGCAGATATGCCCTGGCTGGATACAGGTATCGAATCTGGAATTTGTTGTCTACAGATATGCCCTGGCTGGATACAGGTATCGAATCTGGAATTAGTCGTCTACAGATATGCCCTGGCTGGATACAGGTATCGGATCTGGAATTTGTCGTCTACAGATATGCCCTGGCTGGATACAGGTATCGAATCACTAAACTCTTCATGCAGATATGCCCTGGCTGGATACAGGTATCAAATCTACAATCAATCACTCACAGATATGCCCTGGCTAGATACAGGTATCAAATCTGGAATTGCGATAGTTGATAGTAATCATCTTTGGATTGACCTTTTCCTGAAAAGGCAAAACTTTAGTTGTATGCAATGTCATGATGTATGAGATGTATGATGTCATGATGTTCTCAAAAATAAATGAGATCGTGTGATATGATGCGTATATGTATGTATCAGGATGTATAAAACGTGAAATGTCTATGAATGTGTTTTCGACTAGGAAAATAAATCCTTGACGAAGGCCGGGAAATCAAATCCTGGGCTGATGTTGAAGAGTAGAGTTCTTCGCTTCCGTTGGGGATGATGGTTGCAAGAATAAACCGGTAGGAGAAGATGACTCCGTTGGGGAATAAACTTGTTGGAGAGATTACTCTGCGGGGAATTACTCTGTGGGAAGAGATACTTCGCTGAGGTTTTGACGAGAACTCTGCTGGGGATTCCACTGATAAGTTATGTTGGGGAATTTGATGAACTCCGTTGGGGATAGGAAGAACTTCGCCGAGGACGATCTTTCCGTGGTAATTAGCTGAGGATAACCCAATTATAAGCTCTGGTGGGAAATAACCTTTGAATGAAGCCGGGGAGATGCGTTCGTACTCTGCAGGGGATAAGCTTCCAGAATCTACTGGGGAGGATGATTCAACTTTCCTGGAGAAACTTTTCAGACTTTACTGGGGAAGGGGTTCCACTGGGGTGTCTGGTATTTCGCCGGGGAACAATCTTATATTAAGACTGCCGGGGATGCTTGCTGAGGAATGTCTATACTCCGCTGGGGAATGTTGAGATCTTCTGGGGATACCCAACTTCCTTAAGGCTGACAGTAGACTAACTCTGCTTGGGGAGAGTATCGCTGAATTGCTGGAGATACTGTGCTTTTTTAGGGTTGATGGGAGACCAACTCTGCCTGGGGAGAGTATTGCTGAATCTTGTCTTACTCAACGGGGAGTGAAGGTATCCTGGTTACATTCTTCAGCCAAACCTACCTTGGTACCTTGGTGGGCAGAGCAACTAGATCGCTTAGACAATTCTTTATTGCCCCTGTTTCTGATGTCATCGGTAATTAGTCCTTTGTTTCGCATGCAAAGATTCATGATTAGCAATTAATGTCAAATGCATATATCAAAATGAACATTGGACGTTCTTTGCAAAAAAAAACAGAAAAAGGAAAAACGATGGGTAACTTGTCTGAAAAATTGAACTTGTATTGATTTTGAAATTTGCCTGTAAATAGGCGTTTTATGTACAGGAGGCTGACGTCCTAGTAAGAGAACTCCGCCGAGCAAAATAGAATTTATACAATTTTGTGAAAAGGAAACAAAACAGTTATGTGAAAAATAATCCCATTGGGTTCCAACTCTGCTATCGCCTTTATGTCTTCAAGCGTCCCATTACTTTGCTGTTTAGTTGAAGATGAAACTGATTGATTGGGTGCCGTCTGAGCCCGATAGTTGATGCCGAATTCTGGATGCAAGGTGATCCAATGAGACATGGTATTACGCTTTATCCCTAACTTTTGCCTGGACCGCCCTTTTGGGTTTTCGGTCCACCGGGATACCCATTTTTGCCCAAGCCACCTTTTCAGGTTTTCGACTTGCCGGGTGTACAGATTTTTTTTTCATTTCATCCCTTGTTTTTGCCCGAACCCTTTTGGTTCGCCGGGAAGCACTTATTTTTGCCTAGGTGTGTCAACCTAGCGAGTCTTTAATTCATGCGTAATATCTTTTTACTATGTCTGCATTGGCGGGGTGAGGAAGGTCGTCACCATTCATGGTGGTTAGAATCATAGCTCCTCCTGAGAAGATATGTTTAACCACAAATGGCCCTTCGTAAGTAGGGGTCCATTTTCCCCTGGGATCACTTTGAGGAAGAATGATGCGCTTGATTACCAGATCTCCGACTTGATACTCTTGTCGTCTGACCTTCTTGTTAAATGCCCTGATCATCCGTTTTTGGTACGTCTGACCATGACAAATAGTAGTGAGTCTCTTTTCGTCAATTAGGTTTAATTGATCAAGCCGAGTCTGGATCCAGTCATCTTCGCTCAAACCTGCATCCTTCATTATCTGGAGAGAGGGTATCTGGACTTCAATAGGCAAGATTGCCTCCATGCCATAGACCAAGGAAAAGGGAGTTGCCCCTGTTGACGTCCGTGCTGAGGTACGGTACCCATGAAGAGCAAATAGTAACATTTCGTGCCAATCTTTGTAGGTCACTGTCATCTTCTGCACAATCTTCTTGATGTTCTTATTCGCTGCTTCTACAGCCCCATTCATCTTCGGTCGATAGGGAGAAGAGTTGTGGTGCTGTATCTTGAATTGCTCGCAGAGCTCAGTGATCATCTTGTTGTTAAGATTGGTACCATTATCCGTAATGATCCTCTCAGGTACACCGTAGCGGCAGATCAGGTTATGCCGAATGAACCGTGCCACGACATTCTTGGTTACCGTAGCATAGGAAGCTGCTTCAACCCATTTTGTGAAGTAATCAATCGCTACCAAGATCAAGCGATGCTCGTTGGATGTCGTAGGTCTGATTTCGCCGATCATATCAATGCCCCACATTGCAAAAGGCCAAGGTGCTGTCAAGACGTTCAGAGGAACCAGAGGAATGTGCACCTTATCAGCATAGATCTGGAATTTGTGGCACGTCCGAGAATGTTGGTAACAATCAGATTCCATTGTGGACCAGAAATATCCTGCCCGAAGGATTTTCTTTGCCATGGTATGTCCACTGGAATATGCTCCGAAGGTACCTTCATGTAGCTCTGCCATGATCCTTTCTGCTTCAGTCTTATCCACACAACGCAGTAAGGTGGAATCATGGTTTCGCTTGTAGAGAATGCCATTGTTGAGGAAGAATTTTGCCGCAAACCTTCTCAGGAACTTCTTGTCATTAACAGATGCACCCTCGGGGTATTCTTGAGCTTCAAGGTACCTCTTCACTTCATGATACCAGGGTTTTTCTGTTACCTCTTCGGTCTCGAGATCGCAGTAATGTGCAGGTTCATCCAACTTCCAAATAATGATCCGGGGCGCCTCGTTGTCCCATTTGACTTTTAACATAGAAGACATCGTAGCCAACGCGTTCGCTAACTGATTCTCCTCTCTTGGGAAGTGTTCAAAGGTTATCTCTTTGAAATGGGGAATTAACATCAGCACATACTCCTTGTAAGGAATAAGATTTGGGTGTTTTGTATCCCACTCGCCTTTGATCTGATTGATCACGAGAGCGGAATCTCCGAAGCCACTCAGAAACTTGATCCTTAAGTCAATTGCAGCTTGAAGACCCATGATACATGCCTCATACTCTGTCATGTTATTGGTGCAGTTGAAACATAGTCGGGCGGTGAGTGGAGTATGAGGGCCTTCAGGGGATATGATCACAGCGCCGATACCATTACCCAAAGCGTTCGAGGCTCCGTCAAAGTGCATAGACCATCGGGATCCTTCCTCAGGTCCTTCATCCGGTCCAGGTACTTCACAATCAATCACTACCATGATATCCTCGTCTGGAAATTCAAAGTTCATCGACTGGTAATCGTCCACTGCCTGGTGTGCCAAATGGTCTGCCAATACACTTCCCTTGATTGCCTTTTGAGTCGTGTACTAGATGTCATATTCCGTCAAGATCATCTGCCATCTTGCTATTCTTCCGGACAAGGCGGGCGTTTCAAAGATGTACTTGATTGGATCCATTTTTGAAATCAACAGAGTAGTGTGAGTCAACATATACTGTCTCAGCCGACGAGCAGCCCATACCAAAGCGCAGCAAGTTTTCTCGAGCAGTGAGTATCGGGTCTCACAGTCGGTAAAAATTTTGTTAAGGTAATAAATGGCGTGTTCTTTTCGGCCAGACTCGTCATGCTGCCCCAGCACACACCCCATTGAGTTGTCCAGTACTGTCAAGTATAAGATTAGAGGTCTCCCTTCAACCGGCGGCATAAGAATGGGTGGTTCTTGGAGATACTCTTTGATTCTTTCGAAAGCAGCCTGACATTCATCGTTCCAACGTACTACTTGATCTTTCTTTAGCAGCTTGAAGATTGGTTCACATGTAGCAGTTAGATGCGAGATGAATCGGGAAATGTAGTTCAACCGTCCCAGAAAGCCTCTGACTTCTTTCTCTGTCTTGGGAGTTGGCATCTCTTGTATGGCTTTCACTTTGGCAGGGTCCACTTGAATGCCTTTGTCGCTTACGACCAAGCCTAGCAATTTTCCAGATCTCACCCCAAAGGTGCACTTGTTTGGGTTCAACCTCAGCTTGTACAACTTCAGACGGTCAAACAGCTTCTGTAGATGGTCAAGGTGTTCCTCCTCAGTTTGGGACCTTGCAATCATATCATCGACGTATACTTCTATCTCGTGATGGATCATGTCATGAAACAAAGCAACCATGGCACGTTGGTAGGTTGCCCCAGCATTTTTCAACCCAAAAGGCATGACCTTATAGCAAAAGGTGCCCCACTGAGTAACAAAAGTGGTCTTCTCCATGTCTTCAGGAGCCATCTTGATCTGATTATAACCGGAGAAACCGTCCATGAAGGAGAATACTTTATGTTGAGCAGTGTTGTCAACCAGAACGTCGATATGAGGCAGATGGAAATCATCCTTAGGGCTCGCCCTGTTCAAATCCCTGTAATCAACACACATTCGAACCTTACCATCCTTCTTCGGAACTGGAACCACGTTGGCAACCCACTGAGGGTAAGAAGTCACTGCTAGAAACCCGGCATCAAATTGTTTCATAACCTCAGCTTTGATTTTCTCGGACATTTCTGGACGCATACGGCGGACCTTCTGTTTTACCGGAGGGCATTCTTCCTTGGTAGGCAGGTGATGAACCACAATGTCGGTATCCAACCCAGGCATGTCTTCGTAAGACCAGGCAAAGATTTCCACATAGTCCTGCAGCATCTGAATCAACCGTTGTTTCACACTGAGCTCTAGATTGGCACCAATCTTGACTTCCTTTCTGTCTGTCTCAGTACCCAGATTTACTGTTTCCACTGGCTCTTCATGTGGCTGAATGGCCCTCTCTTCCTGAAGTAGCAGTCTTGCAAGCTCAACAGGCACTTCGCAATCATCTTCACCTTCGTCTTCGGCTAAGTTGATCGGATTTTTGAAGTCATAACTGGTAGTAGCAGAGTCGTTACCAGTGAGATCCAGAGTGGATTGGAACCTGTATAAGTGAGTGTGTGTAAATATAGCTGTTTTGCAATATATAATAAAGAAAGAAAAGGAGCGCAAGATTTGAAATGCAAACAACGTACAATGCTTTTATTGATGATATATGAAAGTGACACACAAAAGCCCTCACAAATGAAGCCACGATGCCCTGGGTAAGACACCGGGCCATAAAGTTTCAAATTAATGTTCGTTACAAATTTAAAACAAAGGAGTTCATTACTGAGTGACAAAAGTGATAGGTATGAAATCTTTTGCAGTCCAGTTGCTTGGTCCACTGTTGGTCGTTGGGTAGATCCAGCTGTCGAACTCAGATTCTTCCGCTTCGTCTTCAATAGCATTCACTCACGGGTTGGTGATGAACACATGAGGTCTTCCAATCCTTGCCTTACGAACAGCCCTCTGAGCTTCTGCAGTGAAACCCAAACCAAACTTATCAATCTTTGGAGTGAAATCAGGAAGTCGGCCCCAGTTTGCACACTCACCCTTCTCAACCACAGCCCGGGCATCCTTCAAGGAAGCCATCTTCAAAGGAAAATCTTCTTTAGTTACAGACTCTTCTGGCGCCAATGTCTGAGGCACCTCTTCAAAGTGTTGAAATGGGGTTTCAATGAACTCCCCATCCATATCTACATACCGGAACGAGTTGAGGTGGCTGACCATGTACTCTTCCTCCCCCTGAACTGTAACAATCTTCCCTCTGACCGGGTACTTAAGCTTCTGATGTAGTGTGGAGGTCACAGCTCCAGCCTTGTGGATCCATGGACGACCCAGCAAACAAGAATAGGATGGTCGGATGTCCATCACATAGAAAGTAGAATCAAAAACTTGAGAACCAACCCTGATTGGAATGTCAACTTCCCCATGTACCATCCTTTTCGAACCGTCAAAGGCCCGGACAACAATGTTACTAGGCTTGAGCTCCAAACCCTCACAATCCAACATGTCTAGGGCCTTCTTGGGTAATACATTTAATGAAGAACCGGTGTCTACCAACACATGGGCAAGAGTAGTGCCCCTGCATTCAATGGAGACATGCAGGGCGTCGTTTTGGTTCTTTTCTTTGGCAGTCAGATCGGCGTCAGAGAAACCCAACCCATTATCAGCAGTCAAGTTGGCCACACAATCGGTAAATTGATCAGCAGACGTTTCTTGTGGCACATGGGCCGTCTTCAGGAAGGAAATCAGGGCCTTAGCATGGGCCTCTGATTACAACAACAGTGATAGCATAGAAATCTTTGATGGGGTGTGCCCCAGCTGCTCAACTACGTTGAAATCACTCTTCTTAATGATCTTGAGAATCTCTTCCATCTCTTGCTGGGAAGCTTCAACATTGGTTGTCTTTGGTGCTTCCGTCAGGGCAGGCAAATCAGTAGCAATCCCTTTGCCCCGAGCGTCAGATGATTCGGCAGTAAGGGTAGAAACAGGAACTTGATCAGGAAGGGAAGCAGGCACACTTGCAGGTGTGATGATAAGAGGTCTCTGAATAGCTGGAGGTGCAATATCTGGTGAGAACAGCCTACCACTGCGAGTAACTTTGGCAGGCCCGGTGATGTTGCTGACGCTGTTACTTGTATCAAACTCTTGTTTTACTCCTAGTACATAAACATCTGCCCCATAGTGCCACGGGACAACTTTGTCAGATGTATAGGGGAGGGGCCCCGGAACAGTGATGATGATAGGAGCAATCTTCTGAGTAGACATGATTTTGACAGGCTTCTTTAAGGGAGCCTTAGGAGGTTTGTTGAAAATAGTAACAATGGACACTTCTTCAGCAGGGATAGCAGGAACAACAATCTTCTCGAACAAGATCTATTTGTTATCCATCAGGTTTTGGATGCCTGACTTCAGCAAAGGACAACCAGCAGGTGAAACAGAACATAGAAGGCAACCTTTAATACATCCCAGAAATAAACCGGCTAGCAACAGGTTCCTTTTGACAGTCAACAACGGAGTAACAATATCATCCACAGAGGCCACATATAGGTCTTCTTCCACAGCATTCACTCCATGCTGGGGCATGGGAGCAGTCACAACATTGGGCCTTTCGGGCGCCTCGAACTGTATTTCTTTAGCATCAATAAGGTCCTGAACCTTATTCCTCAGAGCCCAACAATCGTCTGTAGTATGCCCCGGGCCGTCAGAGTGATAGGCGCAGCGGGCGTTGGGATTGTACTTCGGAGATGTTGTGTTTACCATCTTCGGAGCTTCCTTGACAGTTACCAGATTGGTCGACAGTAGTTGCGGCAATATCTGAGACAGGGTCATGCTGAGTCGAGTGTACTGCCTTTTGGGTCTCTCAGCCCTTGGTTGGTTATACTGCTGAGGAGCAGCAGTAGGCTTTGAAATTACCACCGCATTGACAGCTTGGCGGCGTTCCGGTTTGTTCTGTCTCCTTGGACCATAAACAATACTAGCTTCCTTCTTGAAAGGCTTCTTTTCAGTACTCGAGGAGGCACCTTTCTGTATCTTCCCCGACTTGATACCAGCTTCTATCCTCTCACCGGTTAAGATCAGATCTGTAAACCCAGCAGAAGAATTCCCAATCAGATGGTTGAAGAATGGACCGGACAGGGACCCTAAGAACATGTCGACAAGCTCACGATCAGTCAGCGGTGGCTGCACCCTGCCAGCCAGGTCCCTCCACTTTTGCGCATACTCCTTGAATCCTTCGCCCGTCCCCAGTGACATACCTTGGAGTTGGGTACGCGTGGGAGCGAGGTCGGAATTGTACTGATATTGCTTATAAAATGCAGTAGCCAAGTCCTCCCAGCTTCGAATACTGGCTCCATCCAACTGATAGAACCATTCGAGTTGAGCCCCTGAAAGGCTATCCTAGAAGAAATGGATCCATAGGTTCTTGTCTACAGTGTAAGGTTGGATCTTCCTTACATATGATCTGAGATGCAGCTTAGGGCAGGAAGCCCCGTCGTACTTCGCAAAGGCAGGTGCCTTGAACTTGTGTGGGATCACCACCCCAGAAGATAAACTTAGATCTCCAAAATCCAGCCCCGGCACATGTTGAATCTCCATGGCACTTAAACGGTCCTCTAGTTGCTTGTACATGTCTTCAGCAGGAGGGTACTATTCATCATTGTAATATGTCTCGTTGTCGGAGACCGCAGGACTAGGAACCCTTCCCTCCTGGGGACTATCCTTCCCCACAGAAGAAGTAGTCTGATCAGCCTCATTCTGCAGTGTATTCCCAAACCTCCGTCCAGTGTTAAACAACGTAGTCCTCTTCTTCTTCTTCTTCTTCTCCTTCAAGAGCAAAGTCTTCAACTCCTGTTGGCCCTAGGCTAAGCTCATGACCAGATCTTGAAACTGGGCGTTCTGGGCCTGGAGGGCCTTGATAGCTTGTTCGGTAGTAGGCTCGGAAGACATGATGATTGAGTGCTGAAATAAACAGCGAAGAAGATTAAGCAACCTGTAGAAGAGGGGTACCTGTCATGCATATGATGCAATGAGATGCGTATGATTTATGTTTTCAAAGACAATCGGGATTCAACTTTGTAGACAAAAAGGAAACACACTTTATTAGATTCAAACTTTAAATTGTTCAACAAGTTGCCCTTAGGCATTACAAAAATGAAAATACTGAAAAGGAAATAAATGTTGTAAAAGAAACATCCAAAGCCCATCAATGCTCCCATGGCCTCCTCTTCTCAGTACAGATGTAGTCATTCAGGGTCCGCTCACTCTCCAATTGCTTAGTCAGCTTCTGGATCTTTTGTTCCTGTTCGTTGAACTTTTCTCGATAAGAATCTCGTTCTTCCTGTAGTTGCGCCCAAGATCTCTTTAGTGTATCAACATCAGTGGGTATCTGAGGAGGGAGGACAGTTGGAGGAACCCCGTCTTCATCAGGAAATTCAAGAATGATAGGCCTGACAGCTTCGTATGGCATACCTAACTTCTGAGCACGGATGCGGACCCATCTGCAGTAGGGTTCCATTGGTAGAGAAGTCTTCGATCCCAACTCATGTGGGTCAGCTTTGTGAATTCTTCCCCAAGCCTTGATGAATCTACGGTGCAGCTCGTCACTGTCTACCTGAAACTCAAAACTGACGTGAGGTACCAACATCTCATGAGGCCCTGCTCTTCTGGCTCTTCCAAACTGACGAAGAGCTAAACATGGATTATAAGAGATTCCTCCCTGGGTACCGATCAATGGAACATTAGGATATTCTCCGCAACGATCAATAATGGCCACCTCATCCAAACCTCTGAGAGTCCAAATGATGTCAATATCAGTGAGAGACATTAACCTATGAGCCCAGCCCCTTCCTTCTTCGTTCTTCAGCACGAACTTAGGGAGGTGCAAAATAAACCACCTCACTAACAAAGGATCACAACACCACAGAGTTCCCCGTCTTCGGGCAGTACGAGCATAGAGCTATTGCAGGATATCACCCAAGAGAGTGGGTACAGGGTTCCGAGAGATGTAGATCCTTATAGAGTTGACATTAATAAAGGTATCAGGATTTGGAAACAATACTAGACCATAGATTAAGAGAGCCAGAATGTCTTCGTACGCCTTGAAGTCTAAGTCATTCCAGAAACTATTAGCTTTGCCAACCAGAAACTTAGCCAAAAAGCCCTTATCTCCACTTCTAGTCTCCCAGTTAGCCATTACCTCTTCTTTGGTCAAGGGAAGGGCTGCAACAATCTCTTCAGGCCTAAGAGTCTTCTCCCAACCAGTGAATGGAGTCTGCTCCAAAACAGGGATACCAAGTAACTCAGAGAATTCTTCCAGGGTAGGGACCAGCTGGAAGTCTTGAAAAGTGAAGCAATGGTATAGGGGATCATAAAACTGGACCAAGACACTCATCAGTTGTTGGTCCCACTTTGAAGTGACTAAACCGAGAAGAGAACCATGCCTCTTGATGAAGGAAGTAGTGTTTGGAATCTTATCAACCAATTCCTTGAGCCAAGTAGGTGGTTGAACAAAGTTGAGCCGGATAGTATTCCTACGCATGGGCATCATGATGTCCTACAAAACAGAGCAAAGATGAAACCCTCTTGTCTTTGAAATGGGTCAGTCCTTATGCAGGATGCATGCAATGGTATGATGGTATGATGTTATGATAAAGCACACCACAAGTATTCACAAAGGCAAGCATGATAAGGCACACAAGTCACACAAGACAGCCCTTAGAGTTTAGGCCAGCATGAAGTTTAGGTATTACCCTCTTTCAGTTCCATTGGTTAAGACTTGTCCTATCAAAAGTAACCGGGTTCTAGAGGATCTCAATATCACTAAATACCCTTAATCGGTCATAACTCCAGCATCGCAATCTTTTCTTGCGGCCAGAACCATCGCGAGAGTTTAGCCTCAATGAGTGTAGCATACTGCTACCGTTCTATGGCCAAGTTGGGTCAATTTAGGGTTCTAAGGTCAGTTGGTGCTTAATGACTCCTTAAAAGACCCATATTCTCCTCGTTGCAACACAAGGGATATCGGTACAGACCAAGGTGTCACACCAACGTAGCCACTGCTTCACCCATGTCGGTCTACGCCGGACAGGTCCCTCACAGCTTATGCTACCTAAAGGGTTTTCCCCAGATCCGGGTTAGGATCTATGAAAGTCCGATGCAAAGCCCACAAATATAAAAGCAAACAAAGCAAGCAATTGAAAACAAGAGTGGTCTAATCCTAAGGTAACCCCACTTTTAAGTTTCTCCCCAGCAGAGTCGCCAGTTCTGTGATACGGTGGGAGAACTGACTTGAGGTTTTGCGTTTGTTTTCGCAAATGTTTCGGTTGAGCAAGAGTCACCACCGACTTTTTATTTTATCCTAAGGAAAGGTTAAAAAGCACAGCAAAAACCTTTGAGATGTTTTCTTGGGTTCGGGGGGTAGATTATAGAAAGGGAAGGTATTAGCACCCTTTCTATCCATGGTTATCCATGGGCTCTTAGTTACTTGCTTAGATCACTTGCCTTGCTTTTTCAATTGTTTGAAATGGTGCTTTCAATTGTTTTAAATGGTGTTTTGTGTGTGGATTTGAAAATGTTTTGAAAAGAGGTCAATGTTGTGGCAACCTTTGTAATGATCCATGTTTGAATGTATACAAAGGTGTATTTATCTTTTGAAAAGTTTTCAATGTTTTTGAAAGTTGTTTTGAAAGTGTGTTGTGATGTGTGTTTTGAAAAATGGCAAGGATTGTTTTGCAAGATTGGTCAAGTAACCAAGAGCTATCTACCTTAAATTTCTCAAAGATATTTCCTATGTTTTAACCCTTTTAACAGTATTGTTCCACCATTGTATTTGGTGGACAATCTTGTGTTAGGATGTTAACGGGACGGGCGCGAGTCATCGTTTAGACCATGATTGCAATAGTGCCAAGTGTCTTTGGCAATTTTTCCTTTAAGGGACTTGATCATTTTTAGGCAACTTTCGAAAGCGTCATCGAGGGACTATGATCATTTGAATTGTTTTTGTTTTGCCAAAGAAACTCAACATGCAACATGGCCCATTATTGAAGGCAACAAGTGGAGTAACCCTAGGGGGGGTGCAAGTGTGATTAGTGTTGTCCATTTTCATGCTTTGTTGTCTTTGAATTAGGTCAAGCTATTTGTTATTTGATTTTTGCATACAAACCCTAAGTCTATCATGGCATATTTAGAAAGCTTTAAAATGCGGAATTTAAAGTCCTAAATTATTACAAAATAATCATGAGGATGGGGGTGCAAATGTTCAAATGGGGATGAGACTTTAATAGGAGAGTAGTGTTCAAATATTTACAACCAAAATCGAATCGATCGCAATGTAAAATGTATCAAATGTACAAGAATAAAAGATAAGCAAATGTGTATTGTATTTGTGTAAGTGCATGTAATTATTTACAAGTGGTAATGATGTTAACTTAACAAAAAAATTAAGTATTTATTTGTTTTTTTTTTTAATATTTTCATGGTTTAGGGCAAAACCCTAATTTTGTAAATAAATAGTATTAATTATTTATCATACAATATTTATTAATTATGTACAAAAAATAAATAAAAAAAGAAGTATATTGTACAAAAGTAATTTTTGAGGTCAAATATTAATAAAAATGAAAAATGTATTATTTTTGTATTTTTATCCTAAATATTCTAATAAATATATAAGTATTTATATTATATATTTAAATATACTAAATATATACAAAAATAAAATAATTATTATTTATATAAAAAAAGTATATTTTAAGGAAATGTTTTCAAAAGATAAAATAAAATAATAGCTGAAAATAAATATTATTTTGTATTATTTTTTAGTATTTTAAATAAAAGTAAATGTATTATTTTGCACATATAAGTATAAATAAAGCAAATAAATTCAAAATAAATTCAAAAATGGGTGAAAAAATATTTTTAATGTTTTTTATATTTTGACAAAAAATAATAAGTCAGAATCAAAAAGAAAAAATCAAAAATGATAAAAATAACACACAATGGGCCAAGGGGGTGTAAGTGGAAAATGAGGGTGCAAATAGAAAAAACAGGCCAGGCCCAGCCCAAGGCAAGATTCTTCAACCTCCAGCCATTGTTTGAAACAAAGAAAACGCGCGTCCTTGCTCAACCTGCTAACTTCTGATTCCTTGATTTTCAACAAAAACTCACAACATCAAAAGTGTAGAGCATCTTGTCACGATTCTAAACATATAAAGAAGTTGTTCTAACTCTCAGAAATGAGATAGAATTTCTCCTCCCCCAATTCCTGACCTAACTTTCTTCCTATGTTCAGGCTCAAAATTCTCTCAACACACACAACATAAATGAAAAGTGAGGATATGGGTAGCTTCAGGGCCATGAGTAGGACATAATTTCTTCACAAACCTAAGCCTAGATATGCTTGGATAGAGAGATAAAAGTTCAAACTTTTACCTGTTCAGCTTGAATCGTGTACAACAATGGAGGCACTTTCAATGAAGTTTGAGGACTTGTACAGCTTGCTTGAGGTCCAGGGATGCTTCCTCTATGCTTGGCTTGCTTTGAATCTTACTGAATCGAGCTATAGAAGTCAACCTGCACAGATGAAAAATGAAAATGGCACACTTGGCTATGGCTGTTACAGTTCCAGTTCAATGCTTGGAAAAGCTTCAATGGATGGTAGGGAGTGTGTTTGAAGAGGTTTCAGCCAAAACCCACGATAGGAATGGACTGTGGGATTCAAGTTGCAGCCTATGCCCTGTTTTGCCACAAAACTGTGTTTTTCTGTATATGGAGGTTTGAGAGATGGTTTGGTCGTATTTCAAACTTGGTTTGATGTTTGGAAAGTGCTCATGAAGTTTGTTTAGGCTTGTCTTGACAGGAGCTCAATGTTGGACCCCTTTTGCAATGTTTCTTCTTTGATAAGTAAGAAAATACAAGTTTCTATACCAGCCTGTCCAATGCCCTAAACTATGATGCACCTCTTGTTCTTGATCAGAGTGATTTGTGTACAAAGTGCTAGCTCTAAAGATTTTTCCCATGCCTCTTGGATTTGTATTTGACATAAAGTGTACCTTTTCCAAAATGGCTAAAATGCTTTTTCCATTTTAAGACTAATCCTTTGTGTAATGACTTAATGAACAAGATAATGCTAGGACACAAAGTTTTTGCATTAAATTATTGAGTAAGAATGGGATTAGAGGCCTGTAACCTAGCTTGGATCATGCTGAGTTCAAAATGCCAATGTTATGTACATGAATTTGGCCATGAACAAAGTGACTTTTGCCCATCTTGACAAATTCGAATCTCCCTAACCACAAGGGTGTTTGATGAGTTATTGGACACTTTGGAAAGCTTGGAATGTGTACTACAATCCATATTTGTAATGCAAGTTTAAATTCCAAGTGGAAGCATGTGAAAAATGGCCATGAAGTTGGGCAAAAATGCTGCCTAAAATAGTTCAAAAAATTTCTAAGTTAAGAATGTTTTGCACCCCTATTCCAAAAATCATAACTTGAGCTACAAGCTTCTTTTGAGGAAACTTTGTGAATAAAAGTTGTATATTTTGCAATGGACTATAACTTTCATGTTTTGAGTTTTGTTTGAATCCAAATACATCTTGATGAAAAAAATGGGACAAAGTTAGGAAAAAATTAGGAAATTTCATAACTTAGAAAATTTCTAAGTTATGAAATTTCTTCATTTCAAACCCTAATTTGTAATTTTTGATTTCTTGATGAAAAAGTTTCATAATTTGACATGTTTTGATGAAAAATGAATCTTGATACTTGATTTTGACCAAAAAGTCAAAGTTTGACTTTTCAGTATACAGTCAAATTTTGATCAGTTGACTGGAGAATTCATCTGTCAATCTTGTGCATTTGGGATCTTTTGAACTTGTTGAATGTGTCAAGACCGTGTCATTGAGTCCTTGAGTCCATATGTGAGCTTGGTTTGCCATTGGCCAGGTCAAACAGTCAAAAATTGCCTTTGTGCAGTCAAAACTCTAAAAATGACCATTTTGCCCTTTTGGTGATCTGATCAAATTTCTTGTGGAATTATGATACAAACTTGATCAAATGGTCCATATGAGTTCATAGTGTTGATGTGGGTCAAAAATCATGAGGTTTGACTGTCAATTGACCACAGTTGACTTTTTCCCCAATACAGCTGATTTCTAGGTCAACTGTCCAATTGACTGGGCAAAGATTGGAATCAAGGCTTGAAACTTGGTATGGATAAACTTGTGAGTCCAACATGAAGAATGAAAGTCATTTTGGGCATTTTGGGTCAAAACATCTTTGTGCAAACTCAAACCCTAATTTGGGTCAACAGTGCAAGGAGGAGTCTTGAGCGGGGCAAACCCTAATTTGATCTTGAGCTCCAAGGGTCTTGTGGTGATAAAATATTGATGAAATGGGAGGGAAAATTTTGGGGTACAACACAGAGTCTTTCAGATATTTGAACATTTTCTTCAAATATACAAGCAACAACTAATCTGAGGAACAACTTCTGTATTTGTGAATGAAAGCTTTTCAAATCCATTATGTCTTGATCTGATCTTGATTTTTGATAATCATCTTTTTTGAGATGCGTGTCTGATGTCTAATTTCTGAATGCAGAAGCTTATATCAATACATCTTATTTTATGGTTAATTCATCTTGATATGATCATTGATTTCCGATGACAGCTTTCCTGAGTTGCATATTTGATGTCTGATTTCTAAACCAAAAGCTTATATCAGTACATCTGATTTTGAGGTTGAATTATTTATTTCTTTTCTCTTGAATTCTGATCTTTGAATTCAGCTAAAAGCAACAGCATATGTCAGCTACATCTTGGTTTCTGATCTTGAATTCTTTCCTTTCCAATATCTGAGATCTTCGTTTATGATATCTTGAGATCTTCAATTCTAAGCTTTGATTTCTGATATCTTTGTTTCTGAGCATCTTAATTTCTGATATCTTCGTTCTTGATATTGAGCGGTAAGCAAAAGCTTTTATCAGCGACTTCTTTGATTTATGATATGTTGACTTCATAGCTCTTGATTCTAATGGTGAGCTGATATTTGAATCTTGACTTCTTAGGTCTTTGATTTGTTATCTTTTGAAGCTTGAGATATTATTAGAAACTCATCAAGATTATTTTCTTGTCAAACATTCAGCATTGAACAGAACTACTGATGTTTCATTAGAAACGAACTCGATGGTTCTTCTTCTGAGAGATAAAGTGATTCTGATGATATCTTGAATAAGACTATTCAGAATTCTAATATTTGCATACTCAATGAAACCATTAGAACTAAAATTGTTCTTCATAAAATATATGCATTGTTATCATCAAAACATAGAGATTTAAACACAGATCCAAATCTTGTTCTAACAGTTTTCCTAATACTACCTGTGAAGATTCTATCAGGATTCACCCTGAATCCAAGACACCTCTCAGTTTCACTCAAACACTCTCCCAAGTGTTTGGACAATTAAAAAATTATAAGAATAATGAAACAAATTACAACTCAAAATAAAATTTATTCTTTACATATGAATGATTCAAATGAATAGAATTTTACAAAAACAAAACAAAACTAGAACAAAAAGACTCAACTAAAACTCTCCTACACAGTAGATTTTTTTTCTCTGAAGTTTTGTGTCTCCACAAAAAAAGATTCCTTTCTTATATAGAAACACGAAGTTCAACTCCAAAGCCTTGTAGGATCTTCATCTTGAATATGTTTAATCTTCTAAAAAGAACATGAGATCAATATTCAATAATGATGATTGCTAATCTTCATTGATCACCATGAATAAATATAAATCTCTTGATTATTCTTGTTCTATTTGATTCAGATCATATCTTCCAAAGACACATAATCAATCACATATTTATTATGAAGATTGAGATCCTTGACTGATATAAATATTGAACAAATAAGCACACCAAAAGAAGTCTTGCTAAGAATAGATATTTTTAAAATCCAAAAACATGTTCACCACACACTTTTATCTTTGATATAACAGAAAAGGAAACTAATCGTGAAATGACAAGATATACTTAAATTTGTCTTGCTCTCCAAGAAACCATTCCGAGACAAGATGTCCCATAGATCATGGAACATTTGGCTTGACATCTGTCCACGTAGAAAAATTCTGAATCTTTAACAAATCAATTAAAATCTTTACTTATGAATTGTAGTACAATGTTGGAAAAAATAAATCTGAACCAAATCTTCCTTCAAAGCATATTCATAGAAATATTTTTCTTCAATGCAAATCCAATCAAATGTTCTTTAATCAAATCTAAATATTTTAATTAAATCAAATCTTCTTCAACTATTATGGATTATGATTAAATCTTTTTCCAAACGGATTTGATTTATAATTATTCTTTTGAATAGATGTTTGACAGACTTCTGGAAGAATTAAAACTAAACCAAATCTTGAATAAAATTTGAAGAGAATCAGAACCCAATTCGTACAACTTCTGCACCAAGATGTCACATAACACATTCATGACATATTGCTTTACAAGTTGTCTACAAACATTATCCAATCAATTATTTCTTTCAAAGCAACTTTATTAGAATCTTAGATTGAACAAACCTAAACCAAATATTATAATCGCCTCTAGAATCAAACACAGAACCAAATGAGTCAAGATGTTCTCAGTAACTTTCGAGACATCTTGTTTTCCCTTTTGCCAATAAAAATAAGTCAATCCAAATGTTATAAAAATCTCTCCCTTTGACTAGTTTTTAGTCAAAGCACATAAAGAACATATAAACACTTATTCCCATACAAATAGTACACAAGAAACTCAAGGGGAAGTTTTATGCGCATTTTTCTCCCCTTATTTTCCTCAAAAGAGACAAAGGACGGAGTAACACCAACAAAAAATTAGTGAAGAAACGACCAAAATAAGCCAGAACAAAAAAAACCAGAGAAACCAAAAACACCAACATATCCTACCAAGAGGCTAGATGTAACGCACATTCTTCCAAACATTCTTCAGGACACTTTTATCAAGTTTTCACAGCACAGTGAAACCAAAAACAAGTTAACTAAAACATACCCATAAGCACGAGGTTACAGATAACAGCAACACATAACTTCGTAGGAACACCAGATAGAAGCAACAATCTTTCCTGCATATCATCATTGTTAAACAAGTGACCTCAAGCACAAGAGGGGGGTGAATTGTGTAGTTTTAAAATATAATTAAAATTACCTTTCTCGATTAAGATCGTATCAGTAAGTTTATAAGTAAGTAAGCTTTATAGAAGTTAAGTGCATGAAAATAAATTGCTGAAAATAAAGAGGATAAGGATAGAAAGATTTCACCATAGAGTTATTCAGGTTTGGCTGAACGTTGGCCTAGTCTTATTCCCAAGAGGTCTTCTTGAGATTTTTCACTATAGACTTTTGAGCTTTTAAAGGTTATGCCCATGAAACTTAATACAATCTGATCTTGAGATTTTTAAAATGTTTATCCCCAACCTAAATACAACATTTACCCCCAACTTATTCTATTGATACAATCTTAGATTTATGGTTGATCTCTTTAACTAAAACAAAGCTTTTTCTGGAAAAGATTAATAAACCAATAACTGAGATTTATGGTTGATCTCAAGAATCAAAACTTAATCTCTTAAAGTATCGTACCCTTAAGACTAAAAACGAGAAGCACAACCACTTATAAATCACATATGAACTTCGCTCAATAGCACTTAGGCAACTAATAGTGAAATAGAAAACGTAGGAGAGAAAAATAATAAATTCCAAGGAAATCGAAAATCGTTGGAAAGTGGCGTGGTTTCAAGTGAGGGAGAACTCTCTTTATATAGTAGTTAGAATCACCCAAAAAGGAAAATATCAACAGGTTGAACTAACTATTTAATCAATTGTCCTAATCGATTAGATACTTTAAATATGACCATTGAGGTGTCCAAAAAGGAAGGTTTTGATATAGATTCATTGCATATCTTTAAGGAATTGTCTAAATGACTTGAGCTGTAAGTTTGAATAGATATAATTGATTAGATCAAAGTCCTGATTGATTAGATAAGACATAACTTTCCCTCTAGCCATTTCCACAACTTCTAAGTCATCTGGCATACCTTCAAGACATTTTTTAAATGTTTTCTTTTGATAAAAACATGTTTAAAAAAGGCCTTAGTGTGTGTATGTGTGTGTGTGTGTGTGTGTGTTTCCTTAGTACTCTTAAGCTACTACCTTTATCTTTACAATACTTAGTTCACTCAGACTGACTGACTAACATGACTCGGAGAGCTTTCACACTTTGCATCAGGGAAGCTTAAGTGCTTTTGCTGAATATTCTCTGATTTGCAAGGGCACTTGGTCTTGAGATCTTCTAAGATATTTTGTTGTTGCAGTGTACTACCGTCATGTTTTGTCGTCATCAAAACTTCAGATGTTGATCTTTATCACCTGCAAGCACATAGATCCACATTCTCCTTTTTTTTATGATGACAACACATCTCTCAGGGGAGGTGGTTGAAAGAAGTAATATATATGGAGTTATTAAGTTCCCCCTGAGTTAGGTATAAGGTATAACCTCTCCCTAAGAGCATATATCTCCCTTTTTTCCAAAATCAAAATGGTAGATAAGCACATAGATTCACATATATTCACTTATGCATGATTGGTTTAATATTCCTAGTTCTGTTCTTATAAAAAAGATGTTTTCTTTAGGAAGTGGTTTTGATAAGATGTCTATAAGTTGATTGCATGAATCTACATAATTAAGTATACATTCCCCTTTTTCCATATTACTCCTAATATAGTGGTTCCTAATGTCGATATGTTTGGCACGAAAGTGAAGTATGAGATTTTTGGTAAGGTTTATGGCACTGGTGTTTTCACAATTTATTGGTACAACTGCAAGTTTGATACCATAGTCATTTATTTGTGCTTCATCCATATGATTTAAGAAAAACAACTTCCTGCATTAACATATTCAACCTCAACTATGGATAGTGCTACACTTGCTTGTTTCTTATTGTACCATGATACTAGTAAGTTTCCAATCAGGTGACAAGTATCTCTGTTAAATTTTCTATCTAATCTACATCCAACAAAATCATAGTTGGAATACCATAATAAGTCAGAGTTTGATCCTTTGGGGTACCATATACCCATTTGTTAAGTGCTAGTGAGATATCTCATTATGTGCTTGACAGTGCAAAGATGTGATTCTTTAGGAGATGCTTGAAAACATGCACACATACATACATAAAACATTATATCAGGATGTGATACAGTTAGATATAATAATGATCCGATCATACCTCAATATTTTCTTTCATTGATTGGTTTTCTATTTTCGTCTTTTTCTAAGGAGTGTGATATCGACATTGGTGTTGCCAGTACTTTTGACTTTTCCATATCAAATCTTTTAAGTAGCTCTTTACAATATTTAGCTTGATTTATAAATGTTCCTCCTTTAATTATATATATGTGAAGTCCTAGAAAGTACTTTAACTCTCCCATCAAAAATATTTCAAACTCATTCTGCATTATTTCAGAAAATCCTTGCATAATGATTCATTAGTAGCACCGAATATGATGTCATCAACATATATCTGAACTAGTAAGATGTCATGTTTAGTTTTATTGATAAAAAGTGTATTATCAACTTGTCCTCTTTCAAACTTGTTTTTAAGTAAAAAATTACTTATACGGTCATACCATGCTTTAGGAGCTTGTTTCAGACCATACAAAGCCTTTTTTAGCTTAAAAACATGGTCTGGAAAGGTAGGGTTGATAAATACAAGAGGTTGGTCAATAAACTCATCCTCTTGGATGTATCCATTTAGAAATGCACTTTTTACATCCATTTGAAACAATTTGAAATTCATGATGCATGAGAAAGCTAATAGCATTTTTATGGCTTCTAATATAGCCATATGAGCATAGGTTTCATTGAAATCTATCCCCTCTTGTTAATTATATCATTTTGCAACTAGTCTAGCTTTGTTTCTTAAAACATTTCCTTCTTTGTCCAGCTTGTTACAAATGACTCATTGGGTTCCAATGACTAGATTAGCTTAAATCCCTTTCTTTTACACTGCATGACTATAGAACGATAATTTGCACTTCAAAAGGGGAAACCCCTTTTTTCGTTGGTATATGATATGGAATCAGTACATTCATGTTGAAGTTGAAATCCCTTTGTTGAGAGTTTTAATGGAAACTAAATTGGAAAAGGCAAAATGGGTCCAAAAAAGGTTTGACCAACTGAATCTCATAGAAGAGAAAATAATGATAGTGTTATGTCATGGTCAGTTGTACCATAAGAGGCTTAAGAAAGCATTTGACAAAAAGGTCTATCCCCGAGAATTCAAGGGAGGAGACCTGGTGATGAAGAAGATATTATCCATCCAAAATGATCTACACGGAAAATGGACCCCAAACTATAAAGGTCCATATGTTGTGAAAAAGGCTTTCTCTGGCCGAGGCTATATCCTTATGGCCGTGAATGGAGAGGATTTTCCACTTCCAATGAACTCCAACGCAGTCAAAAATATTATGCCTAAATAAATTAATTAAACCCGCTTAGTAAAAAGGGGAATCATGATGGACTCAAAACTCGAAAGAGCGGTCCATACAAAAGTTGGGGGTGCACGAAAAAGAATAAGAGAGAAAGGCTGTTAAGTCATAAACCCGAAAGGAAGACTTGGGCAAAAAGAGACATCTCGGTGGATAGAAAACTAGAAAGAGTGGTCCAGGAAGAAGTTAGGGACTTTCAAAAAGGAAAAAAGACTACAATACACAAGCTTGCTCCGCATCGGAAAACGAATATGGGAAGGATCAATCCAGTTGTCCTCCTTAGAAGAAAATTATTGGAAATTTAGAGTCATATGGAATATAACATCTATTGTATTTCAATGAAAACTCAAATAGTTCCCATTGCCATTTTATGTTCCAATACTTTCCTCTTCTAGGGATTTAAATCTTCATATGTTTTCATCCCATGAATAAATCATATTTTTCTTATCCAATAAAATATCACTTTTAATTTTTTTTCCTGTTTTTTTTTCATAAAATGCTGGTTTTTTTTTATAAATGTTGCATTAAATCATTTGGATTAACGAAAAGCGCTAAAAATCATAATTCCTTTAATTTTTAAATGACCAAGGGATACCGATGATTTTCAAGTAATGCATCAAGCTCATAGGGCATAATATAATCTAAGTTCATTATAATTTGATCATCATAAAAACAAAAATCGTCATTTTTAAAGAAGGATCAGCACAAGAGCCTGCCTTTAACATAATAGACCAAGAGCAAAGGAAGTCTTTACAAAATTTCCTCTGAATCCAGAGTGTTCAGGATCCCGAGTGTCGGGGAATCAAAATGTCTGATATTTTGTCATATGCATAAATTTTCACATTTCATGCATTCATATCCCAGAGTTTAGTGCATCGTGCTAGTTC
This sequence comes from Vicia faba, assembly GCA_948472305.1. Lineage (NCBI taxonomy): Eukaryota > Viridiplantae > Streptophyta > Magnoliopsida > Fabales > Fabaceae > Vicia > Vicia faba. The sequence continues at coordinate 104,954 of CATIWC010000397.1, forward strand.
ACTATAAGCCTATCATACATCAAGCGAAACACATAACATAAAAGCATATTCAATCACAATGCAACATGAACCATGTTTCACACACATCTAAAGTTGGTTATCATTACAATCAGTCATCTAACCCACACACATCCCTAGTGAAGCCATTTATAATTCTCCAAGTAAGTTTTTGCTCCAACAGGACCCCTTGTTAGGTGTTCCCAGTAAGAAAACATTCCCTAGTGAATCTCCTACACGTTTATGTTTTTGTCGACCTTTACCAACCCATTTGGTTGAAGTTGATCATTTACTTTCTTGACAATCTTCATCAGCCTATTGGTTAAAGTCGATTGTTTACTTTTCTGTCGACCTTCATCAACCCATTGGTTGAAGTCATCCATTTACTTTCTTTTTGATCTCCATCATCCCATTGGTGGAAGTTGATCGTTTACTTTTCTGTCGACCTTCATCAACCCATTGGTCGAAGTCGATCATTTACTTTCTTATCAATCTTCATCAGCCTATTGGTTGAAGTCAATCATTTATCTTTCTGTCGACCTTTATTAGTCCATTGATTGAAGTCGACCATTTACATTTTTATTGATCTTCATCAACCCATTGGTTGAAATTGGTCATTTACTTTTCTTTCGATCTTCATCAACCCATTGGTTGAAGTCGGTCATTTACTTTCTTATTGATCTTTATCATCCCATTAGTTAAATTCGATCATTTACTTTCTTGTCGATCTTCATTAGCCTATTGATTAGAGTCGCTCATTTAATTTCTTATTGATCTTCAGCAACCCATTGGGTAAATTCAATAGTTTACTTTTCTATCGATATTCATCAACCCATTAGTTTAAGTAGGTCATTTACTTTCTTGTTGATCTTCATCAGTCCATTGGTTGAAGTCGATTATTTACCTTGATGTCGACCATTATTAGCCCATTGCTTGAAGTCGGTCATTTTATTTACTGTCAGTCTAAGTATCAGCCCTTTGGTTGAAGATGACTAATTATTTACCCTATCAGCATAATTCCTCGTGCCCTTTGGCAGACAAAATTATTGTACTTCTTTATTTAATCAACCACTATCATTCATATGCTCTAAGTCAAAAAATAGTTAAATAAAAGAAAATTGTCATACCCTAATTTTGTTCCAAATTTTTGTTAATCTCATTTTTCCATTAAGACATTTGCACTTTGATTTATCAAATTAATTAGTTTAATCATACATGCATTTCATTTTGGTCATAATTCATTTAGGCCAACCAAAGTCAATCTTTTGGATCATATAAGATTCAATTTTCACTAATTACATCCACGTCTTCACATTTGTGCTTTTTCAATCAACTTTCATACCATATTCATGCATTCACCCATTCATAAGTTTTTACATTGGGTTAAAAAGTCAAAGCAAAAAGTCAACAAAAGCGAAAGTCCATGTCATTCATAAATCATAGATTCATCATCACTTTATCTTGTCATATTAGAATGAGCAAAAAGAAAGAAAAAAAATTGATAAAGTATATTCTTCATGTTATCATTTATCCATGATGCCACACCATTTGTTCATTTTAAGAGTCAACATTTATAAGGTGAACACAATGGGGCACAAAAGACAAAAAAAACATTTTAACTTCATGCTACACATTATAAATCAATATATCATGACATTTCAAATTAGAAATAAATAAAATTAAACGTGAATTTAAGTTTATATCAGTGTATTATTTCATCGCATATTATCATGTACCATCACCAAATTCAAAACAAAAGAACTAAAGTTCAAAATTGAAATGAAAATAAACAAAATTGAATTCTATTCATAATATACACCATGATAGTCACATTACAACAAGAATTATACAAGTTTGAATTCATTTCACTACAGGGCCATGTATCATTACTTCATGACATTAGATGGATACACATTTTCTCACACGGTTTCCACCCCAAAAGATCCCAAAAAATCATCTTTCATTTTCAACTTTACAAATACCACAAAGTTTATCTCACACAATGACTAACAAACTCACACTATTTTCATCAATTCTTACTCAATTCTTCACACACTCATCAATTTGACCTAATTTGATCCTATAAAACCTAAGTAATAATTAATTCTCTATTTTTACGATTGGAATTAATTTTAGTAAAACTGACTTGGCAACAACATGTTGAATAAGATGTTCTAACTTGCAGAGAAACATGTTGAACAAGATGTCCTATCCAAAAGATTTGACATCGTGTCTGTTACGTTTTAACAGCTGTGCATTTGGATATGTTTGGTTTATAACAGATTCTGAATATTCTGGGAATATTATGTTATCCTATGTGGCGTTCAAGATTGAGGAATCGGAGATTCTATTTGAAATTCAAAGATATTATGTGTTTCTGAATATGGAGACATTTTAGGAAACTCTTGATTGAAGACCTATTGTTATGCAGAAAATTATGGAGATTTTCTGCAGCTGCCTTGCTACGTTTTTAAAGCTCAAATTCAGTCCAAAAGTTGTTTTATAAATAAAAGATCACAAAACTAATTATGTATGGAACGTGTATTGTTGAATGGTCATTGTTTAGGGTTTTTGCATTCTTGTTTATTGTGAGTCTCTCTGATATCATCTTAATATAAGAGTATGACTGTCTCTATTAAGTTGTAAGTTATGTTAATCACTCTTAAGATTTTAAGCATTGAGCGATCGTGTGTCTTTGAAATGTAACTTCGGAAATATTATAAGTACTAGAGTTTTCATCACTATTGTGATTGAAAGGGAATTAAGAATGGTATCATACCTAGGTGGGTCTTAGGTAGAAGTTAAGCATAGGTAATGACTAGGTGAGTAGATTTTAAACTTGTGATAGTTTATTGTGAGTCTACAAACTGATACTATTTAATAGACTTCCTCCCTGGATTCGTAGCTACCAGACTTAGGTGTTGTTGTACACCGAACTGGATTAACAATTACCGATGTTATTTTACTTTCAGTAATTTATTTTACCTGTAATATTTTTTATTTTGTAAAATGTCAGGTCTGGCCTGTGATGTCGTAACATTGTATTTGACATCTATTATGTCTTGGTGTGACTGTATTGTGAATGTCCTGATCCTGGTGTCGTGACATTTGATTCGACATCTTATATCAGAATTTCAATTGGTATCAGAGCAGGCAACCTGCTCTGTATCTAGGTGAGATTCAAGGAAGATAATTTCTGGTACAATGGATAAGAAAGGAGGATTTGTATACAGAACATATGTTGTACCCCAAAATTTTCCCTCTCATTTTCTTCAAGACATGCTCACAAAGTTCTCAAAATGCTCAAGAATCTCAAGAGTTGGCCAATCAAATGCTCCTCCTAAGCAACAGGTCTACAACTAGGGTTTTGAGTTTCTAAAGTAAATTTGGTTTACAAAGGTCTCAAATGGTTTTCATGGTTCATCATAGGTCTTCAATAATGTTCATGTCGAGTTTCAATTCTTGCATCACAAGTCTGCTCATTCAATGGCGCAGATGATTAAAAATCAATTGTATTGTGTAAAAAGTCAACTTTGGACAATATACAGTCAAACTTCAATATTTTTGGTCAACATCAACATTTTTAAGTGACATTCATCATTTGATCAGTTTTTATCATAATTCCTCAAGGAAAGACCTCAAATCATCAAAAGTCAAGAATTGCCAAATTAGGGTTTCCTTAGGAGAAGTCAACTGAACTTTGACCAAGCATAACTTTCACATGCTTCATCAACTTTTCCCCAAACAAAGCCCATTTTTAAGTAAATTCAATTCTCTATAACTTTGTATTTATGCTCAGGTCTAAAAAGTGCTTCATTTAAAAGATATGAGCTAATACATTATAGGTCATTTTCAAAAGTCAACAAAAAGACACTTTTTTTCAAGGAAACTTACATCAAGGTAAAGTCTCCAAATGCAAAAATGATTAAAATAGAAATTGTAGAGGACATCTTGATATTTTCAAAAAGTCATATATCACCTTCAAAATATGAAAATTTAGCAAGTTATGAGTTCCACAAGTTGGGAAATTTTGAAGAAATGCATGAAATGCAAAATGTGCAAACTTGAAATTTTGGACTTGTGACCTAACTTTTTGGACTTCAAACATATCCATGACCTTATGAAAGACTCATATGCTCACTCCTACCTTGCCCTATATTTTATTATTATTTTATTTACAATTATTTTGTTTTTATTCAAATAAATGTAAAATAAATTAAAATAAGTATAAGACAAATGGGCCAAGCACATGATGAGTCATTTAGAGGCCCATACAACTCATGATAGCCTAGCAAAACATGCCAAATTCATGCAAGGGTTCAAGAAGGCAAGAAAATATCAAAAATGGAAAGTTTTCAATTTCCTTGATTCTTGTTTAAACATGACTTAATGACTTGATCTCTTGCCATGTTATTGGAATCAGTCTCTTCCTCTATATAAGGGCAAGCCTCAGATCAAGAATGGACACGAACGCCTGCCTCAAGAAACTAGAAAAACTCTCCAAATTTTCTCATAAAACCTCGAGCTTCAAAACTCTCTCTACAAGCCCTCTAATCCTAAAATTCTAATCCTATTCCCTTCCTGGAACGTTGAAAGGTAAATTTGGACCAGTTACCATGATTCAAAATGCATGAGAATGGCATATCATGCATCTTCGGTCATATAACATTATGATTTCCATATCTCAAATTTTGTGTTATTTTAAGTCTTGTTGTTATTGCTAACGTGTTCCCGAGTTTCTTCTGAACAGATTTAGATCACCAAGATCATCCCATGCATGCAGGTTTAGCAAACACCCTATTTATCTCCGATTGGTGTAACCTGGTTTGAAATACATGATCAATGGGTTTTTAGCCAAAAATAAGGCCGAATTTGGAATCAGGGGGTTTGATTAGGGGGTAGCATGTATTTCTGCGTTCAAATCTAACGTTCTCGCAGGTTCTGAATTTTGGTTCGCCGAAGAAGACACCAGAGCTAGGGCTTCGGCCATATGCTTCATTATTTCCTTTTGTTGTTTTTGTTTGTTTTAGATACCAGATGAAATGACTGCCCCAGCGACAAGCGCGTGTGTCTTAAGGCTTTGGAGTGCCAGGGCATGGGTTCGATACCTGCCTCTCGCATATTATTTTTTTCAATTTTTCCTTACATATCCAATGTTAATCAGTCCAACACGCGCATAGTGTACCTCAACTCCACACCATCAGATATCAACTGATCTTGATCCAGTGTTTTCAAATCAGTGCACCCATTGTGCACTCCAAGGAATGGTCCATACTAAATCCAGCTTAGTTTTGGGCTTTGTCTAGTTTGGGCTTATCAAAACATTTCTGCACTCCCCATTCTCTTATTCTATTACAGGCCCATTTAATTTCCTTTTTTTTTTAAAATTAATTTTTTCATTTTTTAATCATTTTTATTTAAATCAGAAAAAATCATAAAATTATAAAAAAAAAAATAGATTTAGTTGTATTAGTTAATTAATTTGATTTTCACAAATAGAAATTAATTTAATTTAATCACACCTTGATTTTATTTTATTAATTAAATTGTTAATTAACTAGAATTTGGATTAATCACTAAAAATACTTTTCTAAACCAAAACAAAAACACCAAAAATATTTTCTTAAAAATGCTTAGCAATTTTTTTAGGGTTTTTAACATCTTTTCCCTTTTCCATCTTCGCGCGTGTTGTACCCCAAAATTTACCCTCGCATTTTTCTACAAGCAATCTCAGCTTCAGACATTTCCTGACTTTTCAAATTGGCACGAGAATCGGACAAACGGATTTTTCTTGACAGTCAAGCAAAATTAGGGTTTTACTGATTTTCAGAGCTCTGATTTGTCTCATACAGTTGGCTTAGGGTTTGGATGATTTTTTGGTTCAATTTCGATCAGGCAAGCGTTATCTAGCATTTAATCAGGAATTAAGGTTTTATGAGCATATTCTCAGAAGAATTTAAATTCTACCGCACTTTGCAGTTTATTTCGAGATTCGGGTTAAAATTCGCATTATCTTGATTTAATCAGTAAATGAGGCAGTTGGTTTGAATTCACCAGTCAAAAGGGATGTGTGCAATGTGGAATTACAGTGTTTGGCAAAAGAATCAGTGAAAAAAGGATTGCATCTGATTAAGTTTTTGTGTTCGACTGTGCGTTGCTTTGAATAATGGATACGTCGAATTCATTTATTTTGATCATCGAAGGTTTAGTTGATTATTTATGATTCTAAGAATTAAAATATTTGAAATTTAAACTTTCATTTTATTTTATTTAAGGAACTATAAATAACAAATAAACAATTAAAGAAAAGGAATTGAAAGAGAATTGAATATCAATGGAATTTTTTATTTCACATTTAATAATTGCTACAATTGTTATTATTTGGATACTAATATTTATTACAAAGTATTTAAAATAATAATAAGGTACAAGAATTAAACTGAAAATAAAAATTCTATCCTATTTCTAAAACTCTTCATTCTTCACTCCGTTTCGGTGCTCCATTTTTTATCTGCAAAAAGAAGCAAGAAAAGTCAGAAAGTAGTTAATTAAAGACAGTTGAAATTTGCTCATCATTAGAGGCCACTGACTGGGATCAGTTGACCCTCTCTGCAAATCACGGGATTTCTCCCGGTTCACAGAGAGGGAAGATTTTTATTCATGAATGCAAATGTCAAATGCATAAGTTACAAAAATTCAAGCTGCATAGAATCTCAAATCCAAAGTTCAAACTATATAGTTCAAATCCAATTCCACTTTCCATCAAAAGCAAAAAGGCAATTTATTGTCAAAACAGAAAATCTATCCCAGGCTGCCAATAAGAAAGATTTTGGAAAAGATATCAATAAAAGCATACAAGCTGTCAAAAAAGAGATAAAGAGGATGCAGTCAAGAAAGGTGTTATGCAAGCTAAAACCTTAAATCATCATTTCCCATAGGCCCCTTCAGAACATAGTACAACAATATCATATAATAATATTAAACTGTACTGAAAAATGAGAAGAAGAGAGATAAAGCAGCATAGGCAGGTTTTAGGCTTAGGCAGGAAAGACAGAAAAGATATACAAAAAAGAGAATACAATTCAGCATTATTCAAAACTGGGCAGAAGTACACAGCATAGACAATTGCCAAAAATAGAAAAGTTCCAAGAAACCTTGTGAAACTACCCAGCAAACTTGGATAAAAGAGAAGACCAAGGTTTGAATAAAGATTGGGCGCCAAAGACCAAGAGAAAGAGGAAAAAAGAACACAAGAAAACATACTGTAAAACCTGATTGAGCCAAGCACCAATATCACAAGGAAAAAACATATAACCTGTATAACTCAGAACTAAACAAAAAAAGGCCATAACCTCATACCTGTCAAGAACTTCACAAGTTATCAAAACACATCTCAAATCTCATACCAGAATAAGAAAAAAAAACCTGCTCCAGCCCATAAACCAGTTTAAAAGATCATGAAACCATCATCCTGTAAAAGGCCAAAAACACAAAACCTCACATAACCTGCATTTTCTAAAACCATCCAACCTCAAACCTTGTTAAGTCAAACAACATACTGAAGCAGAAACCTAACCAAAAAGCTGTGTTAAACCCAAGCCTAAAAACCTGAAAACACAACTCAAAAGAGAGAATAGAAGTGATAAACCAGTTAAAAACCTGCCTACTGTCCAGAATCACCGAAACCATCATCCTGTTCAAACACCCAAACCTTGGCCTTAAACACAAAAACCATTCAAAGCCTCACCCTCAAGGCCATCAAAAACACCTTTCAAAACTCAAAACTGAACATAACCTGAAAATGCCATAACCTGCCTAATCAAAAAAACACCACTACTGTCAAGCCTGAACCCCTATCAACACTCCCATTTGCTAGCACAAAACCATATCCAAACACAACCTCACAATAACCTGCCTGTCATCAAACTCAGGCAACAAATATCAAAACCATTCAAGGCCACATCCAGCACTAAGCCTCAGAAATTAGCATCCTAGGCGATTAACATATTCAAGGGCAACACGAGAGAAGAAGAAGCAGAAGCATGTTCAGGGCAACATAGGCAACAACATAGGCAACAACATAGGCAACAATTCAAGGCAACCTAAGCCCTCAGCATAAGCATCACTGGGCGATAATCAACTCTAAAGGCCACCAATAATTCAAAGGGACAAAAGTAGAAGAGGTAAAGAAGTGAACATATCAAGACAGGCTTCTCAGCACACATCATCATCAAAAACCCTAAAATATCAATCAGATAAAGATACCAGGAAAGCATCAGAAGCAAAGCAAGCATCCAGCTTCGTCACCGAATCGCCGTTCCGGCCTCCTAAAGCGTCACTCCTCCTCTCTCCTCCTTCTCCAAGGTCAGGTAACGAGCTTTCTACCTCTTCTCCTTCACCTCATAATAACGAAAGATCAAGTAAGAACTCAAATCAAAAACATGCAATCCGTAAAAAGGAAAAGAGATAAGAACATAACAACTAAAAGCTAACCTTGTTTCAAGAAGATGTGGAGCCCTTGCCTCGGAGGGAAGAGAGTTCGGGAGTGACGTTGGTGGCCGGAAAGAGAAGCATTCAGGGAGATGAGGAAGAGAACGTTGAACGAATACGCGCCGCCGCTGCCTCGCCTAAACCTAATGCTTTCCCCAAACTGAACTAACAATCACTAACCCTAAAATTCGTTCAAGTTAAGCATGGGCCTGACCCGTCCCTAAGTCTCCCTCAAGCCCATCAAAAAACACTAACATTGTTCTAACCAAACCCATTTTAAATACTGACTCTTTTTATTATTTATATTACATAAACTTTCTTTTTTCTTTTCAAAAATCATTTTAGTGGACAAAATGTGTTTCTTACATTCTTTAATATGTTTAAAACATTTTTATATACATGTTTAATTCAATTAACTTGGAAACTTTTTTTAATACATATTAAAATATATTTTCTTTTTAGTATACATAATTTGTTTCTTGATATAATTGAAATATACCTTGTACATATTTTCTTTTTCTTAAAATATTTTTGCACATAAAAATACATTTCCACATCATATAATTGAAAATACTTCTTTTTATTCTTTTAAATAATATACATATTTGTACATAATAATAGAAATACATTTTTTTTCTCTAATATTAAATTCACCAATATTCGATTAAAATACTTTCTTTTTATACATAATACATCTAATTAAAAACTTGAACATTTAAATCAAAACACTTTCTTTTTCTTTTATACATAATTAAACATACAAAAATCAAAGATTCATTTAAAACATTTCTTTAGGTCAAAAACCCTAATACGATTCAACCTCACATTATCACTTGTAAATAATTACACATACACAATACATATACATGTACACACTTACACTTACACAATGCAAATCCATTCATATTGCTCCTATACACTTTTTATCTTATACTTGCATATTCGATATTTACATTTGATTGCGACTTCAATTTGGTTGTAACTTATTGGATACTATAAGTCTCATCCCTCTTGTACATTTATACCCCCACTCCCGGACACTATTTTGTAATAGCGTAGATTTTACATTCCGCAATTTACAGCTTTCCAATTATACCATGGTTAGACCTAGGGTTGTATGTACATGAAATCAAACGCTAGATAACCTAATACAAGACAAATGCATGTAATCAATACACAATCACACTTGCACCCCCTAGGGTAATCCCACATGTTGCCTTCCAAAATGGGCCATGCTTGCACGTCGAGTATCTTTGGCAAAACAAAAACAAATGATCATAAGTCCCTCAAAGTGTTGCCTAAACGGAATGATCGTAGTCCCTTCAAAACAAATTGCCAAAGACACTCGGCATCATTGCATTCATGGTCCATACGATGACCCGCGCCCGTCCCGAATAAACTTCCTAAACGCAAGATTGTCTACCAATTTCAATGGTGGAACGAAATTGTTAAAAGGGGTTAAAACATAACAAAAACCTTTGAGTACAATAGGGTAGACAAAACTCTTAGTTACTTGAGATCAAACTTGCAAAAACACTTGCCTCATTTTCAAAAACCACAATCCACAACACTTTCAAACAAACTCTCAAAAACATTTGAAAACATCTTTTCGAAAAGATTCACACTTTTGTAAAACACTCAAACACGAGTCAAATACATTAGTTGCCTAAGACAAGGCATCTTTTTTCCAAAACATTTTCAAAAAAGCACCCACACACACACCATTTTCAAAGCAATCGAAAAACAAGGCAAGTGATCTAAAAACCAAGTAACTAAGAGCCCATGGATAACCATGGATGAAAAGGGTGCTAATACCTTCCCTTTTCATAATCTACCCCCCGAACCCACGAAATATCTCAAAAGGTTTTTGCTGTGCTTTTTTAACCTTTCCTTTAGGATAAAATAAAAAGTCGGTGGCGACTCTTGCTCAACCGCACAAGTGCGAATACGAACGCAAAACACTAGTCAGTTCTCCCACCGTATCACAGAACTGGCGACTCTGCTGGGGACTACTTTAAAGTGGGGTTACCTTAGGGTTTAGATCACCTTTACTTTCAATTGATTGCTTTGTTTGCTTTACATTTGTGGGCTTTGTATCATAGTTTCATAGATCCTAACCCGGATCTGGGGATACCTTCTTAGAAAGTAGCAACAAGGTTGTGAGGGAACTGTGCGGGGTATACCGACATGGTTGAAGCAGTCTGCTACGTTGATGTGGCACTTTGGTGTGTACCGGTAACCCTTGAGTTCAGTCAAGGAGAGTACGGGGCCACCGCGTGGTGTCGCGAAGCATCAACTGACCTTAGGAACCTTAATTGAACCATCTTGGCCTTTTTAGGGTAGTGAGATAACTGACTTTTGTGCAGTCCGAGGTTGGTTGATACTCGATGCTACGCTCGATTGAGGGTTGCTTTCCTGGAATATTTCGGTCGCCAGTTCAATGGCTAAATCGAAACGATGAACAATGAAAGTAATCCAGTGATATTGGGACCCTTAGAACCCGTTTACTTCTAATAGGACAGGTTGAGCCCACCAAACTTCAAGAGGGTAATACCCAGACCCCATGCAGGCCTAAACTCTAAGGGTTTGTCTTGTGTGACTTGTGTGCCTTACCATGTTTGCCTTTGTGAATATTTGTGGTGTATTTAATCATAACATCATACAGCATCATGTGCATTGACTAACCATTTCAAGGGTTTCGAATCTTCATCTTTGTTCTTGTTTTATAGGACATGGAAACTGCTCGCAGAAAGACAATTCAGATTAGCCTTGTAAGGATCCCTCCTCAGCTTAAGGAACTTATGTCCAGGATTCCCGAGGGTTCTTCATTCAGTGAGAGACATGGAAGACTCATCAGCTTGGTTAACACCAACATTGAGGAAGATATGATAAAAGTCTTGTTCCAATTCTTTGACCCTCTGCATCACTGCTTCACCTTCCCGGATTATCAATTGGTGCCTACATTGGAAGAGTTCTCCCGACTTCTGAAGATCCCTATCCTTGATCAACTACCCTACAACGGTACAGAAGAGGAACCCAGGCTTGAAGAGATTGCTAAAGCTTTACACCTACAACCGTCTGACCTCAAGGGACATTGGGAAGTTAGAAGTGGTATCAAGGGGTTTTTAGCCAGGTTTCTGTTCGAGAAGGCCCAAGAATGTTCGAACTCCCTTGACCTACAAGCTTTTGAAGAAGTTATGGCCCTCCTTGTCTATGGTTTGGTGTTGTTCCCTAACCCAGATCAGCTTATTGATATCAGTGCTATCCAGATCTTCATGACCAGGAATCCTATACCTACGTTGCTGGGGGACATCCTTCACTCATGTTACACTCGAACCATGAGAAGAAGGGGTGTCCTTATGTGTTGCACTCCTCTCCTGGGAAGGTGGTTTATTTCGCACCTTCCACAATCAGTTTTGAAGAACGAGCGGGGTTTGAGATGGTCACAACGGTTAATGACTCTCACGCATGCAGATATACATTGGTGCCCTAGGTCCAGGGAAGACGTCACTATCATTGATCGTTGCGGGGAGTACCCTAATGTTCCTTTATTTGGAATCAAAGGAGGTATTACTTACAACCCATGCCTGGCTTGGAGACAGTTTGGTTATGCTCGGAGGGATGGCCCTCATGACATGTTAATTCCTAACATAGTTTTTGAGTTCGACAACGATACTCAGGGACTTCGTCAGAGATTTATCAGAGCTTGGAGGATGCCAAATAGGATAGACAGCAAGACACTGGGGCACAGGAACTCCATCCCGTTGGAACCTTATCTCAAGTGGGTACGAGCCCGCTCCCAGAAGTTAGTGATGCCTTATCCCCATATACTCCCTGTGATCAAAGAACCAGTCTTGGAAGGAGAGGTGTCCTACACCATTCAACATCCTGACATGCCCACATCTTGGGAAGAGATGCAGAAGAGCTGGATCCAGCTTAAGGAAGAACGGAATTCTCTTGAGACCAGTCTACATGCTAGTGAAAAGAAAGTCCTGGAACTCACCCGCCTACTGCACGAGGAGAGGAATCTCAATACCTACATCGCACCAAAGAGGATGCGCAATGTTTTTCTGCCTTGAGGAGTCATTTTGTAATATTTGGCCCATGGGGCATTTATGTACTAACGAATTTCTCCTTATTAATATGATGTGCGTTCTTTTTGTCTACAACAAATTGTGAATATTCTAAATCCTTGAATGCATTGCATACATACGCATTCCATCGCACCATATGCATAGCAGGTACCCTATTCCACAGGTTGCTTACTCTCCTTCGCTGTTTATTTTTGAACAGTCATCATGAATCCAGACTCCTCCAGTGAGCAAGCAATCAAGGCCCTTCAGGCCCAAAATGCACAATTTTAAGAGATGGTCCTAAGCCTAGCCCAAGGTCAGCAAGAGTTGAAGACTCTACTCCTGAAGAAGAAGAAGAAAAAGAGGACTGCGTTGTTCAACACCGGACGCAGATTTGGGAACACACTCCATAATGAAGCTGATCCAACTACTTCTTCTGCTGAGAAAAACAGTCCTCAAGGGGGAGGAGCTCCTAGTCTCGCAGTCTCCGACAACGAGACGGACTACAACGACGAACAATACCCACCTGCTGCTGACAGATACAAACAATTGGAGGACCGCTTGAGCGCCATGGAAATTCAGAATGTGCCGGGGCTGGATTTTGGAGATTTGGGGTTATCCTCTGGGGTAGTAATTCCACACAAGTTTAAGGCGCCTGCCTTCACCAAGTATGATGGAGTCTCCTGCCCAAAGCTGCATCTGAGGTCGTACGTAAGGAAAATCCAACCTTACACGGCAGATAAGAACCTCTGGATTCACTTCTTCCAAGATAGCCTCTCGGGGTCACAGCTTGAATGGTTCTACCAATTGGATGGAGCTGGCATCCGACACTGGGAAGATTTGGCAAGCGCATTCTACAGACAATACCAATACAATTCTGATCTCGCTCCTACGCGTACCCAACTTCAGGGTATGTCTCTAGGAACGGGTGAAGGGTTCAAAGAGTACGCTCAAAAATGGAGAGATTTGGCTGGCAGGGTGCAGCCTCCATTGACTGATCGGGAGCTGGTTGATATGTTTCTAGGGACGTTGTCTGGTCCGTTTTTCAATCATTTGGTTGGTAACTCCTCCGCTGGGTTTACAGATTTAATATTGACGGGAGAAAGGATTGAAGCTGGCATCAGGTCAGGCAAGATACAAAAGGCTTCCTCCACAAGCGCTGAGAAGAGGCCGTTTAAGAAAGAAGCAAGTGCCGTCTATGGTCCTAGAAGACAGATCAAGCCCGAAAGTCGCCAAGCCGTCAATGCTTTGGTCATCTCGAAACCTGTTGCTGCTCCTCAGCAGTACAATCAACAAAGAAGCGAAAGGCCCAAGAGGCAGTATTCTCGACTGAGTATGACCTTATCTCAAATTTTACCCCAACTTTTATCCGCCAACCTGGTGACCCTCAAAGAAGCTCCTAAGGTCGTCAACACTACGTCTCCTAAGTATAACCCAAATGCCCGGTGCGCTTATCATTCTGATAGTCCCGGGCACACTACTGATGATTGTTGGGCCTTGAGAAACAAAGTGCAAGATCTGATCGATGCAAAGGAAATTCAGTTTGAAGCGCCGGAGAGACCAAATGTTGTAACTGCTCCTATGCCCCAGCATAGAGTAAATGCCATTGAGGAAGAGTTGTATGCTGTTTCGGTAAAGGAAGTTGTTACCCCTCTTTTGACTGTCAAGAAGAACCTACTGCTGGCCGGTTTATTTCCGGGTTGCGATGAAGGTTGCCTGTTCTGTGCTGTTTCCCTATCTGGTTGTCCCTTGCTGAAGTTAGGCATTCAAAACCTAATGGATAGCAAGGAGATTCTGTTTAAGAAGTCTGTTGTTCAGTCGGTTCCGGTAAAAGAAGTTTCTGTGGTTACCATCTTCAAAAATCCAATCAAGGCTCTCCCGAAGAAGCCTGTTCAAATCATGACTGTTGCACCTGTGGTTATTACTGTTCCGGGGCCTCTCCCCTACGTATCTGATAAAGCTATCCCCTGGCATTATGGGGCAGACGTATACGTGAATGGAATCAAACAAGAATTCGACACTGGCGCCAGTATTTGCGATATCACTGGTCCAGCCAAGGTTACCCGCAGTGGCAGGCTCTTCTCGCCTGACATTGCACCGCCCGCTATTCGAAAACCCCTCCTTATAACACCTACAAGTTTACCTGTTCCTACTGCTGATCAAGTTGTTTCCCCTGCTGCCGAGTCATCAAATGCTCGGGGCAAAGGGATTGAAGAAGAGCCTGCCCGGATGGAGGCACCAATACCTATAAATGCTGAGGTCTCCCAACAAGAAATGGAGGAGATCCTGAAAATAATAAAGAAAAGTGACTTCAATATTGTCGAGCAGCTGGGACATACGCCCTCCAAGATCTCCATGCTCTCCTTGTTGCTATGCTCCGAGGCCCATGCTAAAGCCTTGATTTCATTTCTCAAAACGGCCCATGTGCCGCAGGAGACAACTGCAGTCCAGTTCACTGATTGTGTAGCAAATCTGACAGCAGACAATGGCCTGGGTTTTTCAGATGTTGACCTGACTGCGAAGGGAAGAGACCATAACGATGCCCTGCATGTCTCTATCGAATGCAGGGGCACTACTCTGGCGCATGTACTGGTGGATACTGGTTCCTCTTTGAATGTCCTACCAAAAAAGGCTTTAGACCGCTTGGATTATGAAGGCCTGGAGTTGAAGCCCAGCAATATCATAGTCAGGGCCTTTGACGGTTCCAAAAGGATGGTTCATGGAGAGGTTAACATCCCTATTTGTGTGGGCTCTCAAGTGTTTGACTCTACTTTTTATGTGATGGATATACGTCCATCGTACTCTTGTCTATTGGGTCGACCTTGGATCCATAAAGCTGGGGCAGTAACCTCTACTTTGCACCAGAAGCTGAAGTACCCTGTCAGAGGGAAGATCGTCACTGTGCAAGGAGAAGAGGAGTATATGGTGAGCCATTTGAATTCCTTCAGATACATTGAGATGGACGGGGAGTTTATTGAAACCCCCTTTTAGCATTTCGAGGAGGTACATCCAATTTCAGCAGTAGCAGAAACAACAGTCGAGAAGAATGTTTCCTTGAAGATGGCTTCCCTAAGGGATGCCCGGGCTGTGGTTCAGAAAGGCGATTGTGTAAACTGGGGTCAGCTCCCTGACTTCACTCAGAAGAACGACAAGTTTGGGCTGGGCTTTACTGCAGAGGCTCAGAGGGATGTGCGCAAGGAGAAGATCAGAAAGGCTCCGGTATTTATCTCCAGTTCAAGGGTGAATGCTATTGAGGAGGATGTAGAGGAAGCAGAGTTTGACAGTTGGATCTACCCGACTACCAGCGACGGACCAAGCAACTGGACGGCGAAGGATTTTACACCTATCACATTTGTCACGCAGTAATTGATTTCTTTTGATTTCCAAATTTGTAACAAACAATATGTTAAAACTTTGTTGGCTCGGTGTCCTACCCGGGGCATCGTAGCTCCATTTGTGAGGGTTTTTTGTATGACATTTTCATATATCATCAATCAAAACATTGGACGTTTGTTGCATTTCAAATCTTGCGCTCTTTTTCTTTCTGTGTTATACATATTGCAAAACAGCTATATTTACACACACTCACTTATACAGGTTTCAATCCACCCTGGATCTCACTGGTAACTGCTCTGCTACCGCCAGTTATGACTTCGAAAATCCGATCAACTTGGCCGAAGACGAAGGTGAAGATGATTGCGAGGTGCCTGGTGAACTCGCGAGACTGCTACTTCAGGAAGAGAGAGCTATTCAGCCACATGAAGAGCTGGTGGAGACGATTAACCTGGGTACCGAGACAGATAGGAAAGAGGTCAAGATTGGTGCCAATCTAGAGCTCAGCGTGAAGCAACGATTGATCCAGATGCTACAAGATTACCTGGAGATTTTTGCTTGGTCCTATGAGGATATGCCTGGTTTGGACGCCGACATTGTAGTTCATCACCTGCCAACCAAGGAAGATTGCCCTCCGGTAAAGCAAAAAGTCTGACGGATGCGTCCAGAGATGTCTGAAAAGATCAAAGCCGAGGTTATGAAACAGTTTGATGCCGGTTTCCTTGCAGTGACTTCTTACCCTCAGTGGGTTGCCAATGTGGTGCCAGTACCAAAGAAGGACGGCAAAGTCAGAATGTGCGTCGACTATAGGGACTTGAACAGGGCCAGCCCCAAGGATGACTTCCCCTTACCCCACATTGACGTTCTTGTCGACAATACTGCTCAACACAAGGTGTTCTCCTTCATGGACGGTTTTTCAGGGTATAATCAAATCAAGATGGCTCCAGAAGATATGGAAAAGACTACCTTTGTGACTCAGTGGGGCACCTTCTGTTATAAGGTCATGCCATTCGGATTGAAAAATGCTGGGGCAACCTATCAACGTGCCATGGTTGCTTTATTTCATGATATGATCCATCATGAGATTGAGGTATACGTTGATGACATGATTGCAAGGTCTCAAACTGAGGAGGAGCACCTTGACCATCTGAGGAAGTTATTTGACCGACTCAAGTTGTACAAGCTGAGATTGAATCCCAACAAATGCACCTTTGGGGTAAGATCCGGAAAATTGCTAGGTTTCATTGTGAGTGATAAGGGTATTCAGGTGGACCCTGCCAAGGTAAAAGCCATACAAGAGATGCCGACTCCAAAAACAGAGAAAGAAGTCAGAGGTTTCCTAGGACGACTGAATTACATTGCCCGATTCATCTCGCATCTGACTGCTACTTGTGAGCCGATCTTCAAATTACTGAAGAAAGATCAAGTAGTACGCTGGAATGATGAATGTCAGGCCGCCTTTGAAAGGATAAAGGAATATCTCCAAGAGCCACCCATTCTTATGCCACCGGTGGAAGGAAGACCTCTGATACTATACTTGACAGTACTTGACAATTCAATGGGGTGTGTGCTGGGGCAGCATGACGAGTCTGGCCGAAAAGAGCATGCTATTTATTACTTGAGCAAAAAGTTTACCGACTGTGAGTCTCGTTACTCACTGCTTGAGAAAACTTGCTGCGCTCTTGTATGGGCTGCTCGCCGGCTAAGACAGTATATGTTGACTCACACTACTTTATTGATTTCAAAGATGGACCCTATCAAGTACATATTCAAAAAGCCCGCTCTGTCTGGAAGAATAGCGAGATGGCAAATGATCTTGACAGAATATGACATCCAATATACAACTCAGAAAGCAATTAAAGGAAGTGTACTGGCAGATCATTTGGCACACCAACCTGTGGACGATTACCAATCATTGAACTTTGATTTTCCGGACGAAGACATCATGGTGGTAACTGACTGTGAAGTACCTGGACCGGATGAAGGACCTGAAGAAGGATCCCGATGGTCTATGCATTTTGATGGAGCCTCCAATGCTTTGGGTAACGGCGTCGGCGCTGTAATCATATCTCCCAAAGGAACTCATACTCCCCTCACTGCCCGGTTATGTTTCAACTGCACCAACAATATGGCGGAATATGAGGCATGTATCATGGGTCTACAAGCTGCAGTCGACTTAAGGATCAAATTTCTAAGTGTCTTCGGAAATTCCGCTCTTGTGATCAATCAGATCAAAGGCGAGTGGGATACGAAACACTCGAATCTTATTCCTTACAAGGAGTATGTGTCGACCTTGCTTCCCCACTTTGAAGAGATAACTTTCGAACACTTCCCTAGAGAGGAGAATCAGCTAGCGGACGCCCTAGCTACGATGTCTTCAATGTTCAAAGTTAAATGGGGCAATGAGGCTCCCCGAATTATTATCTGGAAGTTGGATGAACCGGCATACTGCTGCGAGCTCGAGGCTGAGAAGGCGATTGAAAAACCCTGGTATCATGAGGTGAAGAGGTACTTGGAAGCTCAGGAGTATCCTGAAGGTGCGTCTGTCAATGACAAGAAGTTCATGAGGAGGTTTGCTGCAAAATTTTTCCTCAGCAACGGCATTCTCTACAAACGAAATCATGATTCAACCCTGCTGCGTTGTGTGGATAAGGCTGAAGCAGAGAAAATCATGATAGAACTGCATGAAGGTACATTTGGGACGCATTCCAGTGGACATACTATGGCTAAGAAAATCCTTCGGGCAGGATATTTCTGGTCCACAATGGAAGCTGATTGTTACCAACACTCCCGAACTTGTCATAAATGCCAGATCTATGCTGACAAGGTGCATATCCCTCCGTTTCCTTTGAATGTCCTGACGGCACCTTGGCCTTTTGCAATGTGGGGCATCGATATGATCGGTGAGATCCGACCGACAGCATCCAACGGGCATCGCTTCATCTTAGTGGCGATCGATTACTTCACGAAGTGGGTTGAGGCAGCTTCCTACGCCACAGTAACCAAGAGTGTCGTGGCACGTTTCATCCGGCATAATTTGATCTGTCGGTACGGCATCCCGGAAAGAATCATTACGGACAATGGTACCAATCTCAATAACAAAATGATCGCTGAACTCTGTGAACAATTCAAGATACAGCACCACAATTCTTCTCCCTACCGGCCGAAGATGAATGGGGCTGTAGAGGCAGCTAATAAAAATATCAAGAAAATTGTGCAGAAGATGACAGTGACCTATAAAGATTGGCACGAGATGTTACCGTTCGCTCTTCATGGGTACCGTACCTCAGCAAGGACGTCAACCGAGGCAACCCCCTTCTCCTTGGTCTATGGCATGGAGGCAGTCTTGCCAATTGAAGTCCAGATACCCTCTCTCCGGATAATGAAAGATGCAGACTTGAGTGAAGATGACTGGATCCAGACTCGACTTGATCAATTAAATCTGATTGATGAAAAGAGGCTCACTGCTATCTGTCATGGTCAGACGTATCAAAAACGGATGATCAGGGCGTTTAACAAGAAAGTCAGACCGCAAGAGTATCAAGTTGGGGACCTGGTAATTAAACGCATCATCCTTCCTCAAAGTGATCCCCGGGGCAAATGGACCCCTACATACGAAGGGCCATTTGTGGTTAAACGTGTGTTCTCAGGAGGAGCCATGATCCTAACCACCATGGATGGTGACGACCTTCCTCACCCCGCCAATGCAGACATAGTGAAAAGATACTACGCATAAATAAAAGACCCGCTAGGTTGACATACCTAGGCAAAAATTAGGGCTTCCCGGCGAACCAAAAGGGTTCGGGCAAAAATAAGGGATGAAATAAAAAAAATTTGTACACCCGGCAAGTCGAAAACCTGAAAAGGCGGCTTGGGCAAAAAATGGGTATCCCGTTGGATTGAAAACCCGAAAGGGGGATCCAGGCAAAAGTTAGGGAAAAGCGTAACGCTATGTCTCATTGGATCGCTTCGCATCCGGAATTCGGCATCAACTATCTGGCTCAGATTTCGGCATCGACCAATCAGCTTCATCTTCAACTAGGTAGCAAAGCGATGAGACATTCGAAAACATAAAGGCGATAGCCGAGTTGGAACCCAGTGGGGTCGTTCACATAGCTGTTTTGATTTCCTTTTTCTTTTTAAATTTATAACTCTAAGTTATTCGGCGGCATCCTCTTACTAGGATGTTAGCCTCTTGTACAAAAAACGCCTATTCACAGGCAAAATTCAAATCAATACAAATTCACTTGTCCATGCAAATTACCGTTGTTTTCCTTTTTCTGTTTTGTCTTGCGAAGAACGTCCAATGTTCATTTTTGATATATGCATTTGACATTAAATTGCTGATTCATAAATGTTTACATATGAAACGAAAGATTAATTACAGGTGACATCGGAAACAGGGGCAATATGGAGTTGTCTAATGCAGTCTGGACGCCTTGTCCGCCAAGATAGGTTCAACTGAAGAATGTGACCAAGTGATCTCAATTCCTCACAAAGTAAGGAAAAGTTTCAGCATTGCATCAGCCTTACAATGGATGCCCTATTTCCCCAGGAGAGTCCAATCCAAAGGGTTCCTCAAGAAGGTGGAGTCCATTTCCCCGGCAGAAAGCTTGTCCCCTGCAAAGTACGGACGTCTCTCCTGAGTCTTTATTCAGAGTTATTTCCTCTCAAGGACTTATAACTGGGTTGTCCCCAGCTAAAAACCACGGAAGATCGCCCTCAGCAAAGTTCCTTC
Source organism: Vicia faba (assembly GCA_948472305.1). Taxonomy (NCBI): domain Eukaryota; kingdom Viridiplantae; phylum Streptophyta; class Magnoliopsida; order Fabales; family Fabaceae; genus Vicia; species Vicia faba. The sequence goes on from CATIWC010000397.1 coordinate 125,585, forward strand.
GATCCCCAGCAGGAATTTATCATCGATATCCCCAGTGGAATCCATCATCAAAGTCCTCAGCAGGTCTCTCGTCAAACCTCGGCCAAGTATCTCTTCCACAGAGCAACTCCCCGGCTGGTCGTCAAGGATTTACTTTCCTAAGACGAAAATTTCACATTCTCATACATCTTGTTTATATACATGATAAAACGCATACAACACCATCTCATGCCAAACATCATGACATCGTGCATCATGACATCGCATACAACTTATGTTTTTGCCTTTTCAGGTAAAAGGCAATCCAAAAGACAATTACCTTCAACAACCACATTTCTAGACTCGATTCCTGTATCTAGCCAGGGCATGTCTGAAGAGTTTGAAGATTCGACTCCTGTATCCAGCCAGGGCATATCTATCAACTATCATTTCCAGATTCGATTCCTGTATCCAGCCAGGGCATATCTGTTGACCACATTTCTAGACTCGATTCCTGTATCTAGCCAGGGCATGTCTCAAGAGTTTGAAGATTCGACTCCTGTATCCAGCCAGGGCATATCTATCAACTATCATTTCCAGATTCGATTCCTGTATCCAGCAAGGGCATATCTGTTGACCACATTTCTAGACTCGATTCCTGTATCTAGCCAGGGCACGTCTGAAGAGTTTGAAGATTCGACTCCTGTATCCAGCCAGGGCATATCCACCTAAAGAGTTTGAAGATCAATACCTGTAACGAGCCAGGAAAACATCTTCCTTTCTCAAAATACACAAGTTCTCGCTAAGGAATCTCTTACGCGATCAACACTTCCAAATGGCATCTATAAGCCCATTCCCGACAAGATTCTGTCACATCTTCATATGGCATCTATAAGCCCATCCTCCTATCCACTATCTCTCCAAATGGCATCTATAAGCCCATTCCCGACAAGATTCTGTCACATCTTCAGATGGCATCTATAAGCCCATCCTCCTATCCACTATCTCTCCAAATGGCATCTATAAGCCCATTCCCGACATCACATTGCTAATACTTCAACATGCGAGTGCAAATTTCCGGGCACTCTAGTGTCCAATCTTCTTTTACCTTCAAGTCGCGAAAGGCAAACTTGCCAATCTAACTCTTCAGGTCTAAGAAGATTGAACAGGGGCAACTGTTGTACCCCAAAATTTACCCTCGCATTTTTCTACAAGCAATCTCAGCTTCAGACATTTCCTGACTTTTCAAATTGGCACGAGAATCGGACAAACGGATTTTTCTTGACAGTCAAGCAAAATTAGGGTTTTACTGATTTTCAGAGCTCTGATTTGTCTCATACAGTTGGCTTAGGGTTTGGATGATTTTTTGGTTCAATTTCGATCAGGCAAGCGTTATCTAGCATTTAATCAGGAATTAAGGTTTTATGAGCATATTCTCAGAAGAATTTAAATTCTACCGCACTTTGCAGTTTATTTCGAGATTCGGGTTAAAATTCGCATTATCTTGATTTAATCAGTAAATGAGGCAGTTGGTTTGAATTCACCAGTCAAAAGGGATGTGTGCAATGTGGAATTACAGTGTTTGGCAAAAGAATCAGTGAAAAAAGGATTGCATCTGATTAAGTTTTTGTGTTCGACTGTGCGTTGCTTTGAATAATGGATACGTCGAATTCATTTATTTTGATCATCGAAGGTTTAGTTGATTATTTATGATTCTAAGAATTAAAATATTTGAAATTTAAACTTTCATTTTATTTTATTTAAGGAACTATAAATAACAAATAAACAATTAAAGAAAAGGAATTGAAAGAGAATTGAATATCAATGGAATTTTTTATTTCACATTTAATAATTGCTACAATTGTTATTATTTGGATACTAATATTTATTACAAAGTATTTAAAATAATAATAAGGTACAAGAATTAAACTGAAAATAAAAATTCTATCCTATTTCTAAAACTCTTCATTCTTCACTCCGTTTCGGTGCTCCATTTTTTATCTGCAAAAAGAAGCAAGAAAAGTCAGAAAGTAGTTAATTAAAGACAGTTGAAATTTGCTCATCATTAGAGGCCACTGACTGGGATCAGTTGACCCTCTCTGCAAATCACGGGATTTCTCCCGGTTCACAGAGAGGGAAGATTTTTATTCATGAATGCAAATGTCAAATGCATAAGTTACAAAAATTCAAGCTGCATAGAATCTCAAATCCAAAGTTCAAACTATATAGTTCAAATCCAATTCCACTTTCCATCAAAACCAAAAAGGCAATTTATTGTCAAAACAGAAAATCTATCCCAGGCTGCCAATAAGAAAGATTTTGGAAAAGATATCAATAAAAGCATACAAGCTGTCAAAAAAGAGATAAAGAGGATGCAGTCAAGAAAGGTGTTATGCAAGCTAAAACCTTAAATCATCATTTCCCATAGGCCCCTTCAGAACATAGTACAACAATAATCATATAATAATATTAAACTGTACTGAAAAATGAGAAGAAGAGAGATAAAGCAGCATAGGCAGGTTTTAGGCTTAGGCAGGAAAGACAGAAAAGATATACAAAAAAGAGAATACAATTCAGCATTATTCAAAACTGGGCAGAAGTACACAGCATAGACAATTGCCAAAAATAGAAAAGTTCCAAGAAACCTTGTGAAACTACCCAGCAAACTTGGATAAAAGAGAAGACCAAGGTTTGAATAAAGATTGGGCGCCAAAGACCAAGAGAAAGAGGACAAAAGAACACAAGAAAACATACTGTAAAACCTGATTGAGCCAAGCACCAATATCACAAGGAAAAAACATATAACCTGTATAACTCAGAACTAAACAAAAAAAGGCCATAACCTCGTACCTGTCCAGAACTTCACAAGTTATCAAAACACATCTCAAATCTCATACCAGAATAAGAAAAAAAAACCTGCTCCAGCCCATAAACCAGTTTAAAAGATCATGAAACCATCATCCTGTAAAAGGCCAAAAACACAAAACCTCACATAACCTGCATTTTCTAAAACCATCCAACCTCAAACCTTGTTAAGTCAAACAACATACTGAAGCAGAAACCTAACCAAAAAGCTGTGTTAAACCCAAGCCTAAAAACCTGAAAACACAACTCAAAAGAGAGAATAGAAGTGATAAACCAGTTAAAAACCTGCCTACTGTCCAGAATCACCGAAACCATCATCCTGTTCAAACACCCAAACCTTGGCCTTAAACACAAAAACCATTCAAAGCCTCACCCTCAAGGCCATCAAAAACACCTTTCAAAACTCAAAACTGAACATAACCTGAAAATGCCATAACCTGCCTAATCAAAAAAACACCACTACTGTCAAGCCTGAACCCCTATCAACACTCCCATTTGCTAGCACAAAACCATATCCAAACACAACCTCACAATAACCTGCCTGTCATCAAACTCAGGCAACAAATATCAAAACCATTCAAGGCCACATCCAGCACTAAGCCTCAGAAATTAGCATCCTAGGCGATTAACATATTCAAGGGCAACACGAGAGAAGAAGAAGCAGAAGCATGTTCAGGGCAACATAGGCAACAACATAGGCAACAATTCAAGGCAACCTAAGCCCTCAGCATAAGCATCACTGGGCGATAATCAACTCTAAAGGCCACCAATAATTCAAAGGGACAAAAGTAGAAGAGGTAAAGAAGTGAACATATCAAGACAGGCTTCTCAGCACACATCATCATCAAAAACCCTAAAATATCAAGCAGATAAAGATACCAGGAAAGCATCAGAAGCAAAGCAAGCATCCAGCTTCGTCACCGAATCGCCGTTCCGGCCTCCTAAAGCGTCACTCCTCCTCTCTCCTCCTTCTCCAAGGTCAGGTAACGAGCTTTCTACCTCTTCTCCTTCACCTCATAATAACGAAAGATCAAGTAAGAACTTAAATCAAAAACATGCAATCCGTAAAAAGGAAAAGAGATAAGAACATAACAACTAAAAGCTAACCTTGTTTCAAGAAGATGTGGAGCCCTTGCCTCGGAGGGAAGAGAGTTCGGGAGTGACGTTGGTGGCCGGAAAGAGAAGCATTCAGGGAGATGAGGAAGAGAACGTTGAACGAATACGCGCCGCCGCTGCCTCGCCTAAACCTAATGCTTTCCCCAAACTGAACTAACAATCACTAACCCTAAAATTCGTTCAAGTTAAGCATGGGCCTGACCCGTCCCTAAGTCTCCCTCAAGCCCATCAAAAAACACTAACATTGTTCTAACCAAACCCATTTTAAATACTGACTCTTTTTATTATTTATATTACATAAACTTTCTTTTTTCTTTTCAAAAATCATTTTAGTGGACCAAATGTGTTTCTTACATTCTTTAATATGTTTAAAACATTTTTATATACATGTTTAATTCAATTAACTTGGAAACTTTTTTTAATACATATTAAAATATATTTTCTTTTTAGTATACATAATTTGTTTCTTGATATAATTGAAATATACCTTGTACATATTTTCTTTTTCTTAAAATATTTTTGCACATAAAAATACATTTCCACATCATATAATTGAAAATACTTCTTTTTATTCTTTTAAATAATATACATATTTGTACATAATAATAGAAATACATTTTTTTCTCTAATATTAAATTCACCAATATTCGATTAAAATACTTTCTTTTTATACATAATACATCTAATTAAAAACTTGAACATTTAAATCAAAACACTTTCTTTTTCTTTTATACATAATTAAACATACAAAAATCAAAGATTCATTTAAAACATTTCTTTAGGTCAAAAACCCTAATACGATTCAACCTCACATTATCACTTGTAAATAATTACACATACACAATACATATACATGTACACACTTACACTTACACAATGCAAATCCATTCATATTGCTCCTATACACTTTTTATCTTATACTTGCATATTCGATATTTACATTTGATTGCGACTTCAATTTGGTTGTAACTTATTGGATACTATAAGTCTCATCCCTCTTGTACATTTATACCCCCACTCCCGGACACTATTTTGTAATAGCGTAGATTTTACATTCCGCAATTTACAGCTTTCCAATTATACCATGGTTAGACCTAGGGTTGTATGTACATGAAATCAAACGCTAGATAACCTAATACAAGACAAATGCATGTAATCAATACACAATCACACTTGCACCCCCTAGGGTAATCCCACATGTTGCCTTCCAAAATGGGCCATGCTTGCACGTCGAGTATCTTTGGCAAAACAAAAACAAATGATCATAAGTCCCTCAAAGTGTTGCCTAAACGGAATGATCGTAGTCCCTTCAAAACAAATTGCCAAAGACACTCGGCATCATTGCATTCATGGTCCATACGATGACCCGCGCCCGTCCCGAATAAACTTCCTAAACGCAAGATTGTCTACCAATTTCAATGGTGGAACGAAATTGTTAAAAGGGGTTAAAACATAACAAAAACCTTTGAGTACAATAGGGTAGACAAAACTCTTAGTTACTTGAGATCAAACTTGCAAAAACACTTGCCTCATTTTCAAAAACCACAATCCACAACACTTTCAAACAAACTCTCAAAAACATTTGAAAACATCTTTTCGAAAAGATTCACACTTTTGTAAAACACTCAAACACGAGTCAAATACATTAGTTGCCTAAGACAAGGCATCTTTTTTCCAAAACATTTTCAAAAAAGCACCCACACACACACCATTTTCAAAGCAATCGAAAAACAAGGCAAGTGATCTAAAAACCAAGTAACTAAGAGCCCATGGATAACCATGGATGAAAAGGGTGCTAATACCTTCCCTTTTCATAATCTACCCCCCGAACCCACGAAATATCTCAAAAGGTTTTTGCTGTGCTTTTTTAACCTTTCCTTTAGGATAAAATAAAAAGTCGGTGGCGACTCTTGCTCAACCGCACAAGTGCGAATACGAACGCAAAACACTAGTCAGTTCTCCCACCGTATCACAGCGCGCTTGTTTATTTTTCACATTAATATAATTATGTAACTGCTCAAAAGTTTGTAATAGATAATTAGGGTTTATTGTTTTCCTCCCCAATTTGTATGTTTTGTAATTCCCCATCCCCGAAGCATTGTAATAGCGTAGGTTCAATTTCCCACATTTTTACTTTCCGCACTTATGAATGAATGCATGTATATATTTAACTGCTGGATTAATAGGATTGTATGGCGAAGACTAAAAAGAAAATGCTAGATAACCATAAATCCAAGATTAAAATAACTGAAACATAACACACTTTGCACACGCACACCTCTAAGGTGACCCTCACTTATTTCCTTGGATAGAAACAGTCATGTCCCTCGAACGTGGGACATTTTAACAAAGATCCTTCGGTTAAAAGATCGTAGTCCCTTGATGACCCTTCGATGTTGTCTCGGTAAACGACCTTAGTCCCTTATGATAATTGCTAAACTGCCCTACGAGTTGCCTTTATGATTGTATAATGACTCACGTATATCCCTCAAACATCCAATGATAGGGCTTCCTACTAACTAATGGTAGGATAACATTATCTAAAAGGAAAGGAGGAAAATCATAAAGACTCTTTGAGTAGGTAGATAGCTCGTAGTCGCTTACTCACAAACAAAACTTCTCTCACACATACACTATTTTCTAAAATATTTTCAAAAGACAAACACTTTGTATGCGTTCTCAATGATACAAGAATCATTACAAAGTTTTCCACACTTAGGCATTTTCAGAATATTTTAAAACCTACACAAACACAAAAACATTTTCAAAGTGAACTAGCGATTAAGAGCCCGTAGATAACTACGGATGAAAAGGGTGCTAACACCTTCCCTTTTCATAACCTACCCCCTTACTCAGAAAATTTCTCAAAGGTATTTCTTGTTCTTTTCACCCTTTCCTTTATTGGATAAAAGAAAGTCGATGGCGACTCTTGCTAACCGCAACATTTATGATAAAATTAAAAACCTAAAAGTCAATTCTCCCTCCGTATTATAGAACTGGCGACTTTGATGGGGAAATTAAAAATGGGGTTACCTTAGTGCTAAATCACCTTTAAATTTGCTTTCCTTGTTTGATTTATTTTTAAGGGTTGTTTGGGTTATTCTTGTAAAAGATCTTATACCCAGATCTGGGGCATTTTAGGTAAGTAGCAATAGATCGTGAAGATTGTACGGCGTATACTTATACGGTTGAAGCGATGGCTACGTTAGTGCGACATATTGGTTGGTGTCGGTGTCCCTTGAGTTAAGTCAATGAGAATGATGGGTTGCCGCGTGGTGTCATGAAGCACTAACTGGCCGTAGAACCTTAGTCAACACAACTTATCCATTAGAATGTAGTGTGATGGTAGGCTTTGGTGCATACTGAAGTTGGTTGATACTCGATGCTACACTCATTGAGGTCGGACTCACGGTATATTTCGGTCGCAAATTAGATGATTATGCTAAAACAATGCTCGTGAGAAAGATCAGTGATATTGAGGCTCCTAGAACCCGGTTACTTTTTAGGACAGGTTGAGCCAACTAAAACTCAAGAGGGTACTTACCTATAAACTCCATGCAAGCTTAAACCTAAGGCCTTGTGTGTTTTGTTTGTGTATGATTAATTGTTCGAACATGACATCATAACATATCATTTTCTAACCATTTCAAGGACCAAGGAATTTATCTTTGTTCTGTTTTGCATGCTATGAACTCCGCTTGCAGAAACACTATCCGGATCAACTTTGTATAAGTACCTCCTCAGCTTAAGGAGTTAGTCTCAAAGGTTCCCGAAAGTTCTCAATTTATCAAAAGTCATGGTCAACTACTCAGTCTGGTTACTGCGGGTTTTGACGAAGACATGATGAGTGTCCTATTCCAGTTCTTCGACCATGCACATCATTGTTTCACATTTCCAGATTATCAGTTGGTACCCACTATGGAGGAGTTATCTCAATTACTAGGGGTACCTTTTCTTGATCAGACACCCTTCACCGGTTTAGAGGAAGCTCTGAAACCATAAATTATTGCAGCAACTTTACATCTGAAGCGGTCCGACATTATATCCAATTGGGAAACAAGAAGTGGAGTCAAGGGTTGTCTGGCTAAGTTTCTGATAGAGAAGGCTCAACTATTTCTGGATGCTATGAGTTTTCAGGCTTTCGAGGAGATCTTGGCTCTTCTAATCTATGGGTTGGTACTATTCCCTAATCCAGACCAATTCATAGATGTGAACACCATCAAAATATTTCTTTCTCGTAACCCTGTGCCTACTTTTCTCAAAGACATTCTGCATTCTCTCCATACTCGTACTATGAATAGGCGAGGAACTCTTATGTGTTGTATACCTCTGTTGTCCAGGTGGTTTAGTTCGCACCTTCCCTGCTCGATAATGAAGAATGAACAAGGTCTGAGGAGTCCGAAAAGGATAATGTCACTTTCTCATACAGACATCTACTGGAATTCCCGATCTCACGAGGATATCACTATTATTGATCGATGTGGGGAATTCCATAATGTTCTACGCCTTGGCATTATGGGAGGTATTACTTACAACCCTTCTCTGGCTCTATGCCAATTTGGTTATGCTCGAAGAGATGGTCCTTATTGAAAATTCTGGCTTCAGATACTTAATGTCACGTCCAATGTTATGACACTGTATCTGACTTACTATATGACAGTAAATGCAAAAGCAGTAAATAACACAGTCAATTGTTTACCCAGTTCAGTGTGCAACAACACCTACTCTGGGGGCTACCAAGCCAGGGAGAGAATCCACTATAAGAGATGTTAATTCAGGAATAAACCAACCAGTTTATCTCCTTCACTTAAGACCTACCCAATGCAATTCTAATCTAAGTACAACTTAAACCTGAGTTCCTACTCACTCCCCCTCAATCACAGCAGTGATATATAAACCAATTTGACTTGAGAATTGATGAAGACACTCTTCAAAAATACACTCTTGATTATGCTTCACAACTTTTTAATCAAGTAACACAATCACTCGTGCTTCACAGCTTTGAGTGATGTACACAACTAACTTGACTCTGCTTCACAGCTTTAGTCAAGTAACATTCAAACACTCTTGCTTCAAAGCTTTGAGTGCTACACAACCCTTACAATTAAAACCTATTCCAAGACACTTATCATAATGATAATTGCTTGGAGTACAATTAAACAAATCTATACAGATTACAAACTTGATCTTCTAAATAATCAGCAGGGATGATCTCAAAAACCGCAGCTCTGTTGAATATATAGCAGCTGCAACTTCAGTTAGGGTTTCCAAAAACCTAGGGTTGATTCCGTTTGACCTAAAGTCCAGGTCACAGTACTTTGTTGATCAGGTTAGGATTGAGCTAGGTTACTCCTCAGAAAACGCAGGATTCTGTTTAGGAAGGACTGAGTTATTTCCTGAAAAAACTCAGACTTATCCAATCCTGTAATCCTGCTAGTTCAGAACAGGATGTCATAACATCTGTTATGACATCTGAGAAAACCTGTCTACTGATTAGCTAAATGTGATCATTTTGCAAACATGCTCAGATACACACTTATGAACATCAGTATTTGAGTTACAATATTTTTCTGCATATGTACCTAAAGAGTTAGTACAACCTGAACTAGAATGTTATGACATCAGTCATGACATTCACACATACACTTGGAATTTACCAAAAATACAAGCCAATACCTAAACACCTACAAACTCCCCCTTTGGCAGATTTTTGGCTAAAGTCCCTAAACAATCAGAGATAGCAGCAGAAATAAATGATGACAGCAGAAAAATATAGTGTTAAGTACTAATTAAGCAGTACCAAATATTCTCCCCCACTTTAGCCACAAATGGGCCAAAGATTACATGTTTATAAAGTAATACAGTTTATCCATGACAAAATAATGAGATCAGCAGCAGACAATAGCAGAACATACTTCCAGCAACACCACCACGCAGCAATCATCCTTCAAGTACTGTCATCAGACTCAGAGGAGTCAGGCTTCTTTCTTTTCTTGTGAGTAATGTCAGCATTTCTCTCTTTGTTTGATGTCTCAACATTCTTAGAGACATTTGGATTTGTTTCAGCATTTGAGTTTTCTTGGTGCAGAGGAACAGAAATGCCAGGAACTGAGTGGTTCTCGTTCAGAATTCGGAAAACAATTTTTGCGATTGCTTGATTAACATATGCTGTCCCTTCCCTATTTGCAATTTCAGGGGGTACTGAAGAGGAAGGATGAGATGGATTACCTGTATGTCTTGTTCGCACATCTTTGGCCTTGGTGGAGTTAATTCTATGAGAACAGATCTCCAGAACATCAGAGTCCAGACAGGAAGAGATTGTCCCAGAATCTTGATCAGATGAAGAGGTTGAGATGGTCGTATTGGATGATGATGGCGTTTGAGACATTTTGTCAGTTTTGAAGGACAAACAGCAAATGAGAAGAATTTCTGATTGATGAGAAGACGAGAGAGGAACAAAGCAAAGGAGTGCCTATTCAACTTCTTAAAACAGTGGTAGGAAATGAGAAAATACAATTTTAAACCAATCAGAGCAGGCAGAAGTCCTTTGGTCTTTGTTTTAAGCAAAATTAATTGCTACAATTCCTCATGTTGGCAAATACCCAACTTACCCCTTAAGTTTTCAAATTGATTTGCATCCAAAGCCTTGGTAAAAATGTCAGCCAGCTGTAGCTCAGTGGCAACATGTTCCAATTTGATGGTCTTTTCTTCTACAAGGTCTCTAATAAAGTGATGTCGTATGTCAATATGTTTGGTCCTGCTATGCTGAATGGGATTCTTGGATATGTTGATTGTACTCAGATTGTCACAGTATAATGTCATAACATCTTGTGTGACGTTATACTCAGTGAGCATCTGTTTCATCCATAACATTTGAGAGCAGCTACTGCCAGCTGCAATATATTCAGCTTCAGCAGTGGAAAGAGACACACAATTCTGTTTCTTGCTGAACCAAGAAACCAGATTACTTCCCAAAAAGAAACATCCTCCAGAAGTGCTTTTTCTATCATCAGCACTACCAGCCCAATCAGCATCACAGTAGCCAGTCAGAGTCGGTTCACAGCCATGAGTATACAGCAATCCATAGTTGTAAGTACCACTTACATACTTCAAAATTCTCTTCACTTGATTGATATGACTGACTTTGGGATCAGCTTGGTATCTAGCACAAACTCCAACTGCAAAGGCAATATCAGGTCTGCTGGCAGTTAAGTACAGCAGGCTTCCTATCATGCTTCTGTACAGACTTTGATCCACTTTAACCCCACTTGAATCTTTGGAGAGCTTTAGATGAGTAGGAGCAGGAGTCCTTTTGTGACTTGCATTCTCCATTCCAAACTTCTTTACAATATTCTTAGCATACTTGCTTTGAGATAAGAAGATTGAGTCCTCCATCTGTGAGACTTGTAGTCCAAGAAAATAAGTTAGTTCTCCCATGAGACTCATTTCAAATTCAGCCTGCATCTGGTCAGCAAAGTGTTTAACCATATGTTCTGACATTCCGCCAAACACTATATCATCAACATATATTTGGGCAACCATCAACTTCCCTCCTTCAGTTTTGATAAATAGAGTTTTGTCCAAGCCTCCTTTTCTGTAGCCTTTGTCTGAGAGAAACTTTGTTAACCTGTCATACCATGCTCTAGGAGCTTGTTTCAGCCCATATAGAGCTTTTCTCAATTTGTAGACATGATCAGGATGGGTTGGATCCACAAAACCTTTAGGTTGTTCCACATAAGCTTCCTCATTTAAGTACCCATTTAGAAAGGCACTTTTCACATCCATCTGAAATAACTTGAACTTCAGAAGACAAGCAATTGACAACAAGAGTCTGATTGATTCCAACCTGGCTACAGGTGCAAAGGTTTCATCAAAGTCAACCCCTTCAACTTGGGTGTATCCTTGAGCAACAAGTCTCGCCTTATTTCTGGTGACAACTCCTTCAGCATCTGACTTGTTCTTGAATATCCATTTTGTCCCAATGATGTTAGTTCCTTCAGGTCTAGGAACCAGTTCCCAAACTTCATGCTGCTTGAATTGGTTCAGTTCATCTTGCATTGCACCAATCCAATATTCATCAGTCAAGGCTTCCTTGACATTTTTTGGTTCTATTTTGGACACAAAACAAGAATTTGAGATGATTTCTCTTGATCTTGTGATGACTCCACTATTAGGATCTCCTATGATGAGCTCTTTTGGATGATCCTTCTGAATTCTGATGGAAGGAGTCTTGCTAGCTTCCTTTGATTCTGATTCTGTTGTGGTGGAGTTGGGTAGATCATCCTGTTGGGTTGAAGTCTCAAAGAATGTCTCAACAGTACAAGGAACATCTGTTTCTTCATGATAGTCATCAATTATGACATTTATTGATTCCATCATGGTTTTGGTTCTGGAGTTGAATACTCTATAAGCTCTGCTGTTTGAGGAGTATCCTAGAAATATGCCTTCATCACTTTTGGAGTCCAGTTTTCTTCTCTGTTCCCGATCAGACAGGATATAGCATTTGCTGCCAAACACATGGAAGTACTTCACAGTTGGTTTTCTTCCTTTCCAGAGTTCATATATGGTGGATGAGGTTCCCTTTCTCAAGGTGACCCTGTTATGAACATAACAAGCTGTATTCATAGCTTCAGCCCAGAAATACATAGGAAGTTTTTTGGCATGTAACATTGCTCTGGCAGATTCTTGTATGGTCCTGTTTTTTCTTTCCACAACTCCATTTTGCTGAGGTGTTATGGGAGAAGAAAACTCATGACTGATTCCTTCTGAAGCACAGAAGTCATCAAACCTGCTGTTTTCAAATTCCTTGCCATGATCACTTCTGATTCTGACAATACATACTTCCTTCTCTCTTTGAATTCTTTTGCACAGTTCTCTAAAGACTTCAAATGCATCTGATTTTTCTCTAATGAAATTAATCCAGGTGAATCTGGAAAAATCATCCACAACCACATAGGCATATCTTTTACCACCAAGACTTTCTACTTGCATTGGTCCCATCAGATCCATATGGAGGAGTTCTAGAACCTTAGTGGTGGTCAGATGTCTTGACTTTGGATGTGACATCCTTGTCTGCTTGCCCACCTGACATTCACCGCAAACTCTTCCTTCATCAATTAGCAGTTTTGGAATTCCTCTGACTGCCTCCAAGGAGATGATCCTCTTCATACCCCTTAGGTGGAGATGGCCAAGTTTTTGGTGCCACAGTTTCACCTCTTTCTCTTCTTTTGCAATGCAACACACAGATGAGAAATTAGTATTCTCAGCCTCCCATAAGTAACAGTTGTCTTTGGATCTGACTCCTTTCATTACTGTCTCTTGTTTGTCATTGATTACAAGGCATTCAGATTTTGAGAAATTGACCTTGAATCCTAGATCACACAGTTGACTGATACTAATGAGATTAGCAGTCAGTCCTTTCACCAGCAGTACTTCATTTAGACTTGGAACTCCAGGGCAGTTCAAATCACCAACTCCTTTGATTTCACCTTTAGCCCCATCTCCAAAGGTCACAAAACTGGTGGTGTGAGGCTTAACATTATTGAGGAGGTTCTTGATTCCAGTCATATGTCTGGAACATCCACTGTCAAAATACCAGTCTTCTTTTGCAGAGACCCTCAGGGAAGTGTGAGCTATCAGTGCAGTAGCCTTTTTCTTCCATTGAGGAGCATGTGGTACCTTTTTAGACTTAGGTTTGACACCTGAATTCTGATTAGGGTATCCATATAATCTGAAGCAAAAACGCTTTATGTGGCCATATCTACCACAATGATGACATTTCCATCTTTGGTACCTTTTCCTCATATGTTTCTGTTCCTGATGTCGAGAGTTGTGTTGAGACATCTGTTTTGGCATTTGCCTACCAGAACCAGATTTCGTTGCTTTCATAAATCCTAGACCAGATTTATTTCCCACATTTTGTCCAATCTGTAGGATCTCTTCCAATTTGTCAGTTCCATTTGTCAACATCTTGACAGATTTTGTCATTTGATCCAGTTGTGAATTCAGCAATTGAACTTTTCCTTCTAGAAGACTTATAGTTTCAAGGTTTTCCCGTTTTTCAGCCTCCATCTTTATGATGAGTTTTGATTGTTTCTTGTTCTGCACACAGACTTCAGTACTTCTGATACACAATTCCTTGTATGTTTCAGCCAGTTCTTCAAAAGTCACCTCTTCATCACTTTCAGAGGTACAAACACCAGTTAAAGCAGTAACTCGTTTGGCAGTCTCTTCTTCAGAATTACTTTCTGAATCACAGTCGGACCAAGTAACTGTCATTCCTTTTTGTTTCTTAAGAAAGGTAGGACATTCAGCTCGAATATGCCCATATCCTTCACAACCATGGCATTGAATTCCTCTGCCTTGAACTCCCTTCCCATCTGACCTTGATCTTTTGCTGGAACTGTCAATGTCAGAGGAAATGTTATGAACATTAGACCTTGACTTTGGATCTATTCTTTTGATGAGTTTGTTGAATTGTCTTCCTAGCATGGCTATAGCTTCTGAAATGTTTTCTTCAACATCAGTGTTGGACATAAGTGCTATGCTCTTGTTCTTTTTGACATCATCATTAGTGATTCCCATCTCAAAAGTCTGAAGAGACCCAATAAGTTCATCTACTTTCAACTTGCTAATGTCCTGTGCTTCCTCTATGGCAGTCACCTTCATTGCAAATCTTTTTGGCAAGGATCTGAGAATCTTCCTCACCAGTTTTTCTTCTGACATTTTTTCTCCCAGTGCTCCTGAGGTGTTGGCAATCTCCAAGATGTTCATGTGAAACTCATGAATGGTTTCATCTTCCATCATTTTTAGATTCTCAAACTTAGTGGTCAACATCTGAAGCCTTGACATTTTTACTTTGGAAGTTCCCTCATGAGTAGTTTTGAGAGTGTCCCAAACTTCCTTGGCTAGTTCATATTGATGAACTAATCTGAAAATATTTCTATCAATCCCATTGAACAAGGCATTTAGAGCTTTGGAATTTCCCAGGGCTAGCTCATCTTCTTCTTTACTCCAATCTTCCTCAGGCTTCAGACTGATTGTCCCATCTTCCTCAGTTATGGTGGGATGAATCCATCCTTTGTCAGCAGCTCTCCAAGCCTTTTTGTCCAGAGATTTTAGGAAGGCAATCATACGAGGTTTCCAGTAGTCATAATTAGTTCCATCCAGAATGG
Organism: Vicia faba; assembly: GCA_948472305.1. Taxonomy (NCBI): domain Eukaryota; kingdom Viridiplantae; phylum Streptophyta; class Magnoliopsida; order Fabales; family Fabaceae; genus Vicia; species Vicia faba. The sequence continues at coordinate 140,698 of CATIWC010000397.1, forward strand.
GTGGTCTATTTCCAAAAACTCCTTCTTTGTCCATAGTGCCAGAAAGTGATATCCCTAGATCTCACCCAGTAATACAGGCAGGGTGCCTGCTCTGATGCCAATTGAAAATTCTGGCTTCAGATACTTAATGTCACGTCCAATGTTATGACACTGTATCTGACTTACTATATGACAGTAAATGCAAAAGCAGTAAATAACACAGTCAATTGTTTACCCAGTTCAGTGTGCAACAACACCTACTCTGGGGGCTACCAAGCCAGGGAGAGAATCCACTATAAGAGATGTTAATTCAGGAATAAACCAACCAGTTTATCTCCTTCACTTAAGACCTACCCAATGCAATTCTAATCTAAGTACAACTTAAACCTGAGTTCCTACTCACTCCCCCTCAATCACAGCAGTGATATATAAACCAATTTGACTTGAGAATTGATGAAGACACTCTTCAAAAATACACTCTTGATTATGCTTCACAGCTTTTTAATCAAGTAACACAATCACTCGTGCTTCACAGCTTTGAGTGATGTACACAACTAACTTGACTCTGCTTCACAGCTTTAGTCAAGTAACATTCAAACACTCTTGCTTCAAAGCTTTGAGTGCTACACAACCCTTACAATTAAAACCTATTCCAAGACACTTATCATAATGATAATTGCTTGGAGTACAATTAAACAAATCTATACAGATTACAAACTTGATCTTCTAAATAATCAGCAGGGATGATCTCAAAAACCGCAGCTCTGTTGAATATATAGCAGCTGCAACTTCAGTTAGGGTTTCCAAAAACCTAGGGTTGATTCCGTTTGACCTAAAGTCCAGGTCACAGTACTTTGTTGATCAGGTTAGGATTGAGCTAGGTTACTCCTCAGAAAACGCAGGATTCTGTTTAGGAAGGACTGAGTTATTTCCTGAAAAAACTCAGACTTATCCAATCCTGTAATCCTGCTAGTTCAGAACAGGATGTCATAACATCTGTTATGACATCTGAGAAAACCTGTCTACTGATTAGCTAAATGTGATCATTTTGCAAACATGCTCAGATACACACTTATGAACATCAGTATTTGAGTTACAATATTTTTCTGCATATGTACCTAAAGAGTTAGTACAACCTGAACTAGAATGTTATGACATCAGTCATGACATTCACACATACACTTGGAATTTACCAAAAATACAAGCCAATACCTAAACACCTACACTTATGACATACTTATCCAGGGTATTATGTTCGACTACGGAAATGACCCTCAAGGTTATCGTTGAATATTTATACGTGCTTGGGGCATGGTAAGAAAGATTGATAGTAAGGCTTTAGGACATAAAAACTTCATCCCTCTGGAGCCTTATCTCAACTGGTTATGAGCTCAATCTCAAAACCTCATGATGCCATACCCAGTTGTCCTACCAGTGATCATGGAGCATGTTATCGAAGGAGACGTTTCTCGCACCATCCTCCATCTAGACATGCCCACTGACCTTGAAGAATTGTATAAGTCCTGGATTCAACTCAAGGAGGAACGGGACAACTTTGAGACTCAATTCTATGCAAGTGAAAAGAAAGTGTTGAAGCTCACAAAGCAACTTCTTGAGGAGCAGAGTCTTAATTCATACATCAACACGAAGAGTAAACGTCCATGGGAGACTTGAGTATTAGATCTTAGGAGTTTACTTTTTATCTCTTTGAGACCTTGTTGTTTTTCAAGCCTAAGAGGCAATTGTAATTTTGAACTTACTAATAAAAATCTTTGTTTTTATTTCCGCGTGGTTAGAAATTTTAAATTTCCTAAGGTCCTTGAAATCATTGCATTTACATATCATGTATCATTACATAACAGGTCTTTCATACAGGTTTCTCATTTTCTCCCTGTTTATTTAAGCAGAAAAATGGCTCTCGAAAAAACTAACAAGGATCTCCAGACTCAGCATACACAATTTCAAGAGACTCTTCTGAATCTGGAACAGCGGCGGAAAGATCTAATGGCACTCATCGCCAAGAAAAAGAAAACTAAGAAGTCAGCTGTTATCCTCAATATGGGGAGAAGGTTCAAAGGTCATGATCAACCAGTTCAAGTGGATGATGATTCCTATGAGGAAGACGACAACCAATAAGAAGATGGTAGAAGCATCAAGCATGAAGAAAGGAATAACCAGGGTTATGAGAATGTCCATGAAGATGAAGACTACTCTGACAAACAGTACCCTCCCGCAGATGAAAAGTACAAGTAGTTAGAAGACCGACTCAAGGCTATAGAAATCCAGAAGGTAGTTGGATTGGATTTTGGTGAACTAGGTCTGGTCCCGGGGGTGGTCAACCCTCACAAATTCAAGGTCCCCATCTTTTCTAGATATGATAGGGTCTCTTGTCCCAAACTTCACCTAAGGTCGTATGTTCGAAATATTCAACCTCATATTACTGACCGAAAACTATGGGTCCATTTCTTTCAAGAGAGTTTGGCTAGCACTCAACTTGAATGGTTCTATCAGCTGGAGGGAACCAACATTCATACATGGGAAGACTTAGATGTTGCTTTCTACAAGCAGTATCAATATAATGTTAACTAGGCACCGACTCAAGTGCAATTGCAAAACATGTCCATAGGCTCAAATAAAGGGTTCAAGGAATATGCACAAAAATGGAGGGATTTAGCTAGAAGGGTGCAACCTCCTTTGACTGACCGGGAATTGGTGGATATGTGTCATGGGCACTTTGATAGGCCCGTTCTTTAATCTGTTGATCGGAAGCTCGTCATTTGGTTTTACAAAGTTGATTCTGACTGGGGAAAGAATTGAAGGTGGTATTAAAAGTGGGAAGATTCCAATGGCTACATCTTCTAATATTGTGAAGGAGTCGTTCGGCACTAAAAAAGAAACCAATGATGTCTATGGCCAAAAGAGCCATAGTAAAAATGACTACCATCAGTCTGTGGGAGCGGTATTGATCTCTAATCGGAACCTGTTCAACAACAACAACAGGTTAATCAGAAAAGACCAGACGCTTTGTTGAGGCAGTTTACCAAGATCGGCATGCCTTTATCTTAGGCATTACAACATTTATTGAAGGCTGAACTCATTTCACTGTGGGATCCTCCTCAGAATCCCAACACCTCCTCTCTAAAGCATAATCCAAACGCGAGGTGTGATTATCATTTGAACAATCCTGGGTATAAAACCAATAATTGTTGGGCCCTGAAGAGAAAGATTCAGGATATGATTGATAATAGGGAAATTGAGTTCGATCCTCCAGAGACTCCAAACGTGATTACCGCACCTATGCCCAAGCATGACAAGGGCGTAAGCATTGTTGAAGATGTATTGTATGTTACCATTATAGGTGATGTGGTTACTCCCCTCTCGACAACAAAAAAGAATTTGTTACAAGCCGGTTTATTTCCGGGTTATGTGGAAGAATGTTATTGATGTGCAGTTTAACCCAATGGCTACGGGTTACTGAAGGAAGGCATTTAGCACTTGATGAGAATTCGTGCCAAAATTTGTATGTCGTATCTGGTACTCCTTTCAGGATCACTTCTAAGGGTCCTGTAAGGATTACTTCCAATCCAAAAGTTGCTCCTTTAATCATTACAACACTTGGGCCCATCCCATATTCCTTAAAAAAGGTCATTCCATGGAATTATGGGTCTGGTGTCTATTACCATGGCATTAAACAAGAGTTGTCTGATGAAGATGATGAAGAGGCTGATCCCAGCATTATCAATATTGTAGGGACCATCAAAGTTACAAGAAGTGGAAGGATTGTCTCCCCAGAAATCTCTCCACCTGCTCAAGTCACGGTTACCAAGACAGCTGTCGAGGCTCGGGGTAAAGAGTCGATGATAGAGCATGCCCAGACGGAGGCACCAAAAGAAGCTACAGTCAAGGATACCTCAGGACAAGAGTTGGAAGAGGTTTTGAAGATCATCCATAGAAGCGATTATAAAATCGTTGAAGAATTAGGGCAGACCCCATCTAAAATCTCCATGTTATCTTTGTTGTTGTGTTCTGAAGCCCATGCGCAGGCTTTAGTAAAATTCTTGAAAACTGCTCATGTGCCGCAAGAAATTTCAGCTGATCAATTTGGAAGTTACGTCGCCAGTCTGACAATTGATAACAGATTAGGCTTTTCCGATGCTGACCTGACTCCGAAGGGGAGAAATCATAAGAGGGCCCTGTATGTATCCATCAAATGCAGGGGCACTATGTTGGGTCATGTGTTAATTGATATTGGCTCTTCTCTGAATGTTCTGCCGAAAGGTGCTCCTGACCGACTGGATTATGAGGGGGTTGTGTTGAAGCCCAGTAATATCATAGTTCGAGCATTTGACGGGTCTAAAAGAATGGTGCATGGAGAATTGAACCTCCTAATAAAAGTGGGTCCACAGATATTTGAGTCCACTTTCTATGTAATGGACATCCGGCCGACCTATTCTTGTCTATTGGGACGTCCCTGGATCCATGGGTCAGGTGTTATCACCTCCACTTTGCATCAGAAACTAAAGTAACCGATAAAAGGAAAGGTTATTACTATTTGTGGAGAAGAGGAGTACATGGTCAGCCATCTGAATTAGTTCCGATACATGGAGATGGACGGAGAACTTATTGAGACACCATGTTAAACCTTTGAAGTGATTTCCCCTGCTGATGTTAAAGATGTTTCCGCCATTCCAAAGATCACCAAGCCTCACCACACAAGATAGCTTCCTTGAAAGATGCCAAAGTGACTATAGAAGAAGGTGGTTGTACTATTTGGGGTTAGCTTCCTAATATCCCTTACAAATCTGACAATTTTGGTTTGGGATTTACTGCAGAAGGTCAAGGGGTTGTTCTTTACGCTCGTGCTGGGAGACCAATGTTCTGTATCAGCAACAACAGATTCAATGTTATAGAAGATGCTGACAGTGACTGTGATTTCGACAGTTAGATATTCCCTACCATTGGTGATGGACTTGATAATTGGAAGGCAGAAGACCTTTCCCCTATCTCCTTTAGTCAGGAGTAATGCTACATTCCTGTCTTGTTGCTTTAAAAAGATTTGGTTATGTAATAAATAATAACTTTAAAACCTTGTGTCTTACCCGGAGCACAATGGTTCACTTTGTTAAGGGTTGATAATTCATAAACATTGTTCATTCAATAAAAACATTGGACGTTTTGCATGCAAATTTTGTGATATTTGTTCTTCTTTTATCTTATTGAATTTTCAAAATAGCTATGTGTTCTTATATGCACCCACACACTACATTGCGGATCCTCATCCACTCTGGATCTCATTGATAATAATTCTGCTATTGCCATTTATAACTTCGAAAATTCGATCTACCAAGTCGAGGACAAAGGTGATGAAGGTTGTGAAATACCTGGAGATCTTGCCAGACTCTTAATACAAGAATAAAAGGATATCCAACCACATGAAGAGCCGATCGAAGTTGTAAACTAGGGTTCTGAGACAGACAGAAAAGAGGTCAAAATCAGCGCCAATTTAGAGAGCAGTGTCAAGAGCAGATTAATCCAGATGTTGCATGAATATGTTGAAAGTTTCCTGGTCATACGAAGACATTCCAGGCCTCAATACTGATATTGTAGTTCACTGTCTTCCAATGAAAGAGGGTTGTTCTCTGATTAAGCAGAAGTTTTGTCGCATGCATCCTGAAATTTCGGAAAAGATCAAAGTCGGGGTTATGAAATAATTCAACACAGGTTTCTTAGTAGTGACAACATATCCTTAATGGGTTGATAATGTTGTTCTAGTGCCAAAGAAAGATGGCAAGGTACGTATGTGTGTAGATTACAGGAATCTGAACAGGCCAAGCCCCAAAGATGACTTTCCTCTGCCACATATTGATGTTTTCATCGACAACACTGCTCAGCGCAAGGTATTATCTTTCAAGGATGGCTTCTCGGGTTATAATCAAATTAAGATGGCGCCTGAAGACATGAAGAAAGATACCTTCATCACACAATAGGGTACTTTCTGTTACAAGGTTGTGCCTTTTGGGTTGAAGAATGTCAGGGCAACTTATCAGTGTTCCATGGTAGCTCTATTTCATGACATGATTCACCACGAGATAGAGGTCTACATTGACGACATGATAACAAGGTCACAAACTGAAGAAGAACATCTCGATCATCTGCATAAATTGTTTGAGAGACTGAGGAAGTATAAGCTAAGGTTAAACCCGAACAAGTTCACCTTTAGGGTGAGATCCGGTAAACTCCTGGATTTCGTCGTCAGTGGTAAAGGTATCAAGGTTAATTCTGCCAAGGTCAAAGCTATTCAAGAAATCCTGGCTCCCTGTACCGAGAAGGAAGTCATAGGTTTCTTAGGACGACTGAATTACATTGCCCATTTCATTTCTCATTTGACTGATACTTGTGAGCCAATCTTCAAGTTGTTGAAGAAAGATCAAGTAGTAAAGTGGAACAACGACTGTGAAATAGCCTTTGATAAAATCAAGGAGTACCTACAAGAACCTCTGATTTTGATGCAACCAGTTGAAGGAAAACCTCTAATCATGTACCTAACAGTGCTAGAGAACTCAATGGGGTGTGTGCTGGGCCAGCATGACGAGTCTGGTCGAAAAGAGCATGCAATATACTACCTTAGCAAAACTTTTTCCGACTGTGAAACAAGATATTCACTGCTCGAGAAAACTTGTTACGCTTTGGCATGGGATGCTCACCGACTAAGACAGTATATGTTGACCCATTCTACCTTGTTAATCTCTAAAATGGATCCCATCAAGTACATATTCGAGAAGCCAGCTCTCTCCGGAAGAATAGCCCGATGGCAAATGGTCTTAATAAAGTACGATATTAAGTAAACCACTAAAAAAGAAATCAAAGGAAGTGTACTGACATATCATTTGGTGCATCAAGCTGTAGAAGACTATCGGTCTATGAATTTTGAATTCTCGGACGAGAACATTATGCTAGTAATAGATTGTGAAGAACCTGGACCGTATGAAGGACCTGATCCAGGATACCGATGGACTATGGTTTTCAATGGAGCTTCTAACGCACTCGGTAATGGAATTGGTTCCATAATTATCTCTCATCAGGGTTGTCACATGCCCTTCACTATCAGACTTTGCTTTGACTGCAACAATAATATGGCCAAATATGAAGTGTGCATCATGGGAATTAAAGCTGCTATTGACCTGAGAATCAAGTTCTTAAGCATATATGGAGACTTAACCTTGGTGATCAGTCAGGTCAAGGGAGAACGGGATATGAAGCATCTGAATCTTATCCCTTACCGAGAACATGTGCTAACCTTGATTCCGTATTTCGATGAGATTACTTTTAAGCATATACCAAGAGAATAAAATCAGTTGGCGAGCGCATTGGCTACCATGTCATCCATGTTCAAGGTCAGATAGGACAATGAGGCTCCTAGAATCACCATTGATATATTCGACGATTCAGAACACTGCTATGAAATTGACACTGATGGAGTAGAGGAAAAGCATTGGTTTCATGAAGTGAAAAGGTATCGTGAAGCTCAAGAATACCCTAAAGGGGCATCGATCAATGACAAGAAATTCATATGGAGGTTCTCAGCTAAGTTCTTCTTGAGCAATGGAATTCTATACAAGCACAATCATGATTCAACCCTGCTTCGTTGTATGGACAAGAAGGAAGCAGAAGAAATTATGTAAGATATGCACGAAGGTGTCTTTGGTACTCACTCGAGTGGGAATACTATGGCTAAAAATATTTTGAGAGCTGGTTACTATTGGTCGACTATGGAAACTGACTGTCACCGCCACTCAAGAACTTGTCATAAGTTCCAGATCTATGAAGATAAAGTTCATGTGCCTCTGGTACCTTTGAACATTATGAATTCTCCTTGACCATTCGCAATGTGGGGCATTGATATGATCGAAGAAACCAAGCCTACTGCTTCTAATGGCCATCACTTCACACTCGTCGCCATTGATTACTTCAGAAAATGGGTTGAAGCAGCCTCGTTCTCCTCTGTTACTAAGAATATGATCGCCCGATTCATAAAACATAACCTGATATGTCAGTATGGCATCCCCGAGAGAATCATCACAGACAATGGTACCAACCTCAACAACACTATGATCATTGAGCTCTACACGTAGTTCAAGATCAAGCACCATAACTCTTCTCTATATCGACCTAAGATGAATGGCACAGTGGAAGCCTCCAATAAAAACATAAAGAAGATCCGCAAAAGATGGTTGTGACCTACAAAGACTGGAACGAGATGTTACCATTTTCTCTTCATGGCTATCGCACTTCAGTGCGAACATTAATTGGAGCAACCCCATTCTCTCTGGTCTATGGTATGGAAGTTGTCCTACCTGTTGAAGTTCTGGTTCCCTCTCTGAGAATTATGAAAGATACAGACTTAGATGAAGATGAGTGGATTTAGACCAAGCTGGATCAGCTGAATCTGATTGACGATAAAAGGCTTGCGGTTGTCTGTCATGGTCAGATGTATCAGAAGTGCATGATCAAGGCATTCAATAAGAAGATTAAGCATCGGGTATATCAAGCTGGTGACTTGGTAATAAAGTGCATCATTCTACCACAAGGTGATCCCAGGGGCAAATGGACTCCCACCTACGAAGGGTCATTTGTTGTCAAGAAAATATTTTCAGGCGGTGCTATGATATTGACCACCATGGACGGTGAAGATTTCCTGCACCCTGTGAACACGGACATAGTCAAAAGATACTACGTGTGAAAACAACCCGCTAGGTTGACTGGCCTAGGAAAAAAAAATGGGCATCTCGTTGAACCAAAAGGGTTCGGGAAAAAATTAGGGATATATATAAAAGATTGTACACCCGGCAAGTCGAAAACCTGAAAAGGCGGCTTAGGCAAGAAAGGGTATCCCGGTGGGCTGAAAACCCGAAAGGTCTGTCAAGGAAAAAGTTAGGGATTAAAGCGTACGACTATGTACCCATTGGATCACTCACAGTAAGCTTTATTACCAAATTCAAATTTCAAATGGTACAAATCAGTTCAATCAACTTCTTCCGACAGCAAGGGATGAGAGGCTTGAAGGCATAGGGGCAATGGCAGAGTTGGAACCCGACGAGATTATTCCCACATAGCTATTATCTTGTTTTAACTTTGTACTCTCTTAATTTCACAACAATTTCCTCTTACTAGGATTTATGTCTCTTTGTACAAAATCGCCTGTTTATGGGCAAACTATCAATAAAAATTCAAAATTCAAAATTCAAACCTTTTGTTTTTACTTTTCCTGTTTTGTTTGCAAAAATGACCGATGACTAAAATTGAATGAACATATGCATATGAATATGATTAATTGTTAACAAATATATGCATAAAAATAGGAATAAGCATTTACTCAAGACTCTAGGAGTTGGGATAACGTTCAAAGCTATCGACGACTCCCCACAGAGTAGTCTTATCATGTTCACCAGCAAATTCACTACAGTGAATAAAAGAATATGATCTTTTTCCCAGCAATATTTCCCACCTATGGAATCTCAATTAGTACAGTTTATGGAAATTCTCCTCCCCAGCTAAATTTATTCCTCCAAAAGTGTAAAATCCCATGTAGATTTCTTCTCTCCAGCAGAGCTCATTCCCTCAGCAAGGGTGTTTCCTCAGCAAGAGTATTTCTCCGCCAAAAGGGTTTATTTCCCCAACAGAGTTTATTTCCCCAACAAGGTTTACTTCCCCAGCGGAGTTCAGTCTCCCCAGATTAAGTTTGTTTCCACCATAAAACACCGGCAGGATTCCCATCTCCAGCAAAGGATAGTCTGGGTTGCTATCCCCAGAGAGTTGCTGCTGAATCTAAAATTGGATCAAATATCATTCAACCTTATTACCTCAGATGGGTCGGCATCCAGTCCATCTCTTTTATTCCCTGTCATGGTATACAAGGACTAAATTCCCCAGTAGAGCAATGAACAACTGAGATTCATGAACTCTTCTCCCCAAAAAGGAATCAACATCCTCCAATGGAGTTTCCTCAAACAGAAAGCAGGAATCCCCATCAAGATCGAAGATACACATATTCTTTATCCCCAGCAGGAGTCATGGATTTATTTTCAAAACAAAGATGACGTTCGAGTTTACAAATACACTTCAACAACATTTCGCATTCATACATCATTTACAAACGTCATAGCATGTGCATACGAATTGCATATAACACAGTCTCATTTATTTTGAGAACATCATTACACAATGCATTTCATACATCATGACATTGCATACAACTCACTCTTTACCTTTTTAGGAAAGAATCAGTCAACAGACAAACATCACCAATTACTTGTATGACCAGACAGTCTTCTCAAAGGCTACATCTGACATATGGCTACTTAAGAAATTGCCTCAGAAGGTTAATCTCAAAGACAATATCTTCTGGCTTAGTTTAAATCGATCGTAGATTTATTCTGATACTTCTTCTAGTTGAGGACGGTCGTGAGCATATTCTGGCTCAAATTAAATCATGCATAGATTTATTCTGATACTTCTTCTGGTCGAAGACGATCATAGACATCTTTTGGCTCAGATTAAATCATGCATAGATTTATTCTGATACTTCTTCCAGTCAAAGACGATTGTAGACATTTTCTGGCTCAGATTATATCGAGCATAGATTTATTCTGATACTTCTTCCAGTTAAATTAGAGCATAAAACATATTTTGGCTCAAATTAGATTGGGCGTAGATCTATTCTGATACTTCTTCCAGTTGAAGACGGTCGTGAGCATCTTCTAGCTCAGATTAAATAATGAATAGATTTATTCTGATACTTCTTCCAGTCAAAGACGATCATAGACATTTTCTGGACCAGATTAAATCGAGCATAGATTTATTATGATACTTCTTCCAGTTAAAGTCGAGCATAAAACCTCTTCTGGCTCATATTAGATTGAGCGTAGATCTATTTTGATACTTCTTCCAGTCGAAGATGATCGTAGACATTTTATGGATCAGATTAAATCGAGCATAGATTTATTCTGATACTTCTTCCAGTTAAAGTCAAGCACAAATTTTCTGGCTCAGATAAAATCAAGCGTAGATTTATTCAAATACTTCTTCCAGTTGAAGACATGTATACACCTCTTCTGGCTCAGATTAAATCGAGTGTAGATTTATTTTGATACTGCTTCCACTTAAAGTCAATGATTACATTGGATTGCATCTACGAGCCCATATCTAACGAGTCACCGTCACCTCTCCAAATGGCATCTATAAGCCTATTCCCGGTACAATCAACCAACAACGTTACTTCTTGAACAAGCGAGTGCAAATTTCTGGGTACTTAAGTGTTCTGTCCTCTTCTACCTTCAAGTTACGAATGGCGGACATGTCAATATAACTCTTCAAGTTTAAGAAGATTGAATAGGGGCAGATGTTGTACCCCAAAATTTTCCCTCCCATTTTCTTCAAGTCATGCTCACAAAGTTCTCAAAAGGCTTAAGAATCTCAAGAGTTAACCAATCAAATGCTCCTCCTAAGAAAAAGGTCTACAACTAGGGTTTTGAGTTTCTCTAGTAAATTTGGTTTACAAAGGTCTCAAATGGTTTTCATGGTTCATCATAGGTCTTCAATAATGTTCATGTCAAGTTTCAAGTCATGAATCATAATTTTGCTCATTCAATGGCTCACATGATTGAAAATCAACTGTATTGGGTAAAAAGTCAACTTTGGTCAATATATAGTCAAACTTCAAGATTTTTGGTCAACATCAACATTTTGAAGTGATATTCATCATTTGATCAAGGTTTGATCATGATTCTTCAAGGAAAGTCCTCAAATCATCAAAAGTCAAGAATTTCCAAATTAGGGTTTCCTTAGGAGAAGTCAACTGAACTTTGACCAAGCATAACTTTCACATGCTTCATCAGCTTTTCTCCAACCAAAGCCCATTTTGAAGTAAATTAAATTCTCTACAACTTTAAACTTAGGCTCAAGTCTAAAAAGTGCTTCATTTGAAAGATATGAGCTAATACATTATAGGTCATTTTCAAAAGTCAACAAAAAGAAACTTTTTGTCAAGGCAACTTACATCAAGGTAAAGTATCCAAATTCAAAAATGATAAAAAGAGAAATTGTAGATGACATCTTGAGATTTTAAAAATTTCCAAGATCACCTTAAAAAGATGAAAAATGAGCAAGTTATGAGTTGCACAAGTTGGGAAATTTTGAAGAAATGCATGAAATGCAAAATATGCAAACTTGAAATTTTGGACTTGTGACCTAACTTTTTGTACTTCAAACATATCCCTGACCTTATGAAAGACTCCTAAGATCACTCCTACCTTGCCATATATTTTCTTATTATTTTATTTATATTTATTTTGTTTTTATTCAAATAAATGCAAAATAAATTAAAAGAAGTATAAGACAAATGGGCCAAGCACATGATGAGTCATTTACAGGCACATACAACTCATGATAGCCTAGAAAAACATGCCAAATTTGTGCAAGGGTTCAATAAGGCAAGAAAATATCAAAAATGGAAAGTTTTCAATTTGCTTGATTCTTATTTAAACATGGCTTGATGACTTGATTTATTTCCATGTTATTGGAGTCAGTCTCTTCCTCTATATAAGGGCAAGCCTCAAATCAAGAATGGACACGAATTCCTTCCTCAGAAACCAGCAAAACTCTCCAAATTTTCTAAAAAAACCTCGAGCTTCAAAACTCTCTCTACAAGCCCTCTCATCCTAAAATTCTGATCCTATTCCCTTCCTGGAACATTGAAAAGTAAATTTGGACCAATTACCATGATCTAAAATGCATGAGAATGGAATATCATGCATCTCCGGTCATATAATGTTGTGATTTCCATATCTCAAATTTCGTATTGTTTTAAGTCTTATTGTTATTGCTAACGTGTTCCTGAGTTTCTTCTAAATAGATTTAGATCACCAACATCATCCCATGCATGCAGGTTTAGCAAACACCACTTTTGCCTCTGATCAGTGTAACCTAGTTAGAAATAGATGATCCATGGGTTTTTAGCCAAAAAAATAAGGTCGGATTTGGAATCATGGGGTTTGAATTAGGGAGGTAGCATGTATTTTTATGTTTAAATCTAACATTCTCGCAGGTTCTGAATTTTGGTTCGCCGGAGAAGACGACTGGAGCTAGGGCTTCGGCGCTTCTCCGACCATATGCTTCATTATTTCCTTTTGTTGTTTTTTTTTATTTTAGATACCGGATGAAATGACCGTCCCAGTGGCAAGCGCGTGTGTCTTAAGGATTTGGAGTGCCAGGGGAGGGGTTTGATCCCTACCTCTGGCATATTATTTTTTTCAATTTTTCCTTGCAGATCCAATGTTAATCAGTCCAACACACGCATGGTGTACCTTAACTCCACACCATCAGATCTCAACTGATCCAATGTTCCAAATCAGCACGCCCATGGTGCACTCCAAAGAATGATCCATACTGAATCCAGCGCATTTCTGGGCTTTGTCTAGTTTGGGCTTAGCAAAACATTTATGCACCCCTCATTCTCTTATTCTATTCCAGGCCCATTTAATTTTCTTTTTTGTTTTAATTGATTTTTTTCCTTTTTTAATCATTTTTATTTAAATCATAAAAATCATAAAATCATAAAAAATTTAGATTTAGTTTTTTAATTAATTAATTTAATTTTCACAAATAGAAATTAATTTAATTTAATCACACCTTGATTTTATTTTATTAATTAAATTGTAAATTAACTATAATTAGGATTAATCACTAAAAATACTTTTCTAAACCAAAACAAAAACACCAAAAATATTTTCTTAAAAACGCTTAGCAATTTTTTAGGGTTTTTAACATCTTTTCCCTTTTCCATATCCACGCGCTTGTTTATTTTTCGCATTAATATAATCATGTAACTGCTCAAAAGTTTGTAATAGATAATTAGGGTTTGTTTCTATCCTCCCCAATTTTTATGGTTTGTAATTCCCCGTCATCAAAGCATTGTAATAGCGTAGATTCAATTTCCCGTATTTTTACTTTCCGCACTTATGAATGAAACCATGTATATATTTAACTGCTAGATTAATAGTATTGTATGGAGAGGACTAAAAAGCAAACTCTAGATAACCATAAATCCAAGATTAAAATAACTAAAATTTAACACACTTCGCACACGCGCACCTCTAAGATGACCCTCACTTATTGCCTCCGATATAAACAGTCATATCCCTTGAACGTGAGACATTTTAGCAAAGATCCTTCGGTTAAAAGATTATAGTCCCTCGATGACCCTTCGATGTTGTCTCGGTTAACGATCTTAGTCCCTTATGATAATTGCTAAAGTGCCCTACAAGTTGCCTTTATGACTGTACGATGACCCACACATGTCCCTCAAACATCCAATGATAGGGCTTCCTACTAACTAATGGTGGGATAGCGTTATCTAAAGGAAAGGAGGAAAAGAAAAAATACTCTTTGAGTAGGTAGATAGCTCGTAGTCACTTGCTCACAAACAAAACTTTTCTCACACGTACACTCTTTTCTAAAATATTTTCAAAAGACAAACACTTTGTATGTGTTCTCAATGATACGAGAATCATTACAAAGTTTGCCGCACTTAGGCATTTTCAAAATATTTTCAAACCTACACAAACATAAAAAACATTTCAAAGTGAGCTAGCGATTAAAATCCCGTAGATAACTACATATGAAAAGGGTTCTAACACCTTCCCTTTTCATAACCTACCCCCCTTACTCAAAAAAATTCTCAAAGGTCTTTCCTATTCTTTTCACCCTTTCCTTTATTGGATAAAAGAAAAGCCGGTGGCGACTCTTGCTAACCGCAACATTTGCGATAAAATGCAAAACCTAAAAGTCAGTTCTCCCACTGTATTACACCATCCATTCTTGATGGAACCAATTGTGACTATTGGAAAGCTCGTATGGTGGCTTTTATTAAATCCATGGATAGCAAGACTTGGAAATATGTTGTCAAGGGATGGGATCCACCAATTGCTAAAGATAAGGATGTGAAGATTATTGATGTGTTGAAGGATGAGGAAGACTGGAATGATGAAGATGATAAATTAGCTCAAGGAAACTCTAAAGCATTGAATTCCCTGTTCAATGAAGTGGATAGAACATCTTCAGACTGATAAGAAGTTGTATTGTTGCTAAAGAATCTTGGGAGATCTTGAAGATTGCTCATGAAGGAACCTCTAAGGTGAAGATGTCAAGACTTCAACTTCTTACCACCAAGTTTGAGAACTTATGAATGAAGGAGGATGAAAGCATTCATAACTTTCACATGAATATTATTGAGATAGGCAAGCCTGAAGTGACCAGGGGAGAAGATGTCAGAAGCTAAGTTGGTTAGAAAAATTCCCAGATCTCTTCCAAAGAGGTTTGACATGAAGGTAACTGACATTGAAGAAGCCCAAGATATAAACAACATGAAAGTTGATGAACTTATGGGATCTCTACAGACCTTTGAATTAGGGATCAATGAAAAGTATGAAAAGAAGAAAACCATAGCCTTTGTCTCTAATGTTGAAGTCTTAGAAGATGAATGTGACCTGGATATAGATGAAAGGATATCTAATGCTATTATGTTACTTGGAAGCCAATTCAACAAAGTGGTGAAGAAGATGGATTGGAAGTCAAGATCAAATCTCAAAAACAAGTCACTCGACATCAACAAAAATTAGGATTTTGGGAGAAGTCCCGGAACTGAAGAAGAGACCAACCAAGAAAAAGGAATCCAATGTCATGGATGTGAATGGTTTGGACACATAAGAGATTAGTGTCCCGCTTATCTCAAGAAGCAGAAGAAGGGTCTATTTGCTTCATGTTCAGAAGATGATTCTGAAAGTGACCCTGAAGAGGATTCTGCCAAACAGGTTACTGCCTTAACTGGAATTTGTGATTTTGATGAAGAATCGGATTGTGAAGAACTCAATTTTGAGGAACTTGCTGCTTCATACAAGGAGTTGTGCCTCAGAAGTGAAGAAGTGTGTCAACTGGGAGAATATAAAAAGAAAGTCATTACTCAACTAAAGGTTGAAAAAGTGGAGCATATGTCTATCATCTTTGATCTGAAGGATAAAGTTGTATTGCTTAATTCAAAACTTGACAATATGACTAAGTCTATAAGAATGCTTAACAGTAGTTATGATGTGCTAGATGAGATTCTTCAAACTAGAAAGAATGCTAGAAGTGTTAAAGGTCTTCGCCATGATAATCAAGTTGTGATGAACAAAGGAAAGGGGCCTGAAGTAAAGTTTGTTCATCCAAAGAAAAAATAGGAACAAAAGATGTCAAATCAAATGTCCCAATATCAGCAAAGACATTAGAATAACTACTCAGGAAGCAAAACTCAATGATGGAGATATAATTATTATGGAAGGTTTGGTCATATAAAACCCTGTTGTTACATATTATATGGCTATCCCAAACCTGTTACACAACCCAGAAGAGAACAGACTATTGTTAAAGCAAAGAAAAAGTGGATTCCCATAAATGTCACTCCTGGACTCATAGCTCACACCTCTCTTAGAGCTTCTTCCAGAGAGGATTGATATTTTGATATTGGTTGTTCTAGACACATGACGGGTGTTAAGAAATTCTTGGTAGATATTAAATCACATTGCACTAGCTATCTCACTTTTGTAGATGGATCAAAAGGTGAAATAAAAGGTGTTGGAAAGCTAGATTGTACAAGACTGCCTAGTCTTGATGATGTGTTGTTTGTTAAAGGGTTGACTACTAATTTTATAAGTATTAGTCAGCTATGTGACCAAGATCTCAAATTTAACTTTACTAAATATGAATGCCTGGTAACAAATGAGAAGAATGAAGTTATCATGAAGGGAACTAGATCAATGATAATTGTTATCTGTGGACTCCTCAAGAAGCAGATTGTTTCTCCACATGTTTAATGTCAAAAGACGGTCAAGTTAAGTTATGGCATCAAAAGCTTATCCACTTACACCTGAAGGGTATGAAGAAAGTTTTGTCAAAGGAAGCAGTCAGAGGTATTCCCAAGATGAAAATTAATGAATGAAGAATATGTGGTGAATGTCAAATTGGGAAGAAAACGAAGATGTCACATAAGAAGTTCCAACATGTGACCACTTCAAAACTTCTGGAGCTACTTCATATGGACTTGATGGGACCTATGCAGGTTGAAATTATTGAAGGAAAGAGTTATGCCTATGTTGTTTATGTTAACTTTTCAAGGTTGACCTGGGTGAATTTCATCAAAGAGAAGTATGAAGTGCTTGTAGTATTTAAAGAACGGTGTCAAAGGATTCAAAGAAAGAAGGTAGTGTATGGATTAAAACAATCTCCAAGAGCTTGATATAAGACGTTGACTGGGTTTCTCATCAACCATGGATATATAAAGGGTGGAATTGATAAGAATCTCGTTGTCAAAGAGAAGGGTGGAAAGCTTATTATAGCCCAGATATATGTGGATGACATTGTTTTTGGAGGGATGTTAGATGAGATGGTCCAACATTTTGTCAAGCAAATGCAATCTGAATTTGAGATGAGTCTGGTAGGTGAGTTAACATACTTTCTGGGATTTAAAGTCAAGAAGATGGAAGTCTCCATATTTCTTTGTTAAAGAAAATATGTAAAGAATATTGTGAAGAAATTTGGATTTGGGAATGCTAGTCACAAAAGAACTCCTGCTCTTATACACTTGAAGTTATCCAAAGATGAAAACGGGATTTATGTTGATCTGAGTTTATATAGAAGCATGATTGGTAGTCTTCTATACCTTACAGCAAGAAGACCAAATATAATTTTTGATGTTGGATCTTATGATAGATATCAAGCAGAACCCAAAGTGAGTCACATCAATCAAGTAAAAAGGATTATGAAGTATGTGAATGGTCCATGTGATTATGGAATGTTGTATTCTCTTGATTCAAATTCCATGTTAGTGGGGTATTGCGATGTTGATTGGAATTGTAGTGTTGATGACATGAAGAGTAGTTCTGGAGGATGTTTCTTCTTGGGAAACAATCTGATTTCATGGTTCAGCAAGAAACATAATTTTGTATCCCTATTTATTGCTGAAGTTGAGTACATAGTAGCAGGTAGCAGTTGTCCTCAACTAATATGGATGAAACAAATGATGACTGAATATAATGTCACACAAGATGTTATGATATTATTCTGTGACAACTTGAGTTCTATTAATATCTCCAAAAATTCTATTCAGCACAGTAGTGTTAGAACAAAGTTTGAATCTACTACCCTAAGTTTAAGTTTTGATGATAACAAAATGCAAAGATATATTAATTGTATGATTCATGTAAGACATATATGCTGTCTAAAAAATTACGTTCTGTTTTACAGAAACTCTGATGGGTATCAGCAAGAGAACATCATCATCAGCATCAGAAAATGAGATATCAACATCAGCATCAGAAGATGTTATATCAGATACCAGAATCAGAAGATCAACGTGTGCTTACGCTGAAGCTTGATGAACAGATCTGCGCTTAACCATCTGAACTCTGATCTAGAAAACAACAGTTCATCAGCACCTAAGCAGCGTCAGAATGAGCCAAAGCTAGAACACGCTTAAATGGCAACGGTACTGTGCATTCAAGATGCTTTATTACCAACGGCATCATTCCAGACAAGATCTGCTTAATATGGAAAGAATGTTATTGGCATTGAAACAGAATTACTACTCCAACGTACCTTATTTCCAATGCTATATAAACAAGTCAATGAAGATTGAATTGGCTAATGCTCTACAACACTCTACATGCCTAAAGCTATTCATCATCTTCCTCACTCTCAGTCTGATAAAAGCTCTCAAATTCTTTACTCAAATATTTTAGCACTCTAGTTCTCATAAGCTTAAATTGTGTAGTATCACAGTTGTGATAAACAGTTTTTGTAGAAAACATTCACACACCTAGATTTCAATTCTTTGTAAGAAAGTATTTCCTTGAGAAACCGGTTTGGGGTTTGACTCAAGAAGGATTTAGCAGTTGTTAAAGAAGTTGTAATATTCAGTTGAATATAGTGGATTAAGACCTCGTTGGAGAGAGGCGAAATCACCTTGACAGGTGGACTGGAGTAGTTTGAGATCAAACGAACCAGGATAAAAATACCGTGTTGACTGCAATTGATTTCCAGTTTTTACAATTCAACCCCCCTTCTTGTGTTTTTCACTTCTTCAATTGGCATCAGAGCGCCTGGTTCTGAGCTAAAACACTTAACCGTGTCAGTACAAGATCCAGCGCCAGAAAAACACAATGGCAGGAACTTATCAACACACCAGCAATGACAACAATAAAGACAGAGACAGATTCAGCGGCAAACCTCCAGTCTTTGATGGAGAAAATTTTGATTACTGGAAAGACAGAATTGAAAGCTTCTTTCTGGCACATGATGCTGATCTGTGGGACATGGTGACAGATGGATACACGCACCCAGTGAATGCAAGCGGTCAGAAGATTGACAGGAAAGCAATGTCTGACCAACAAAAGCGTGACTTCAAAAATCACCACAAGGCCAGAACCATTCTTCTCAGCGCCATCTCTTATGATGAATATGAAAAGATCTCTAACAGAGACACAGCAAAGAACATGTTTGACTCACTCAGAATGATGTATGAAGGCAACATTCAGGTCAAAGAAACTAAAGCTCTTGCGCTCATTCAGGAGTATGAGGCATTCGAAATGGAAGAAAGTGAATCCATTGAAACAATGTTCTCAAGATTCCAAATTCTGGTGGCTGGTCTCAAGGTTCTGGACAAAGGATACTCTACTGCTGATCACGTCAAGAAGATCATCAGAAGCTTACCAAAGCAGTGGAGGCCAATGGTTACAGCTCTGAAGCTAGCTAAAGATCTCAACAAAATTTCTCTGGAGGAACTTATCAGCTCCCTCAGAAGTCACGAGATAGAGTTGGAAGCTGATGAACCTCAGAAGCAAGGTAAGCCTTTAGCATTAAAATCTAACAAAAAATCTGAGTCTAAAGTTTTGCAGGCAGTTGAAGAAACATCTGATGGATCCTCATCAGAAGAAGACGAACTTTCCCTCCTCTCCAGAAGAGTGAACCAACTATGGAAGCAGAGGCAAAGGAAGTTCAGGAATCCCAGAAGATCTGATCAGAATGAGTCTTCTTCCAGATACAGAAGGACAGATTCTTCCTCTGGATACAGAAGATCTGAAGGCTCCTCAGGAAGCAGAAAGCCAAACACCAAGGACATCATCTGCTATGAATGCAATGAGCAAGGACACTACAAGAGTGACTGCCCAAAGCTTCAGAGGGAAAAGCCCAAAAAAAGGTTTGGAAGAGAAAAGAAGAAAAGTCTCATGGCTACATGGGATGACTCTGACTCGTCTGAAGCTGACTCAGAATCAGATGATGAGAGAGCAAACATAGCTCTCATGGCCAACATTTCAGAAGACAGTGAAGCTTCTGAATCAGACTCAGAATCAGATACTGAAGAGGTATTTCCGGACTTTGCAATTAATTTTACTAAGGCTGAACTTGCTGAAAGCCTTAATGAAATTCTGGAAAGATACCAGCAGATCAGAGTTAAATTCAGAAACCTGAAAAGGAATCTTGAATCTGACTCTGATAAGACTGAGAGACTTAAATTGGAAAATTCTGAGCTGAAAAACAAATTTTCAAAGTTAGAAAATGTTTTACAAAACTCTCAGAAGGAAACAATTTCTGAGACTCCCAGCAATGCTGATGAGATCATCAAGGAGTATGATCATAGCTTTCAGAAGTTCCTTGCTAAAAGCATAGATAGAAGCAAAATGGCTTCAATGATCTATGGAGTTAGCAGAAACAGCAGAAAGGGAATAGGATACCAAGGTAAGGTCCCTACACCAAAGAATGCCATGGATTTAATTATTAAACACACTCCTCTGAACTCACACTTTGTGTATGGTCACACACATGATATTAAATACACTAGCAGTAAGTATTCTGTGAGACCAAAATTCAACCAGAGTTTTGGTAAATCTAACAAATCAGGACCCAAGAAAATCTGGGTACCTAAGGATAAAATAATACATGTTACAGATATCTTTAGCAGCAAATCAGAAATACCAGTCATGGTACCTGGACTCTAGCTGCTCGCGACACATGACGGGAAGAAGGCATATGTTCCAAAGCCTGGAACTTAAGCCTGGAGGCCACGTTGGCTTTGGAGGCAATCAGAGGGGAAAGATCATTGGCTCTGGAACTGTAGGATACTCTGAACACTCAAGAGGGTACAGAGTATACAATACAGAAACACAGATTGTAGAAGAATCAATCAGTGTTCATTTTGATGATAAGCTTGACTCTGAAAAGTCAAAGCAGAATGAAGTTTTTGCAGGTATGGAAGTTGAATTTACAGGTTCTGAAGACAAGTCATTAGAAGCTCTCAACAAAGACACTCCTTCAACATCTGAAAGGAGTACTGCTAGCAATCCTACAACAGCTGCTGATCAACCATAGAAGAGACTACCCAGAAGCAGCTTGGATCACCCAGAAGAAACTATCTTAGGAAGAAAGGAAGATCCAATCAGAACAAGAGCAAGCTTCAGAAACTCTGAAGAATCCCTCATGGGACTTGTGTCTCTGATTGAACCTTCTTCTATTGATGAAGCACTTTTGGAAAACGACTGGACTCTAGCAATGCAAGAAGAGCTGAATCAATTCACCAGAAATGACGTATGGGATCTTGTTCCCAGACCAAAAGGATTCAACGTCATTGGAACAAGATGGGTGTTCAGAAACAAGCTAAATGAACAAGGTGAAGTCATCATAAACAAAGCACGACTGGTAGCACAAGGTTATAGTTAGCAAGAGGGAATAGACTATACAGAAACCTTTGCTCCAGTCGCCAGGTTAGAATCTATCGGACTTTTAATTTCATTTGCTGTTAATAAAGGCATCACTCTGTATCAGATGGATGTCAAGAGTGCATTCTTAAATGGTTATATAGAAGAAGAGGTTTATGTGCACCAACCCCCTGGTTTTGAAAGTACAAAACATCCAGAACATGTTTTCAAACTAAAGAAGTCACTATATGGTCTGAAACAAGCTCCCAGAGCTTGGTATGAAAGACTAAGTAACTTTCTGTTAGAAAATGAATTCACCAGAGGGAAGGTGGACACTACCTTATTCTGTAAGTCAGTTAAGAATGACATCTTAGTCTGTCAAATTTATGTTGATGATATTATTTTTGGATCTACTAATCCTTCTCTTGGAAGAAAATTTGCTAAGTGTATGCAGGCAGAATTTGAGATGAGCCTCATGGGGGAACTGAAATTCTTTCTAGGAATTCATATCAATCAAACTCCAGAGGGAACTTACATTCATCAGAGCAAATATGTCAGAGATCTTCTGAAGAAATTTGACCTCTCAGAATGTAAGCCATCAAAGATTCCAATGCATCCCACGTGCATTCTGGAAAGAGAAGAGGTAAGCAAAAAGGTAGAACAGAAGGTATACAGAGGTATGATTGGCTCTCTCCTTTATCTGACAGCTTCAAGGCCTAACATTTTATTCAGCGTATGTATTTGTGCTAGATTCCAATCAGATCCTAGAGAATCTCACTTAACAGTTGTTAAGCGAATTTTCAAGTATCTGAAAGGTACTACTAATCTGGGTTTATTTTATAGAAAATATAGTGATTACAGCTTAGTAGGCTACTGCGATGCTGACTTTGCTGGAGACAGAGTAGAGCGTAAAAGTACTTCTGGAAGCTGCCAGTTTCTGGGAGGAAATCTGATCTCCTGGTCCAGCAAAAGGCAATCCACAATTGCGCTATCAACAGCAGAAGCTGAGTACATAGCAGCAGCAGGATGTAGCACACAAATGCTCTGGATGAAAAGTCAGCTTGAAGACTTCCAGATTTTTGAGAGTAACATCCCTATACTCTGTGACAATACTTCTGCCATTTGCTTAAGTAAAAATCCTATTTTGCATTCTAGGGCTAAGCATATAGAAATAAAACATCATTTCATTAGGGACTATATTCAGAAAGGAATTTTGAACTTAAAATTTATTGATACAGACCATCAATGGGCTGATATCTTCACTAAACCTCTTTCTGAAGATAGGTTCAATTCCATTCTGAAACATCTCAGCATGAAAGTCTGCCCAGAGTGAAAATGTTTTAATTATATATATTAACCTTCAGAATGTGTTTTCTGTTTACTGTGAACTTCTGATCAATCTCCTTTCATAAAGATAGACATGCAGGTTGTATCAGATTCTATTCTTAAAGATCTGAGCGTTTCAGCTCAAGGATAGATGTGCTTCTCACTAAATCAAACAAGTGTCATCCAATCATTAGCAAATCTCTGAAGCAGAACACGCGTGCACTCTTCTGAGAAGGCAAAACACTGATTGGGTGCATTGAGACACATGTCTGGTAACCGTTTTAAGTATCTTTCTCAAATCCCCCAAAATCAGCAAGCATTAAATGCACGTAATCATGTTTTAAAATGTAATCATGAATTATTTCTCTTTCTTAAAACCGTTTACGTTTTCAAAAATCATTTTTAAATCTATTTAAGCACATTAACATCATTCATTAAACTTTTACCGTTTCTTACAATCATCCAAAGATTTTCTCAATTTTTACTTGTGCAATCATCCTTCTCAAAAGAAACCCTTTTTCTCAAAAAATTTCTCAGAAAACCCTAAGTGTGAACATGGCAACCTCTAGCAATGTTTCTGCAGGTTCTCAGAAGGAGGCTTCATCTGAACAATACCAAATTCCCTTCAGAACGCTCCTTACACCAGTGAAGAATTTGGAAGTGCTGTCTGAACTAATTGTTGACTTCTCCAGTCTGAAAGATAATGGATTCGATTTGACAGAAGAAGTTAGGGCATAAGGATGGGAGAGATACTTTGATAGGTTGGTGGGACCAACGTTTCCAGTATTGGTCAAGGAATTCTGGATTCATGCGTCTTCATCAACACATCAAGTTACTTCCTACATAATGGGAAAGAAGATTGTGATCACTGAGGATCACATTGCAAGATTGATTGGATACAGTGGTGGTGGTATCCGCTGTATCGACATGGCAGAAAGATGCTTTGACGCTGGTGTAATTGCAAGAGAGATTTTCACCCATGGGGTTCCCAGCAGCAAAATCGGAGACTTAAAGGATCAGCACAGAATATGGGCGAAGATTATTCTAGGGTGCTTCAATCACAGGAAGCCCACCAGCTCTCCTGATTATATAAACATAGATCAGCAGTTTCTGATCTATTTTATCAATCAGAAGGTAAAGATTAACTTGGCTCATCTTCTGTTTAATCACCTCAGGACCAGCGTCAAGGAGACAAGGGAAGAAGAAAGGACAAAAAGGGACTGGATACCCTTTGGCAGGTTAATATCAGATATTCTGACTGAGAATAGGCTGATAGAACACCTTACAGAAGCTCAGGAATTAAGTTCTATTGAACCTACTGTTGGCAAGCCTCTGAACGCCAAGAATCTGAAGAAAATGAAACTGATAAAGAATATCAGAAAGGAGCCCAACGTCACTCCTCTTGCTGACATCACCAGCAGAAGAGTCCCTCTGGACAACTTTCCAATATTTTCTGAGATTGACTCTAAACCAGTCATTGTTCTCAGATACTTGGACGCTTGCAAGGCTGATGGCACAGATCCCACTCTGAACATAAAAGATCTGCACCAGCAAAATCCAGAAGTTACTGTGAAGAAGACGGAGAAAAGAAAGGCTACTTCAGAAGGACCATCCCAGCAGACCCCTAAGAAGAGAGGTAATTTATCTGCTGCTAATGTTTTAAATTCTTCTGCTATTCCAACATCAATCCCAACCCCAGCTTCATTTGAACTTCCAATCCCCATACCAACCATTGATGAAACCGAACCAGAGGCTGACCCTTCTGAGTCACTGACTCTCAGGAGATCCCGCACCAAATCCCAAAAATCCAAAACCCACAACATCAACAGAATCAGAACTTGACAAAGTTCTATCTGAAATTGATCAACGTGCTTCCGCTCCCCTCTCAGAAAATCCAAACACTCAACCAGAAATTGCCCACTCTCCCCAACCAGAACATACTCTTTCACCCATACCAGAACAACCAGAAATTCCACCTCCTTCTCCACAACCAGAAATTCCACCTCCCTCTCCTCAACTAGAACTTCATCCACTTTCACCTCAACCATCACCTCCACACCCTGAGTTTCAACACTCTGAAACTCCATCACCTGAACATCAAACTCCTGAACCTCATTCTCCTCAATACTCTGAGCCACAACCCTTGGCAATTCAGCTTCCATGTGGTAAAACTGTAAACATGGCCCAACTGCCATCCTCACCAAAAACTACCCCTCCAAATACTCCACACAATCCAATAATAATCTCTGATTCTCCCACTCCATCTCCCAAACAAAATACTGAAGACCACAGCAGGACCTTTATTGATTTAACAAGCCTTAACCGTCTTGCTGACCTTAAACACAAAATAGCCATCCCCAAACCCAAACAACTAGATGTTGGTGCTGGCATTTTGAATTTTGAAACAGGCTTGCAGAATTAGATTGCTTCTCTAAAGCAGGTTTGTCTTGGAATGATTGACCCTACCGCTTCATACCATCTCTGGACTCAATTCAGAAAGTGGGTACGCGCTGAAGCCCTCAAGTTGCAAGACATCAATTATGAACAGGCACAACAGAACTTCAGCAAACTGCTGAAGGAAGTTGAAAGTCAGCTGCCACAGGACGAAGTGCTCTTTCTAGATAGTGAGTCATGGTCTGAGAAGCGTCCAGCTTCAAAAGTTCAGCAAGCAGAAGATCAGACTTTTCAAGCTGAAGAGGTTAGTCAAGCTGAAGATGTTGCAGAAAGCTCTCAGAAGCATCCTGCTTCTGATATCTCTCAAGCTGCCTTGGACAAGAAGACTCTGGAAGAGCTGAAGTAGAATGATATTCGTCTGCAGCAAAGAATGGATGAGAATGATCAGAAGATGAAGGAAAGGATGGATTTGCAAGATAGCAAGATTGATACAGTAGTCAGCATGGTGCACAAGCAGAATGAAACTGCTGATCAGATTAAGACAATGCTAGAGAATCTGTTCACACGCCTTCCACCCCAACCCTAGTTTATCATATGTACTGTTTGTCTGGCTCTGAATTAAATATAACAGTTTTTCTGCTCTAATCATTTTAGCTTATATTACTTACACTTTTTGATTGCTGACAAAAAGGGGGAGAACAAGAATGATATTTTTCAATAACGGATTACTGAGACAAAAAGTCTCAAACATTCTAACACTCTGATACTTGAATGTTTTCTGTTTTTGCATAAGCTTACAGGTACAAGAAGTTAATCATCTCTGATACTCTGAAGCTCTGATCTGG
This sequence comes from Vicia faba, assembly GCA_948472305.1. Lineage (NCBI taxonomy): Eukaryota > Viridiplantae > Streptophyta > Magnoliopsida > Fabales > Fabaceae > Vicia > Vicia faba. The sequence goes on from CATIWC010000397.1 coordinate 167,021, forward strand.
AGCTCTGATATTCTGATGTTCAAAGAAAGTCAATAAAGATCTGATCCTGAAGAACTCTTGGAATTAAAAAGGGAAGTAATAAATTCAGGGGGAGTATCTCCGATCTAAACTCTGATATCTCTTTATCCCTTATCTTTGATAACTTCCTATTTAATTCTGATACAACTTATTATTTAGTTATCTCTGATACTTTTCACGCTAATTTTCAAATTAAAAAATATCTAGTTTTTGTCATCATCAAAAAGGGGGAGATTGTTAGAACAAAGTTTGAATCTACTACCCTAAGTTTAAGTTTTGATGATAACAAAATGCAAAGATATATTAATTGTATGATTCATGTAAGACATATATGCTACCTAAAAAATTACGTTCTGTTTTACAGAAACTCTGATGGGTATCAGCAAGAGAACATCATCATCAGCATCAGAAAATGAGATATCAACATCAGCATCAGAAGATGTTATATCAGATACCAGAATCAGAAGATCGACGTGTGCTTACGCTGAAGCTTGATAAACAGATCTACGCTTAACCATCTGAACTCTGATCTAGAAAACAACAGTTCATCAGCACCTAAGCAGCGTCAGAATGAGCCAAATCCAGAACACGCTTAAATGGAAATGGTATTGTGCATTCAAGATGCTTTATTACCAACGGCATCATTCCAGACAAGATCTGCTTAATATGGAAAGAATGTTATTGGCATTGAAACGGAATTACTACTCCAACGTACCTTATTTCCAATGCTATATAAATAAGTCAATGAAGATTGAATTGGCTAATGCTCTACAACACTCTACACGCCTAAAGCTATTCATCATCTTCCTCACTCTCAGTCTGCTAAAAGCTCTCAAATTCTTTACTCAAATATTTTAGCACTCTAGTTCTCATAAGCTTAAATTGTGTAGTATCACAGTTGTGATAAACAGTTTTTGTAGAAAACATTCACACACCTAGATTTCAATTCTTTGTAAGAAAGTATTTCCTTGAGAAACCGGTTTGTGGTTTGACTCAAGAAGGCTTTAGCAATTGTTAAAGCAGTTGTAATATTCAGTTGAATATAGTGGATTAAGACCTCGTTGGAGAGAGGCGAAATCACCTTGACGGGTGGACTGGAGTAGTTTAAGATCAAACGAACCAGGATAAAAATACCGTGTTGACTGCAATTGATTTCCAGTTTTTACAATTCAACCCCCCTTCTTGTGTTTTTCACTTCTTCAAGTAGGACCAAACACATTGACATTAGGCATCACTTTATTAGAAATCTTATTGAATACAAAGCCATAACACTTGAGCATGTTAGTAGTGAAAATTAGCTTGTTGATATTTTTACTAAAGCCTTGGATGTTGTAGAGTTTGAAAAATTAAGAGGGAAACTTGGCATTTGTGTGTATTAGGATTTGTAGTAATTACTGCTACTTACGTGGGTCAATCAAAGGTCAAAAGATTCGAAGAAGCAGAACCCTACTGAGTCTACTAGTGTTGATGAGAATCTAACTGAAGCTGAAAAGATTAACCTTGATAAGAACCTTTAGAAGTTTGTTAACTCTGCCTTGAAGGAAGTAGGTTCAAATGTCTTGCCAGATCTTCGAACATCCTTGGCAAATGAAACTAGTCCTGTTGATGACTCTAGTGAAAAGCCTAATGATTGTGTTCTTGAGAAAGTTGTTCATGAAAGAAGGAGTAAGAAGAAGGCTGATATTGTTATCAATATTGATAACCTAACATCTGATGAGGAATCTATTACCAAACACTTGGCTCCTGGAATAGCCAAGAGACTTCAAAGAAGAAAAGGAAAGGTTGTGATGTTTGAAGATTCACCTTCTAATGAAATCAAAGGAAAATATGGTGATATGAAAAGCAATCCCTCTAGAAGTTTCAAAGGAAACTCTTCAGTTGGTCCTGCTAAATCATGAAGTAAAGTTGTTGTCCCTACAAGGAAGAGGAAAGTTGTTTCTTCTAGTGACTCTAAACTTGAAGCTCATGAAGATGTCCAGGACATCATTCCCAGAAGAAGTATGTCTCCAAGAAGACTTGTGTTGTTGTTCGTGAGAAGAATGTTTAAATATGGAAGTATGTTGAAAAAAGGAGGATAGATTTGGAGAGGAAATTAGGTAAGGATTTCCTAAAGTGTAAGGAGGTTGTGGAGCTTATAGAGGTTGTTGTGTTGATGAGGACTTTCACTAAACTTGGTCCCTGCTATGAAAGGTTAGTGAAGAAGTTTGTTGTGAATGTACCTGGTGGATGTGATGATGTGAAAAGTAAATACTACATGAAGGTTAATTGTAGGGGTAATGTTGTGACATTCTCTCCAGTTGTGATCAACAATTTTCAGGGCAGATCTGAAGAACCTCAAGCAGAGTTATAGGTTATAAATGTTGCAGGGAGATAACTGGTGGGCAAGTGAAACACTGGCCAAATGGAGGAAAGTTGTCATCTGGAAAGCTTAGTGTGAAGTATGTTATTCTTCATAGGATTTCTACTATTAATTGGGTTCCCATAAACCATACCTCTACTATTTCTATTATCCTTGGCAAGTTCATCTATGTTGTTGGAAAAGAAAGGGCTTTTGAGTTTGGAAAATATATCTTTGGTCAAATTCAAAAGCAAGCATCCTCATATGATGTGAAGCTTCCTATTTGTTTTCCTTTTCTCATATGTAGAATAGTCTTGAATCTACACCCTAGTAGTTTATTAGTTGTTGATAGTGTGAAAAAAAGGGAATCTTCTTTGTCTTAGCATTATAAACTATTTGGTGGAAAAAAAGTTCCAGATATTGTCATGGCATCGTCCCAGGTACCTGGTCCTGTCACTTCCAAGAAAGGTATAACTATTCAACTGAAGTAGACATGCAGGGATTTAGATGACTCAATCAGGACTAGAACTGCTAGGAAAATCAAGCTTGAGAGGTTGATTAAAGCTTTAATGGAAGAAGAGGAAAACCAGGCTGGACCTGTTATGGTTGCTGCTGTTGATAGTGTTGCATCTGATGGTGATGAATCTGAAGGTGATGATTCTAATGGTCATGATATTGATGGTGAATATGAACAAGGTGAAAGTGAATAAGAAGGATGATAAGAGTATGCCATTGTTGATTATGCTTGACTGTACTGGTTGTTTGTGTTCTTGTTGTTGGTTGTTTTTGTAAGGGTTAAATGCACAGGCCATTTCTCTTTTGACACCTTATATTCTTTTGGTGTTGTTTATTTATGAGCTAATGTGCTACTGTGGTTCTTTTTGGTTATATGCTTACCTTTTTCATATTCAAACTAAAAAGGGGGAGTAGTGTCTAATGTGCTCTAACCACTAACCTTAACTGATTGGTTAATTGATTGCTGCTATTGAAAGGGGGGGGGGGGATTTTTTGATTCTTTGAAGTGTATCTTAGTAGTTTTGAGGGGGAGTCCTTGATCTGGATTGGTCTATTGTAAATAGATGTCAGACATGATATCCTAACATCAATCTGGTTGAGAATGTATTTCTCTATGTTGTTGTGTTGAGTAGCTTCCACTGACTGATACTCTGTTATTTATTTTTTGCTGCTAATGCCTCTGATAGTCTATTTTTCTGCTTGAAATTTTTTGTTGCTTTACTTCTAATATCTTCTAATATATGTGTTAGATTTTTTTTTCAAACCTATGTTGTAGTGTTTGTGTACTAGGATTGTTTGTGAGTTTTAGTCAAAATTTTCCAAAGGGGCAGATTGTTAATTCTCTATTTTTATTATTGGCATTAATTTTGGTAAAACTAACTTGACAGCAACATGTTGCATAAGATGTTATAACTTGTAGAGAAACATGTTGAACAAGATGTCCTATCCATAAGATTCAACATCATGTCTGTTACGTTTTAACAACTGTGCGTTTGGATATGTTTGGTTTATAATAGATTCTGAATATTCTGGAAATATTATGTTATCCTATATGGCATCCAAGATTTAGGAATCATACATTCTATTTGAAATTCAAAGATATTATATGTTTCTAAATATGGAGACATTTTAGGAAACTCTTGATTGAAGACCTATTGTTATGCAGAAAATTATGGAGACTTTCTGCAGCTGCCTTACTGCGTTTTTAAAGCCCAAATCAAGTCCAGAAATTGTTTTATAAATAGAAGATCACATACCTAATTATGTGTCGAACGTGTATTTTTGAATGGTCATTGTTTAATGTTTGTGCGTTCTTGTTTATTGTGATCCTATCTGATATCATCTTGATATAAGAGTAGAATTGTCTCTATTGAGTTATAAGTTTTGTTAATCACTCTTAAGCTTTTATGCATTGAGTGATTGTGTGTTTTTTAAGTGTGACTTCTGAAATATTCTAATTATTAGAGTTTTCATCACTATTGTGATTGAAATGGAATTGAGAAGGGTCTCATATCTAGGTGAGTCTTAGGTAGAAATTAAGCACGGATAGTGATTAGGTGAGTAGATTGTAAACTTGTGATAGTTTGATGTGGGTCTACAAATTGACAATATTTAGTGGACTTCTTCCCTGGCTTGGTAGCCCCCATACATAGGTGGTGTTGTACACTGGATTGGTTTAACGATTACTGGTGTTATTTTACTTTCAACGATTTATTTTACATGCAATATTTCTTATTTTGTTAACTGTCAGGTCTGGTCTGTGATGTCGAAACATCGTATTTGACATTTGTTCTGTTCTGGTGTGACTGCATCGTGAATGTCCTGATCCTGGTGTCGTGACATCTGATTCGACATCTTATACCAGAATTTCAGCAATCTTCACACATTGACGAGCCTCCATTGTTCACAAAATTTAGAGCCACACTTACCATAAAAACTGCAGCTCGATTTGTGAATTTATTCTCATTGATGAAGAAATTCCAGATTCAGTGTTGAGTTATAGCAGAGCTAGTTTTCATCCCCTCCATTGCTTCAATACATTTGTGTGCTCTACATTGACACTATATTGAGCCTTCAAGCATACATACAAGCAGTAAAACATAGGCAATTATCAGAGGAGGTTTGAGGTGAGATTTGAGTGAAGAAAAGAAGTAGAAGAAGAAAGAACAAGAAGAAATGAGCAAAAAATCAAAAAAGTAGTAGAGTAGGAACTCACCAGATTCTGCATTTTTCATTGGAAACTTCAGTGGTGTTCTTGAGCTTCTTCACTCAAGTAGTCTCTAATTATTGTTTTTCCACGTGTTTCTTGCTTGATTTGTACTGTCGTGTTCGTGTATGATGCTTCCCCATGCTTATGTGCTTCAATTCCTACTGAAAATCCCAAATTCCATGCTTAGGATTCATGTGTGTTCTTCATGTTCATACTTAATTTCCATATTTTTGGGTTATCGTTGGAGTTGTGTGATTAATTTGTTGTAGTAGAATCTATCATTGTTTTGAGGTTCATGTCTACAGCTTGTTATGTTAGACGACGACAAATCATCTAGAGGGGGTGAATATATCCCCAATGAAAAAAAATAGTTAAAAACTGTTTTCAAAAATTAAGTAAAAACTATGGCAAGCTGAAGTCGTATCCTTGATCACAAGTCATCTAAGTCAGACCGATTAATGGAGGCTCGGATATACGCACGATCAATACTCAATTGAATGATGATAATAATGTGTTAATACAATAAACTTTTCAAGTAATTGTTTTACAATTACAAGGTCAATCAATATCCAATGAAAAAAATGATAAAGCTAAGTGAAATAATTTATTGAACACTTAGTGTGCAATTGGTAAGACTAAGTGCTACAATTTATCAATCATTTGGTGTGCACTTAATTTTTTATATTTTCCTTTGATATTTGTTGGTATGAAAAACCTCTTATGATCTAAAAGATTGTAAGGTAATCAACAAAAAGCACTTTAAGCAATAAAAGGATTTATCTATATAAATGAATTGCACAATCAAAGAGTTTAAAAAATTTGCTTCACAAAATGTAAATGATATATATATATATATATATATATATATATATATATATATATATATATATATATATATATATATATATATATATATATATATATATATATATATATATATATATATATATATATATATATATATATATATATATATATATATATATATATATATATATATATATATATATATATATATATATATATTTCTTACTGTGTGCAAAAAGTTGTTTACAAGAGAAATGGGGCTATCCAACCCTACAAACCCTATGTTTGATGTTGATCTTAGAAATTTCTCTTCCCTTGATCTAAGTTTGATCAAGTCCCCGACAATACTAATTTGATTCATCATCTCACGCTACTCCTTTATAAGAAACCATTGTTCTTCAAAGATCTTCACTCTGCCGAATCCAAATTGCATAATTGTTGTATCCTAAGATTCCCAAACAATTCACTGTCTCGCGCTACTCCTTTGAAAGAATCTGTCGTTCTTCAAAGCCTTTCACTCGGTCGAATCTAATATCTGCATAATCTTGTAAAAACCCCAAATCCACACTTTGATCTTGAGGTAAAAACTCTCACCATTTTTCCGATGAAACCCCCTATGATTCTCAACCCAACCTTAGGTTACAACCAACCTAAATTTAACGTTATCAACACAAGTATAGATGGCATCCAAACAATTAATCATTATGTGTACGTTGTTTGTGTGTAAGCATAGATGCAAGGTTGAAGATGATGATCAATCTAAGTATGTGTTTATAGTTTCATCAAATTGAAAATGATGCATGTATGAAGTATATATAGGTGTGCAAGTTGGAGGCAAAAGGGAGACTTAGAGGTTTGAAAAGGAAAAAGATTTTTGCAAAATTTCGATACATGTAAGTTATGTGTCGACACATGTAATGACATGTGTCAACATGTATGAGGTCTTTGTATCGACATAACATTCCATAGACAAAACATAAATAACTGGAAATACACATCACCAAAAGAAAAAAATACGTGAAAGATGATGAATGTAATACATTAGTAAACTCTTGAGTCGCTTCAAAAACGTCACAATTTCGCAACACTCCATATTGGTGCTACTGATGCTGCACTAACATGTGCCTAGATTAGCGAAAACTAAATCACCACTAAAACCAAAAGTAAAGATGCTATCATTAACTGAGACATAACTTGATCAAGATATGCAATTGCATTAAACATGCTCAAATTACATGAATTGCAAGAAATAATAATAATGGAGAACATGCTTGTACACCAAAATCATATACTTCAAATGTGAAAGAATAAATAGCATGAAGTCGCTATAAGCATATTACTTGACACATATTACAATTATCAATTGAAATTTTTAGAAGTGAACATACATGAAATATCATATATTGAGTATATCAAGCATTAGTAACATGAAGAACATTGCATTAAGAAAAAAGCTTACTTTCAAGGACAAAAGGAATGAAATTACCTCACAAGTGAATGGAATGGAGGATGCACTTGAGTAATATGAAATTATCAAATGAAAGTTATATGAAAGTTAGGCGACATTTGAGATATCAAGAATCCCCAGTTTCCTTCGAATGTTGAAAAATGATTAAGTTGCAAGAGGTTTTGTAAAAATATATGCAAGTTGATCTTTAATATTAACATGCTCAAATACAACATCCCTTTTTCATATGGTCATGTAGGAAATGTTGAGGAATCTCGATATGCTTAGTGTGAGAATGTAACACTGGATTTTTAGTTAGGTTAATCGCATTACTGTTGTTGCACATGATAAGAATACGAGAAAGTTTAATATCAAAGTCAAGTAATTGTTGTTTGAGCCATAAAATTTGGGCACAACAATTACCGGTTGCAACGTGTTTCGCCTCGACAATTGATAAAGCCACAAAAACTTGCTTCTTGTTATGCCAACTAACTAAGGAATTTAAAAACATGTGACAAGTTCCATTAGAACTTTTCCTATCCGAATTGCAACTGGAAAAGTCAGAATCAGAGTAACCAACCAAAATACAATTGCTTCCTTCATAATACCAAAACCCATACTTAGATGAACCGTGAAGGTATCTAAGGATGCGCTTAATTGCTTTTAAATGCAATTATTTAGGATACAATTAATATCATATGCACATACAAATGATAAACATGATGTCGAGTCTAGATGTAGTAAGATATTGAAGAGATCCAATAATACCTCTATATTTCTTCACATCCACATCCTTATTATTTGTATCTTTATCCAAGTTACCATTTGTTGTCATTGGAGTATCAATTGATTTAGCATCATCCATACTGAATCCTTTTAGTAATTTGTGACAATACTTTGTTTTACACATGAATGTTACTTGATTGAGTTGTTTAATTTGAAGTCTGAGGAAGTAATATGACTCTCCCATTAGACTCATTTCAAATTCCTCCATGCATAAGCTTAGAAAACTCCTTCCTTCTAGAGTATCATTGGTCAAGTAAGAACTTGCTAAGTCGCTCATTCCAAGCCCTAGGGTCTTGTTTGAGACCATAAAAAGCATGTTTTATCTTGTAAACATGATTAAGATACTCATGATTTTCAAAACCGGGAGGTTGAGCAACATACACTTCCTCATTAATGTGTCCGTTAAGAAAAGCACTCTTCACATCTATTTGAAATAACTTGAAATTCTTAGAGCATGCATAGGCAGTAAGAGGCATATAGCCTCGAGTCGGTAAACTTGAGAATAAGTATCCTCATAATATATGCCCTCCTTTAGTTATATCCTTGAGCCACTATACGGGCCTTATTTCTAGTTATCACTCTGTGTTCATCTAGTTTATTTCTAAAATCCCATCGGGTGCCTGTGGATTAATGATCTCACGGATGAGGCACAAGATCCAACACATCATTTCTTTACAATTGATTTAAATCATCTTGCATGACAATAAGCCAATTCTCATCAAGTAAGGCATCTTTTTCATTTTAGGTTCAACTTGAGACACGAAACCAAAGTGATAACAAAAATTACTTATCTTAGAGCGAGTTGTCACTCCTTTGGCGATGTCTTCAAGAATGTTGCCAATAGGATGATCCTTGGAAGTTATCCATTCAAAAGGAAGGTCACCCTCTTTACTTTGACTTTCATCTTCTTTATTTTCAAGATTGTCATCTTCCTCCTCCTCAGATTTCACCTATTCAGGTTGACCAATTCCTTCTTCGGTTTCCTTGAGTATGTCTTTTATAGATGAACCTGTATCATGAAAAGAAATACTTTTCTCAACATCTTTCAGGTAAGACTCATCAAAAGTAACATGTACTGACTCTTCAACTATAAGTACTATCTTATTATACACTCTATAAGCTTTACTAGATTGAGGGTATCCAAGAAAGATACCTTTATCGACTTTCACGTCAAATTTCCCAAGATTATCCTTACCACTATTTAAAATAAAACACTTGCAACCGAAAACATGAAGATATGATTTTGGCTTTCTACCTTTCAAGAGTTCATATGGAGATTTATCTAAGATAGGACGTATAATATCCTATTTAAGACATAACATGTCGTGCCAATAGCATCGGTCCAAAAATATTTAGGTAGAGAACTATCATTGAGCATTGTTCTTTCCAACTCCTATAAAATGCGGTTTTTTGAGCTCCACATCACCATTTTGTTGTGGAGTCCTAAGAGCTGAAAAGTTATGTTCAATGCCATGTTTATCACAATATTTATCAAAGAGATGGTTTTCAAATTCACCTCCATGATCGCTTCGAATAGAAACAATTTTCAAATTCAATTTGTTTTGGGATAACCTAGAAAAACATATGAAAGCCACAAAGGTTTCATCTTTGCTTATTAAGAAAATGGTTCAACAAAATCTAGAATAATTGTCCACGATAACAAAACCATAATAGTTACCACCTAGGATTTTGGGTTGGAAAGGACCAAAAAGGTCCAAGTGGAGAAGCTCAAGGGGTCTCGATGTTAAAACAACATTTTTAGATTTAAATGAGACCCTTGTTTGCTTGCCCATTTGGCATGCATCACATATGTAATATTTTGAAAACTTTATTTTTGGAAGACCGATTACAAGATCTTTTGAAACCACTTTATTAAGCAAGTCAAAATTGACATATGCTAAACGCTTATGCCATAACCATGAATCTTCATTCACGGTAACAAGATTTAGCATTGGTCAAGGATACATCATTCAAGTTAAGCATATATATGTTGCTCACCACCACTCCATTAAACATAAATTCTTCTTTTCATTGTGTATAATCATGCAACGATCTTTAGTAAAAGAAACTTTATACTCATTGTCGCACAATTGACTAATGCTTAGATGATAATGTTTAAGGCCTTTAACTAGCATAACATCGAAGATAATATTATATAAGGGATTACCTACACTACCTTTTCCAAGTATTGCACCTTTTGTGTTATCTCCATAAGATACAAAGCCTTTCTTCTTTCCTACAAAGTCGAAGAATAAGGAAATGTCTCCTGTCATATGCCTTGAGTACCCACTATCTAGTATCCATCTTCTCCCCCATAGAGCCAAGGCATTTAACCTGCAAGATCAAACAAAGGTGATAGGTGTAATACCCAAAATTTGTCCTACCCCTTTTACTTTTATCGGGCTTATGCATCGTCATGTACATACTCCTCCATTAGGTCATCTAATGCATCGTTCATACACTAATAATCAAGGTTTGGTATTTGAATCAAGGGTCATGGAGATCAAGGTTTCGCTTATACGTTAGGATTTCTCTATCTTTTGCAGGGTTTGTTTCAACTAAGAAAGCTCAAGAATCTTGATAAGGGTTTATGCCCTATACTTAATAACATCCGATGAATGCTCACGACTTGACTGTACATCATCAGAGATTCTTGTCTCTTCAAGACTTTGGCTTCACTAATCCGTCATGTGAAAGAACTACATGGTTTCCTACAGCACAAGGCATTCCAAAGTCTCATCCCAAGGACCATGAGCTAGGGAATAGAGACTCTACAAGCGTCATCTTCCTGTACTCATCATCATCATTTGATTAGGGTTTATTTCCCTAATCAATATGCTATTCAAGGGGAATTCTCAGTGAAGCCTTGAGTTCATCAATAGATATCATCATTTAAGGGACTTTGTCAAAATGAAATTTATTGAAGGAAACTTGGTGGTATATGTGGAAAATTAAGGTTTCATTGGATTAAGGTTTCTTATAAGAGCTTATGTTTACCTAAAGCTCTCAGGGATCATGGACAAAGATGCATTTCATGGTGTTTGCAGTGATCAATTAATAGAGATTAATGATCAGTATAAGGTGTCTCACTTTAATAATCAGAACTACAATTGTGTTATCAACTTAAGGGTGTTACAAGTCTTCCTACTATGTCTTATACGAATCTTTTGATTTTCATCCATGATTTCATCCAAATTGTTATGGGCAAGGAAGGAACCAAAATATTTCATTTGAAGACATTCAAGCATGCAAAATAGTGAGGTTGAAGAAAAAGATTAAGGTTATGCAAGTTGAAATTTGAAGATTGTTTTGAAATGTCAAATAAAAGCATTTGAAGGATGAAAGTCCTCTTACATTCTTAAATAGAAAGACTTCATGAGTCAACCAATGAAAAGTGCTTGAAACTTAGAAAGAGAAAGATGTTTCGGAAAATATATCATTTGGATTCACAAGGTTACAATACAAGATTACGGTGTATTTCCATGTTTCAAGAACTTTGTTACCTTGCCAAATTTTCAAATACTTCATTCCAATTACGCCACAAAAGAAAACTCAAGTATATTACAAGAATGCTTCAAGTTTGCATTGACATCCTTCAAGTTTCATCTACAACATTCATAGTTACATTCAAGTTACACGTAAAACAAATCATAAGCCTATCCTAAGTCTTCAAGAACGGATCCATGGCCAATTCTTCTCCCGAACAACTCTTCATACCACTCGCTACTATGTGCTGAACCATGATATTTTCATCATTTCCTTCAAACCTCTTGCCATGAAAACATGTCTGTGTCACCCAAAACGGCCCTGCATCATTAAAGAAACTGATCTTAAAGGCCACAATACTAACAACCCTGCAAACTGTCAACTGCAGTAACAAACTTTTGGCAGGGGAGATAATAGGTTATAACAGCAAAAAAGAAGAAAGTGAGAAAAGAGAGTTTCCAGCTTGGCAGTAAAACAGCTTACAAAACCAGAAAAAGTTTCAACCTTCCTAACGGTTTTTTCCTAACAGAATTTCTACACAACTGACCCAGCTATCCTAACTGAATTTCTAACTTTCTCAAACCGATTGGCTAGCTACCAATAATCTCCTATACACAGAAAACAATTTCCAACCTTCCAAAAAACAGCTAACTAACTTCTAAACTAACATGATTCCAACCTTCTAACTGCAGTAACAAACTTCTCAATTAATTCCCAAACCATCAAAAATAGAAAATAACATAAAACTCCTCTAACTGAATCAAAACTGACCAACGAAAAACCACCCTGCATAATAAAAAACCAGCAGAACTGTCAAAAGACAAATTTATAAACAGAATTTCCTAACCTCTTTTCTAACCCATTCAAAACAGCATCTAACAGAACTTTTGCTCCCTAACTAACCTATAACAGAAATAACTGTTTTGCAGACCCTGCATCTCAACCAAACTGTCAATTTCCAACCAATTCCAAACAGCCCTGAAAACTGTCAGTTGAATTCCTTAACCGCCTCTCCAACAGAATTTTCAAACTTGTAACTAACTCTCACTCTTCTAACTTCCAACAGAATCCTAACAGAATTCATAGCAGAACCCTCTAACTTCATAACAAAACTCTCAACCATTTTCCCCAAACAGAATTCATAACTTCCCATCTTCTAACTAACTAACTCCCACAACAGATTCGAAAAAACAACCTCTAACCAGTTCCTCATTGTTTTCAACTATCAAGAAAAAGAATTCAGTTACAACCAACTTCTCAACGGAAAAGAAAAAGATGATTGACAACAGAAAGGGAAGGGAAAAGGTATGACACAGAAATAAAACAAAAACTCACTAGAAAACTCTGAAAAAAGCTCGATTTCTCTCACCTTCTTCATCATCATCAACTCTGCATAATCTTGATCGATAACCTACTGCAACCTTTATCGATCTTCTCCCTCTTTCTCCCGGCGTCATCTTTAATACCGTGAAAACATATCCAAACACCTTCATCATTATCCTCTGGAACCTTCAACCTTTGGTTCTGCAATCAACACTTTTGTATCATCTTTACAGCTTGCTTCAATCTCCAGCGCCTTCATCAATATCCTAGCAGTGTCATCAATATTATCGCAGCAATATTGTAACACCAACTACTGCAAAATGAGACGATTCAATTAGTTCAGAAACGGGAAGGTGAAGAAGGAAAGAACACTAAGAAGAGGAGGACGGAGAACTAATAGGAGAAACTGAATTGAGACAAGAACGTCTACCTGATACTTTTTCTCGTCATCACCACCGCGAAATTCGCGTCGAACTAACTCCGGTTGGTGAGTTCTCTGAACCTTTTGATTGAGACGCTATGTTCTTCGAATTCTTGCTAGTCTTTGGCCGTTTTGCATTATTCCATCGTCGGAGTTGCTAAATCTCCGACTGAGGGTTCTGATCGAGGCTTTAATTGAAGCCCCTCCATCAACCTGATGATGAGCGATTTGAGAGTTTGAGGGAGTAATGATAAGTGGTGAGTCCAGAATCACCATGAAGATGTGGATCGTTGAACGATTTGTGAGTCACGATTTGAGAAAGAGATGATTTAGGGAGAGATGAGGGGAGACGGTCTTTCGCGGTGACTGGATATTGATGTCCGATCAGAGACATGAGGCGGAGGCGGAGGTTGAACGGTAACTAATGGGGGCGGGAATCGTCGGCGGATCCACACCGCTGCTTTGAGAGACGAAGGAGGATGTTGTTTGAGAATTTGAAGGGTCACAGTTTTGAACAATAAACCCTATTTTTCTTGTTTTATTATCATTATTTTTCTTTTTTGGTGTTGTTCAGAAGGGGATATTACAATAAGAACGGTGGTGAACTTGGCCTTGTGTTTGATTGTTAATGGCCCGATTTGTACCTCATCCTAAGCCCAATAGCATAAGTTTTTGGAAGCTTAAAATTGTACAACAAAAATAGCTTCTTGGATTCACTTTAGATGGGCCCAGTGCCTCAATCTCTACACCCCTGGCTCCAGTTTTTTACACCCCCCGAGCTCATATTTTTCATTTAGGCCCTTTTTTTAGTTTCTATATTTTGTTATGATAAGTACGAAATAATAGAAATATTTAGGAATTAATTCTTTAAACTTTTTTTGGAATTGTTCTTACATAAAAAACTAATAACAAAAATACTTTTGCTTGTAGTTTCTAAAAAACTAATAAATAAAAAATACTTTTTTCTCTTTTTAGTTTTATCCATATTCACATGCCGCTTTGCCATGTTATTGTTGACGCATTTGTTCATTGTACAAGGTACGTTTTTGTGCTTTTGATCAGGTAACGTAACAGGTAGTTATGTGATCGAAGCATACGGCTTGTGCTCTCTTACAATGGACACGCCATATTTCTCATCGTCCTGAGAGATTCATATCATATTATATGTTATCCTGATACATGTGATATTTTGTGATACTCTTCACAGGAACTTTTGATTAAGCGCCGCATTTGCAACACGTGTTTGTACTTATCTTAGTTGGATATTGTTGCTGACTCTGTTTGTTTCTTGGTGAAGCTTGCTCGACGCGTACTCCCTACTTCTCCATTGCTTTCGTACGCTCTCGACGATTTTCTCGCTTTTGGTAGTCGTCGCTACTACCCTTGTACTTCTTCGCACTTTATTGCATTTCTTTACTGCTTTCTAGATATCATGAGAAGTAGGAAATAAAGAGCGTGCGCTCGAAGTCGCTGTTTAAAGACCTGTAGCAGGAATTCCGCACTTTATTTTCTATATGTGTTGTGCTTGTGTTTGTTTCTTGTTGTTGATCGATGAGTCACTCAATTTAGGAACTGAGATCACGACTTCGCTCTCAGTGCATGCTCCCTATAGGATTTTATCGCTTTCTTTTATTTCTTGTTGATCGATGAGTCACTCAATTTAGGAATTGAGATCACGACTTCGCTCTCAGTGCATGCTCCCTACAAGATTTTATCGCTTTCTGTTATTTCTTGTTGATCGATGAGTCACTCAATTTAGAAATTGAGATCACGACTTCGCTCTCATTGCATGTTCCCTATAGGATAGTTTTGTTAGACTTTCTTTGGCATGCTAACCTAGATAGGATCTCTTCAGGTGTGCTCTCTTGATTTTATTGGCTTGTTTGCTTTATCTTTATACATACCATGTTCCTTTAGGATGTGCTTGCTCTGTTCGGATACAAGTTAGACCTTAGGTTGCAAACCATGCATGCTAACATTAGGTAGACGTTTCCCTTTTGTTAATCCAAACCTTAGGACTATCATTGTATGATAACATTAGGTTAGAAATAGGCTAGTCTCCCTTAGACTCTTTTCTTCCCATTTTTGCATCCTTGCATCTAAAACTAAAACCTTTTCTTAGTAAATCAAAAACATGATAATCATACTTAAACCCTTTTCCAAGGTAATAAAACACAAACCAACTCAAACCATGTTGTGCGTCCAAGCACCTTTTCTCTAAAACCCTTTTTAGGTAAGGACATGATTAGTTTACTTATGTGCCAACGCATAAGTCTCCAAAGTTCGAGCTGCGGCAGAAGGCGGAATTAACATTGTCCATAAAAAACACAAAATAAACAAAAACATGTGAGCCGAACTAAGGTAGCTCTGATTCCTCAAAAAGGATACGTAGGCATTGGGGTAGGGCCCAAGCGAGTACAATTTTATTTTCCCTACATTATTTTCCCCTTTCTTTTGCATGCATTCTTCCTTAGTAGTATAGTAAACAGTAAGCATAGATTAAACACACTCATAAGATAGACAACAAGAGTGGATACCATAGAGTACTACAGGCGTGTGGGGTGCTAATACTTTCCCCTCGCGTAACAGACTCCCTTACCCGATCTCTCGGTCGCAAGACCGTGACTTATCCCTTCTCAGGTTTTCTCGATGTTTACCTTTCCCTCCATGTAGGATAAAAGACGTTCGATGGCGACTTCATTATTTGATGATTTTCAGCTGGTTGTTTCAATAGGTACCCAACATTCATTATGTCCTTAGGAGTGACTGAAAACATGGTTGCATTTGGGCAACCATTGAAAAACACCTTTAGGAACTAAAAGACTCATAAGTTTGCATTTTTTAATAGTGTGACCTTTCTTGAAACAATAAAGACAAGTCAAATTATGAGGTGATTTGCATTTACTATTTGAATCCTTTTTATTCTAACTATCCTTTTTATGGGATTTGTTCGAACTCTTTTTAATCATATAAGGATCAATAATAAATACAAATTTAAGTTGTCATGCCTTGTCCAGTTTAGCCTTAAGAGTGCTAGCCTCTTTTTTCCAAGTTTCAAAAGTTTTCCAATCGAGTATATGGTTCATCATCCTCCTTCTTGACTTTTAGACTATCTACTATAGAATGCTTTAGAGCTTCCATTTGTTTTTTGGTATTTAAAACCTTAGCTTCCAAAGTAGCAAAAATATTTTGATGTGAAGCTGAATTTTTAAAATCATCCAAGGTTTCTCTTTGTAGGTTGTCAAAAGCAAGTTTTAATTCAGAAGAAGACAATTTATCAACATTTTCATATTTAGCATGACTTACACTCTCTTTCTTCCTTTGACGATAATGGGCGGAGAGACATAGATTTGCCTCTACTTGATTATCACTTGAGCTCTTTCAACTTAAGGAATCACTATCGCACTCCCAAGCTACATACGCTCTTCTAGATTTCCCAGACTTCATGTGTTTGGCCTTTTCTTTGTCTTTGTCAAGAGATGGATATTTTGGCCTATAATGACCCAATATTCCACAATTGTAGCATACACTTCTTGACTTTCATTTATTGTTGTCATATTCTTTTGAGGATGAAAATTGTCTCCTAAACTTGACGAGGTTTTGGTAGGAGTGCTTTACTTCATTATTTCTAATGTACCTATTATACCTTCTTGCAAACAACCCCATTTCCTTATCATCCGAATTGTCATTGTTACTATTATCACTATCACTTTGCTCATTTTTTGAGGATCTTGAGTTAGAAGCCTTTAGATCAATAGACTTATTTTCTACCTCCTTGTCCTTTCTTTTCTCTTTCTTTACCTTATTCACATGCTTCTTCTCATGTTTTCTAAGCAAGTGAGTTCTTACTCATGTTCTTCAAGCTTACCAAACAATATGGTGAGGTCAAGTGTTGTAAGATTGTGGGCTTCATTGATCGTTATAACATTTAATTGTCAATCCCTAGTAAGACACCTCAAAACTTTATTAGTAGCAATTTCATTGGACACAAGTTTTCAAAGTGTATTAAAATGATTAATTAGATGAGTGAACCTCTTTTGCATTTCGGCAATGGTTTCACCGTGCTTCATGTGAAAGAGTTCAAACTCTTGATTTAGTGTATTAATTCTAGCTTGTTTGACTTAATTGGTTCCCTCATGGGAAACTTTCAATGTGTCCCACAAGCTTTAGTGGTTTCACAATGAAAAACACGATAAAACTCATCAACACCAACATAGGATATGAGAATGTTTTTTGCTTTCCAATCGTAACCCCGCTTTTCCTTAACATCATTATTCCATTGTGCTTCCAATTTGGGAGTGGTGGCACCATCTACGATTACGATAATTTTTGTTGGACCATTGACAATGACATCCTACACACCCTTACTATATAAATTGATATGAGTACGCATACAAGCTTTCCAATAACCATAATTTTCACTGATAAATACGGGTGCTCTATTGTATGCCCCTTTAGCTATGGTAGCCATTATCTAATAAGTATTTTTGAAGCATCACAGAGTGAACTGAGCTCTTGATTCCACTTGTTAGTGTTGTACCCAAATTATTTCCCCTAAGATTCCTCTATCATATCATATCAACTCAATCACACCAAGATCACACGGTAGGGTTTGGCTCTTCTCCTTATCCTTAGCTTTGCCCAGGGGGAATCACCAAGCACCTTAATTTGTATCTTGTTGTCATATATGTTTTGATTAACTTTTAACTAATAAATACAATGTATGTTTGCCCTAATTGTTGATATCATAGGTGAAATCACAACACGTTCTAGCAAGTTGATCTATAGGTTCATGAGTTTATTTCCATGCCTTCTTCAACAAAGCTTCATTGAGATTTAAGATTCATTATTAAAGATATTTTGAAGTAATATCATGAAAAAGTATATTATGATAAATCATGCCTCCAGTTGTCAAAAATAGTTCAAAGGTATAAGGGTTGATTGAAGAAGTTAGACCTAATTGGACAAGTTCATGATTCATTGATCACAAGTGCATATTTCCCTCAATTCTCAATATTTGGAAGTGGTTAAGGTTTCTATTGTTCCTTACTATCATCCTCAACAATTTATATTTATATGACAAAAGTATTTGTGCAAGAAAGTTGATCAAAATTGTAAAAAGATTTCTAAGGTATATTGTTGCTCTAGAAGTTAGGGTTTTAAACTTCAAAGGGGTATATCTTGCTCATATTTTTGTATTTTTTGAGTGATTCCAAAGACATCCTTCTCTTTAAATGGTTATCAACAAATCACTTGAAAAGTTTAAGGAAATTTTGTGTGGAAGGTACCTAATAATGAATAAAGATTACAAGTCTTCTAGATGAATCATCAAATTCCCTTATGCGACTTCAAAAGATCATAACTTGGTCAATTTTTATCTCCTTGAGCCCATTATTTTCCACAATGATCTTAAAGATATGGAGTTCAACCCTTCTTTTAAGTGCAAAGTGTGAAAATGGATGGAAGATGCCCTAAGAATGCAAAAGATTATAGGTCATTTCATGAATTTTTGCCAACTTCAACAAGTCATAACTCTCTCAATTTTTGGAGTTTTTAAATGGTTGAAGTCTCAAAATTCCATTAAAGAGATCTACTTTATTCCATCTTTTTTAGTCAAGAGAAAATTTTAAGTGGGAGGCCATGTTTGTATGCAAGACATTATAAGTCATTTTTGATGGAAAAAACTTAGAAATTTTCTAAGTATAGAAAGTCAACCTCTTTTTCTCAACTTTGACTCATTTCAATTTTCAGCTCAAGCATCCATTTGATGCCATTATTTGCACATTGTAAAGCTTGTGATCTCATCTTTCTAAAGCTTCAAGAATCATATCCTAAGACTCCTTGAGCTTGATTTGAATTTGGTAACTTGAAACTGAAGTTTCTTCATAAGTCAGAATTTGAAATTCATGTTTTAGCTTCTAAACATCATATTAGCACGCGTTTTTTGTCTAAACATGTTTAACCAACTTGCCAAAGTGGATTAGAGCCTTAAAACGCAAGGATTGGATGAGTTTTGATGCAAAACAGATCACGCCTTAGTCGTGTATCAGGTTCACACGATTTCCCTCCAAACTTCATCATTTCACACGCTTGAACATTCAATCAGCTTTCCTATAAATAAAGGGTTATACCTCATTCATTTTCTCAAGCTTAGAGAGCCAGATCACCCTGCCAAACTCCCCCTTGAACCAAATTTTCTACAACTTCGAATTTTCTCTTACATCCTTTCTCAATCATTTTTATTTGTCAATTCATCTTCCTTGAACCTCACTGAAGCTAACAGAAGAAAAATTAAGCTCTAAAACTCCCTGAATCGTGCTAGCTAAGTCAAGTTTTAGAGCTCTGCAACTTAACTTTAATAGGTAGATTCCTTCACCAATTCTCTCAAACTTTGATACTATTATGAAGCTCTCATCATCCTGATTCTAGTCGCAACAATTGTTTTCAACTGGAAGTAGTTTTGACCATGAAATTTCAAATCCCTTTTCAAAACTTCTCTTCCAAAATGAATGAGCTACGACTTATATAAATTTTCGTGAAGGTACCATTGGAATCGCCTTGAAGAGACGAAGCGAATGGTACCGGTCTCGTCTTCTAATTTTACAATTTCTAAAACCTGTAGATTTCGTTGGCTGAAGGTTGAAGATGACCAATGTGTCATCTACCAACCAATGAAAACGTGCCACGCTTATTTTTCAATAATTTGATTTAATTAATGATCTTGTGTTTATTCCACTAAAGACCATGATATGCACAATGTGTTTGATCCATTGGATTATCTTACTAACATGTTTTGACTCTCATCCATTGGTCCATATTTTTTGACTTTATTTTTTATTTCTGATTTTTATATTTAAATTGTTTTAAACTTCAAAAAATCATAGAAAAATCATTTCTGATTCAAAAATTATGGAAAAATTCACAAAAATATTTTCAAACTTTCTCTTTCTGAATTTTATTTTTTCATAATTTTATTTTTAGATTTGATATTTTTTATGATTTTTCTTTGTTTTGGTTTGTTTTTAATTACTTAAAAAATACTTTTGAACATTTTTAAATTCTGAAAAAATTCATCAACATCATTTCCATTATTTCTGACCTTCTAAATTATTTTTAGAATTTTATTTTGACTTCTAATATTTTTGATCTTTTTCCATTTATTTGAGCAATTCTAATTAGTTTAAAAATAGTTTGTCTTTAAAAAATCACCAAAAATTTTATATAAGCATTTGAGTGTATTTTTGATTTTTTCTATGGCTTCATTTGATTTTTCTTGGTTGATTTGCATATAATTTCCATTTTCCCCACTTATTTTCATTTTAAAATCATTTTTAAAAACCTTTTTCTTTATTTTAAATACAATTTTATTTTTTGTATATATTTTGGCTGATCTTGGACTATGAAATTTTGATCATGAGCTTTCTTAACATCATTGGATCCATGGTGTTGAGTCTAACTCTATAAAAATGGATGAATAATTTTAATAATAGTTTGATTAATTTATTTTGGTTCAAATGTGGTTTAATTCTTCTCACGTCCCTCTTCATCTTATCCCCTTCTTATTGTCTCATATGTTGTTAGAGAATGATGTACATATCATCTCTCCAAGCATAGGACACAAAATTGCTATTGACCGGCCTCAAAATATGTGCGACTTCTATATAACTCCACTTATGATTGCTTAACATAGCACTAAATTTTGTTCCGATTCGAGAAATGATCATTCGTGGCCCAAACCCGTGTTTGTAAGCCCGAGTATGTTGATTTGAATCCTTTGATCCAATAACTTTGAGATTCATTGTTAGGAGGCTTTGGTCTTATCAATCCTCTAATGAATCTTCATAAACTTTGGTAAAAGTGAATCACTTAAACATCATTGATCATTTATTGTTGTCTTGAGAATTTTGAATGGATGATATACTTGACAAAAAGCAAATGAAACTTGTTGTTGAGAGGCTTTGATTTTATCAATCTTATAATGAGTTTCAAATGCAAGTTTCAAGATTGTCATTCAACTAACCTCTAATTTCTTACAATTGACTTTATTTTGTGCTTTTATTTTATGCTTTTACTTTAAGCACATTTATTTTAGCATTTACATTTTATTCTATTTTCATCTTTGCTCATTTGAGCATTTTTCTTTTATGTCATTTTTATTTTGCTCATTTGAGCTTTTCATTTCTTTTTTGAAGATACTTAATAATCAACTTGAACCCTAAAAAACTTTAATGTTACTTGGACTATTTGGTTACTATCCTTGGCATTATGGAGATTGTGGACTTCTTGGACTTAGGAGTAGAGACCTTAACCTACCTTGAGACCTTATGACCTCAACTGTAATTTTTTCTAGAGTTCTTAGGGTTTAACCTAAGATATTGGGTTGTTTTTTTGTTTAGTGTGCAGGTTATTGTGATTACATACTTTGTCTGTGATCTGGATTTCATCTGTATACAGCCGTTACTTTGCCCAATTTTTGTGAAGACTTAATACAATTGAAGCTTGGTTTCTTAAGAGGTTTAATATCTTTGCTTGTTGGTTTTAATCTAAAGGATGGGAATTCTACATCGACTCATTATATCAAGTGTTGGCTTCTTGTTGGTTAGACGGTTCTTTTCCCCTAGCTTTTACTTTAGGCCTTAGGATAGTCCCTTCATCTCCTCCCATCTTCTTTAATTTTAAAATCTTCTCCCTCCTTTTGAAAACTCTTCTTGTTTTTTAAATTGAACCGCTTTCATAATAAACTTGGACTTATGTCCATGTATTTTCAAAATATTTTCTTAATCAAACTTTAATCAACTTAATAATACCTTGACATTTTTGTGAGAAGACTAAAAGTCAATCAATCTCATTCAAACCATTTTGTCACTTTGGCTTTTTACCTTAAAATTTTCTCAAAAGATTAGACTCTTGTCAATCCTTGTAGTGATGCGAACTACTATACTTCTAAGATATATAGTGAAGTGAAATATTTTCCACTTGGGTGTTGAGCGAAGCTTTGTTGATTTTAAAATCCAAGCTATATCCTCCACTTTGACATGATGCAAATTCTCCTTTCTCATAATTGTGGTTAGTAAGTATGTTCTTCCACTCGGATAAGACGATGATGTCTTGTCTATTAAAATTAACCAACACACTTGTGTTTTAAAAAAATTTTAAACTTTAACTACGAGTACCCTGATCCCCTATTGCACAGAAGGTGGTATGTAGGAACTAAAGGTTCGCAACCGCGACAAGTGCAAAAATCATTAAAAAAATACTTCTTTTTCTCATCTCCACAATCCATTTTTATACAATGTTTATAGCTAAAATACACAGATTTTCAAAGAGGTTCTTGCGGAGTACCGTAGATGTTTAGGGTGCTAATACCTTCCCTTTAAATAACCAACCCCCAAAATTAGATTCTCTCCCCCTCTTTTTGGGTTATTCACTCTTTTCCCATTCCTTTGGAAACAATAAAGTGTGGTGGCGATTTTTATTTTGATCTGTGCAAGTTGAGTCAATCCAATGGCTTAGTCTCAACATTTTTACCGCTATAGAAAAATGGTGACTTCACTGGGGAAATATTGACCTTTTGTTGGTCCATCCTTAAGTGGGTTGATCTTATCTTTGTTTATTTATGTATGTTCTATTATTTGTTTGTATATTATGTGTTGCATATATGCTTGTCTAGATTTTCCTGGTTTTCAGGATGCTTGGTGATTTCTCATAAGTCCTATACCCGGACTTGAGAAAACTTAAGATAGGACAGGCGGTATAGTGATGTTAACTTTGAGTGAGTAATCCCAAAAAATGAGGCATGAGATCCCCCACTCAGTGGAGGCTCCTTTGACTGTAGTGTCGTTTATCGAGTAATTGGGAAGACATGCTGCTTTCGACCTGGGAGCCTGCTGAAACTAAGGACCGTAGAACCTTTAAATCATCTTGGCCTTTTAGGTATAGTGTGGAAGCTATGACGGATTAATCCGGAAATGGTTGTCACGCGATACTACGCTCAGACGAATTTTTCTTGAGAATATTACTACTTACTGAGTCAATCGGGACGTTGGTAATATCCGAAGGAAGGATGTAGACTCTAGGAACCTCTAGAACCTTATTCGGCAGGTGATAAACTTTTAGATCATACCTTATGGGTAGTACCTTCAATCTCATTCTCGTGATGTTGAACCTATGAACCTTATGTTTGTGATATTGTGAGTGATTTTTCCGTCATGCATTCATGCACCCATGAGCATCTTCTAAAGACATTATGTTTCAAGGGACTTAAAAGTTGACTCTTTGTGAACATCTCAGGTACTTTTGATTATGGATTCTGGAAAAATAAAGATTGGGAAATACAGTTTCAAAGATCCCAAGATAGATGAGTTGATGAGTCTGATACCTGAGATCCAGAGTTCTACAGATTTTCGGAGGAAGTATGGGTTCATCATTTCCCTTATGAAGCTCAGGATGAAGGAGGGTATTCTCTCGACTTTGGTCTAGTTCTATGATTCAACGTATTGATGCTTTACTTTCCTTGATTATCATTTGATGCCTATATTAGAGGAGTGTTCTTATCTACTGGGTTTACTTATTACCGATCGTATTCCTTTTACTGGTTTAGAGGGGGGCCAAAGTACCATGAGATTGATGCTTTGATCCATTTGGGGAAGTCTGAGGTTAAAGCCCACATGACTACCAAGGGATGGATTAGAGGATTACCAGCTCAATTATTATTAGAGAAAGCTCTCTATTTTTCCAGAATGAAGAGTATGGTTGCTTTTGAGGCCACCTTTGCTCTACTTGCTTATGGGTTGTTCTTATCTCCCAATGTCTACAAATCTATGGATATCAATGCCATCGGAATCTTCATGACTGGGAACCCAGTCCCTACATTGTTGTGTGATTCTTATTACTCTATTCATCTTCGAGATTCTTATCATGGAGAAATGATCATATGTTGCACGCCTTTGTTGTATCAGTGGTTTATTTCTCACTTGCCTCAATCTGATGCTTTATGGGATGTCAGGAAGGAACCTCATTGGGCTCCGAAGATTATGTCCCTCACTCATTCATATATTGTTTGGTATCATCAGGCATACCATGATGTAGAGATTGTCGACAGTTGTGGTAGTTTCCCCAATGTACCTCTTCTTAGTACAAAGGGAGGAATTAACTACAACCTTGTTCTTGCACGATGACAACTTGGATATCCGATGAGGGATAAGTCAAATAGTACTCATTTGAGTGGTTTCTTCCTCAAAGAGGGAGAAGTTCATAAGGAAGCTAAGGAGCAGATTGTGAAGGATTGGCGTCATATTCACAAGAAGAGTAGGAAGAACTTGGGACATAGAGGGGTTGTTTCTTTGGAACCTTATCTTAAGTGGGTACAAGCAAGAGCCATCCAATTGAAAATTCCATATTCCCGAGAAGCACCCATGCCTGATATGTTTGTGAAGAACACTTCTCCCCTATTGGATGATGTGGAAGAGCTTCAGTTTGCCTTAGTCAGGATGCAACAAGAAAAGGAAGCTTAGGAGAATAAGTATCGTACTTTAGAGGTGTCTTATCAAGCAGACCTGAAGGAGAAAGATGATCTGATCGAGATTCTTAAGAGTCGTGTTGTAGAGGCGATGGAAAGGCAAGAGGGTTTATTTTTCTCTAAGCCTCAGTCGGGCCTTAGTTGCTCACCTCCCAACTCTGATGATTGGAAAGAGGTCACCAACAGATATGCGGAAGAGAACCATAGGTTGAAGGCTCAGATTGCAAGACTCACAGGAAAGCGTTAGAGTGAAGAGTGATCTCCATCAGCTTTGCTTTTATAGGGTTTTTAGGCTTTATCTTAATCTTGTACTTGGGATTATTGAAACTTGTACTGAAAAGTTGTAATTTGTTTTGAAGTTATTATAATGAGATTTTCAGTATTTCAAATGTGTTAGTACTTTGATATTTGTAAAATTGTGTATAAATCTTTGAGTTCCTTGAAATATTAATAATAAAAAAAATCATGTGCATTGCATATCATGCATCATATTTTACATACTTCTTGCATTTTTTGTGCATATCCAGGCGTCTTACTGAGCTTCTTTACTTCATATAGCAATTTGTCTCATCAATACAATACCCAGGCCAATTTCAGAAGGAAGATGGATAATCTAGAACAAGAGAATCACGAGTTGCGCGAAGAAGTTTCTGCTCTGAAGGCCGGTATGGCCAATCTGATTGCTCTGATGGAATCTTTGGTGGCTTCTAAGAATCATCCACCACTTGCTCAGCCTCAACAGACAATAGTTACTACTGAAGCTCTGACTGTTCCTGTTTCTGCTACTCCAGCTGCTATTATTCAGAATCATTTGCCTCAAGGTTATCCCTGGGGAATGCCAGAGAACTTTATGATGAAAGGTTTTAATTAGCATGCTCAATTTTCTTCACTTGCTCAGGCTACTACTGCTCCTGCACCTCCTGTGGTGTATATTACCCCTACTGCTAGAAATGAGATTCACTATGATGCACCTCCCTTGGTGAATGTTATACCATTTGCTAATGATGAAATGTATCGCCCTATTCCTGCACCAAGTGAAAGCTTGGGTATCTATGATCGAATGGACAATTTTCAGGATCAATTTGATAAGATGCAGAAAGAGTTGAAGGCCCTCAGAGGAAAAGAAATGTTTGGGCAGAATGTGAATGATATGTGTTTGGTTCCAAATGTGAAAATACCTGCAAAGGCCAAAGTACCAGAGTTCAAAAAGTACATGGGAAACACTTGCCCTCGTACTCACTTAGTGATGTATGTGAGTAGAATGTCTACTCATACCGATGATCAACGCTTGTTGATTCATTTCTTTCAAGACAGTTTGACTGGTGCAACATTGAAATGGTACATGAGTCTAGACAGTGCCAATATTCATTCTTTCAATGACTTGGGTGAAGCATTTATCGGACAATACAAATACAATATGGACATAGCACTTGACCGTGATCAACTTAGGGAAATGGTCCAGAAGGACAAGGAGTCATTTAAGGAATATGCACTGAGAAGGCGTGAAGTAGCCGCCCAGGTGATTCCTCCAATGGAAGAAAAAGAAATGACAAAGATTTTTCTGAAGACCCTAGGTGCATTCTATTATGAAAGAATGGTGGAGAGTGCACCCAATGATTTTACCTAGATGGTGGGAATGGGCGTTCGTTTGGAAGAAGCTGTAAGAGAAGGTCATATGACAATAAGTGAAAATTCTGGCAGTGTGAAGAAACCATCATATGGATTTGCTAAAAAGAAAGAAGGAGAGACAAATGTTGTTATTCAAGAGAGAAGGGTTAATCC
This sequence comes from Vicia faba, assembly GCA_948472305.1. NCBI lineage: Eukaryota > Viridiplantae > Streptophyta > Magnoliopsida > Fabales > Fabaceae > Vicia > Vicia faba. The sequence goes on from CATIWC010000397.1 coordinate 193,672, forward strand.
TCCTAGGAGAAATCATCATTTCCATCAACAGGTTACCTCGGTAACTCCATTTGTTAATACAGCTCCAACTACAGTCGCTTATCAAAGACCAACCCCTCAAGGAAATCAAGGGCAAAATCAGAGGAGAGAGGACTTTGACTCTATACCCACAAATTATACAGAGTTACTCCCAGCATTGATCCAGAAAAAGTTGGTCCAGACTAGACCACCCCCTGCTACACTCTCACCTTTTCCTTGGTATTATAAGGCAGATCAGACGTGCGTTTTCCATCAGGGTGCACCAGGTCATAATGTGGAAAATTGTTATCCCCTGAAACCGGAGGTATAGAAAATGGTGAGGTCTGGCCTTTGTCCTTTAAGGATGCCATCCCTAATGTCAAAGATAATCCTCTACCAAAGCATGGAGGAGTGAATACTGTCAACATGGTTGATGGTTGTCCAGGGGACTTCCGCATTTATGATATCGACTTGGTCAGAGGAGACTTGGTAAAGATGCATGTAGACCTTTGCGAGTTTAGTTACTATACTCATGACCATGCTGGTTGTGGTATCTGTAGTACTGATATACAAGGTTGCAATAAGATAAAGGTTGATTTGCAAGAGATGATGGATGAGGGCCTCATCCATATAATCAGGCCTAGGGCATAATATAAGGAATAAGTGAACATGGTGTTTGTATGTCCCATAGAGTTCCGGATATTTGATATGGACCATATAAATGATGATCTCGTGCAATTGCACGCTACTTTCTGCCACATGGCTAGTCAGGTAGAGCACCACTATAGATCTTGTCGGGTTTGTTGCAGGGACTCTCGAGGATGTTTCATTGTAAGAAGAGGTATTCAGTTGTTATTGGATAATGGAACTATAAAGATCTCAAGCCAAAGAGATGATTACCATGAGGTTAATAAGATTGAAGTTTGCCTGGATGAGGTTGAATTGGATGATGAATAGGATTCTGCGGATGAATTCTTTTCCTCAGATGAGGATATGTTCTCCGGTGATGATTCTTTAGTACCCAAATTTTCTGAAGAAGGTGCGAACGTAATTGTGCCTTATTTTAATGATTATGCCCCTGTTGATATTGGATACTGTAGCAAGCCAGTTGTTTCCCCAGTGGTGATTTGCTTGCCAGGGCATGTTCCTTACAAATCAGACAAAGTTGTATCGTACAAGTACAATGTTACTATTTTAGAGGATGGTGTGGAAGTTTCCATCCAGCCTTTGTCTAATATCGAGAATATTACCTAGACTAGTATAAGGACCTGCAATGGTCATGTATGTGCACCAGTTATTCGAGAAAATGATAATACTGGTAAGAAAGTTATGGAAAGTGTTAAGAATAAGAAAGTTGTAGGGGAGTCCAGTGGTGCTACTTTGGAGAAAGGTGTGGATGATATTTTTAAAATTATCAAAATGAGCGACAACAAAATTATAGATCAGCTATTGCAGACTCCTTCAAAGATATATATCCTAGCATTGTTGATGAATTATACTGCCCATAAAGAATATTTAATGTGGGTGTTAGATCAAGCCTTCGAGAAGTGTGATATGCCGTTAGATCAATTCAGCAGCGGTAGGTAATATTACGTCCTGTAATAACCTAAGCTTTTGCGATGATGAATTGCTTGACAAAGGGAGGAATCATAATTTTGCTCTCCATATATCCATGAACTGTAAAAATGATTCATTGTCAAATGTGTTGATTGATAATGGGTCCGACTTAAATGTCATACCGAGGAGCACGCTGATGAAGCTGAAGTATCAAGGAGCTCCCATGCGCCCAAGTGCTATTATTGTTAAAGCTTTTGATGTATCAAGGAAGTCTGTTATTGGGAAAGTGGATATGCATATCCACATAGGCCCGCACCTTTTCCAGATTACTTTCTGTTGTACCCCAAAATTTTCCCTCTCATGTTTTCCAAGGTCTTCCCCTACATGGTTGGTAACAAACCCTTGCCTAAAGAAAAGGAAAAAATTTTAGTGATGTTTTTAAGTTTCCTTCAATTGGCATCTCCAAAATTCCTTTCGATTGGCGTCTCCAAAATGCCTTTCGATTGGCATCTACAAAATGCCTTTCGATTGGCATCTCCAAAATGCCTTTCGATTGGCATCTACATAGCGCCCTTTGATTGGCATGGACAAAGGTCCTTCGATTGGCCTGTTAACAAGGCCTTTCAATTGGCATTTTAACAAGTACCTTTCGATTGGCATTGTAACAGTGTCCTTCGATTGGCATTTTAATAAGGCCTTCGATTGGTATGGATAAAGGCCCTTCGATTGGCATCCCAAAAGGTCCTTCGACTGGAACTTCAGAGTATCCTTTGACTGGAACTTCAGAGTTTCCCTCAATTAGAACATCTGAATGAAATGACCTTCGAATGGCATTTCAGTGTAGAGTTTCTCTTAATCTAAGATGCTCTGATGAAGAAAGTTATAAACACTTCGAATCAGAACTTAGACTCATCACAAGGCCAAGGGCTGGTCAAAGTTGTCTAATAGGGAATGTTCTGAATAAATTCGAATTAGACTTTGAAGCTGGCAAAAAAAGGCAGATTCGAAGGAATGAAATAGGCTGGCATGAATAAGCAAAAACATATATCCTAACCTGTCCAGGTTCACCCAAAGTTTAAAATGGCATGTTTTCTTTGCAAATATGGCAAGAATTCAATGTTGATCTTGGATTCAATTTTTGAATTAAAGGCCATATTCTTGCCTTGTTTGTTCACAACTCCACAAGAGTTGATTCGACCAGGGTGATTCTCTTCAAATCAAGCCATCAAAGAAGAGGATGGCTCAATCGAAGGAGCCATGATATCGAAGTTTGGGCAATTCGAATTAGAGTTCAAAGCTTTCGAAGAAAACAATGCTCTGATGAGGAAAGCTCTGAGTAATTCTAATTGGAGCTTAGAGCCTTCGAAGAGAGAAAATTTGAAGGGAAGTGGATCTGCAGGGGCAGGTCAGCTTTCGATTTTCATCATATTGGAGGCCCAAACAATTCATAACAGGCTGGCAGTAACGCATGAAAATAGATTGGCACGTGATTGAATCAAATATAGCAAGTCTTTATGAAGAAATCAAATCAAATCTCTTCATCATAATAGACCAAGATTTGATACACAAATGTTGACCTAAATTCCCTTGTCTATATAAACCTCATGATCTCAGAGAAAAAACACACGAAAAACGTGGAGACTGCCACAGGGAGACTGCCTCAGAAGAAAATTCCGCCTGCCCCACGAGATTTCATAAATTTGCACGAAATTTCCAAAGCCTGACAAACTCGAAGCTGATTTTGCAAGCAGCCTCCGTCCAAACTAACACCTGAATCGTGTTCCTGGGATTCATGCAAAAGAATCCCTCATACAATCCCCTGTTGGTAATTTCGTCTTTGATCTCAAACTTGTTAAACATGATTTAAATCCATACATATTGCTGCTAATGTTCATGTTTACTTGAGTGTGTTACATGTGAGCAAAGATGCAGGATTGAGATCATGCCATTGTTGGGGAACGATCTGAGTTTACCTTCTATATTTACATCTTTAGTTTGTCTTCAATGGGTTAACACCATAGGGGGCCACTGGGCGCGCAGATTCGATATTTAAGTTAATATTATGTTTTTGTTTATAACATAATATTGTTGTTTTGTTTGTACCAATGAATGGGAATATTTTGACCAGGTTGATGAGGAAGATGTGTTGCAACGAAAAGGACCTGGGTTAGACACCCAGGTCATATATTTTGTGTTTTTTCTAACAAACTTCCTTGCAGATCCAATATCCCAGATCGAAGGATGTCACATCCAGATCGAACGCCCCGGATGTGCAGTCTCGCAGGCACATTTGATTAGCCCTCTGGATCGAAAGGCAACCCAAGCTTCTTTGATCCAGGAATTACTTCCAAGAATGCACTTTTTTCCCTTTACTGTTTCGGTCTTTCGATTTCATCCTTTATGTTGGTTGTTTGTCCTTACTTCTTCTAAGTTTTAACTAACAGTAAAAAAAAACCACAAAAATATTAGGCTTAGTTTTTTTATATTAAATTAATTTTGTCAATTAATTAATTAATTATTTTAATATTTTCTTTAAAAAAACTAAAATTGAATAGACTTAGGATTTTTTAATTCAATTTCTTTTCATAACAAAAACAAACAAAAAGTTCCTTTCACTTAGGACTTTAGACGTATTTTCGATTCATGCACGCGTTTATTTACTTTAGCATTTTTTGTTAATTATGTAACTGTTCCCGGTTTATAATAGCTCAATTAGGATTTTATTTCCGCACTTTATTTTTCTCAGTAATTATTTATGTATCTACACCAAAGCCTTGTAATAGCGTAGGACCTTTATTTCTCGCTTTTATATTTTATATGATTGTATATAATTGCCAGCAACCTAGGCATGTATGATGAATCAATCAATCAGTAGATCACTAAATTCAAGACAAATATATCTGAAAAAAGCATATTGTTGCACACTTGCACCCTTAGGGTATACCTCACTCGGTTGCCTTCGAATTACAGTCACAATTCTCAAAAATTCTTAGTGGTTGTCCTTAAGTCTAGAGATCACTAGTCCCTCGATGACCCTCTTGACTGTTGCCTCGATATAAAAGTGATCTTAGGGATTTAGGGCAGTTCCTAAGAGATCTTGCCTTGTTGCCTTAGTAACCGTACGTCCCTTTCGATAGTCCCTCAACATCCAACAACTAGGGTTACCTACTCACTAATAGTAGGATAACACGGTCTAAAAGATAGGAGGAAAAGAACAGTCTTTTCTGAGTAGGTAGATAACTGTTAGGTACTTGCTCAAACAAATTTTCACACCATACTTTCAAATACTACTTTTCAAACAAAGTTTTCAAAATGCTTTATCACACTCTTGAGGGCTGATACAAGAGTTACCATAAAGTGAATCGCCACACTAAGACATTTTCAACACTTTTTCACACAAACACAGAAGCAATTTTCAAAAAATAAGCAAGTACCTAAGAGCCCATGGAAAACCACGGATGAAAAGGGTGCTAACACCTTCCCTTTCCATAATCTACCACCCTTACTCAGAAATCTCGAAAAAAGGGTCTTTTCTGTTCTTTTTACCCTTTCCTTTGTTGGATAAAAGAAAAGTCGGTGGCGATTCTTGCTTACCGCGACATTTGCGAACAAAAAACGTAAACTAATATTAACAGTCGATTCTGCCACCGTATCACACTTTCCAAGTCATGGATATTGTACCTGCATTCAGCTGCTTACTGGGACGACCATGGATACATGAGGCAGGGGCGGCCACTTTAACTCTGCACCAAAAGTTGAAGTTCATGCAAGAAGGAAAGGTGGTCATTATAAATAGAGAGCAAGCATTGTTGATATCTCATATATCATCTTCCAGTGTTGTGAAAGCAAATGAAGCTGCTATTGGAACACAATTCCAAGATTTATCCATTGATAATGTAAGAGAGAATGAGAATTCTATGGCTTCATTCAAAGATGCTCAGTAGGTTGTATGCAATGGCTCAAGAAAAGTATGGGGACAAATTGTTAATCCACCGGTGAACAAGAACAGGGTTGGTTTGGGATTTTCTGCAAAGAATGGAAAAGGTTAAAACTTAAAGTCGAAGCCTACTATGAGTAGCTATCAGGATATTTTCCATAGTGGAGGATCCCTTCACCCAACAGTTTCTGGAGTTAATTCTATTATGGAGGATGAAGAAGAACAAAAGATGCTGAATTATGTGACGCCTGGAGTCAGAATCCATAACTGAGTCACTTTTGATGTTCCCTCTTGCATCCATGTCTCAAAGTAATTTTTTTTGTTTATCTTTTCAAAAAGCTTTCACTCTGCCTAAGGTGAAAGTTAATATTGTATGGGCTTATCTGTTTGCTTTGATCATTAAAATCATAAATAAAAAGTTATCTTTGACTCTCAAATTGTGTTTTTATTTTATGCTTTTTCTTGGAAAATGGTAATCAGAAAAAACCCTTTCTTTTTGAATAAATAATAAATGTAAATAAATTTGCATAATCACTTGATATATGTGTCCGTTTCTAAAAGCAATCATAAATCACATGTGCAGATTAATTAAAAACCCTGTTGAATACAATGACTTTGCACCCTCTCCCAACTTTGAATATCTTGTGTATGGGATCAAAGAAGAAGAATATGGTGAGATTCCAAAAGAGGTTTCACGGTTGCTCGAGCGCGAGGAAAATGTCATTTAACCGTATAAAGATCCATTGGAGACAATCAATTTGGGTTCAGAGGAAGAGCCAAAGGAAGTCAAAATTGGAGCATTTTTGCATCCTGGTATGAAGAGCAGGTTGACTGAATTATTGAAAGAGTATGTGGACATCTTTGCTTGGTCATACCAAGATATGTCTGGTCTAGATATTGATATTGTGGAGCATCATTTTCCTTTGAAGCCAGAGTGCCCGCGAGTCAAGCAGAAGTTGAGAAGAACTCACCCTGATATGGCAGTGAAACTAAAAGAAGAAGTGTTAAAACAAATAAATGTTAATTTTCTTGTGACATCAGTGTACCCTCAATGGATTGCCAATATTGTACCTATACCAAAGAAAGACAGAAAAGTTCACATGTGCGTAGATTACAGAGATTTAAATAAAGCTAGTCCAAAAGATGATTTTCCATTACCACACATTGATATGTTGGTTGATAGTACAGAAAAATTCAAAGTATTCTCATTCATGGACATATTTTCTGGATATAATCAAATAAGAATGGCTCTTGAAGACATGGAAAAAACAACGTTTATCACACCCTGGGGAACATTCTGTTATAGAGTGATGCCCTTCAGGTTGAAGAACGCTGGTGCAACGTACCAGATAGCTATGACAATCCTATTCCATGATCTGATGCACAAGGAAATCGAGGTATATGTAGATGACATGATTTCCCAATCACATACCGAAGAAGGGCATGTAGAAGATTTGTTGAAATTGTTTTAGCGTTTGAGGAAGTATCGTCTCGGCTTGAATCCAAATAAATGCACCTTTAGTGTTCGATCAGGGAAATTGTTATGTTTCATTGTCAGTCAGAAATGAATTGAAGTTAACCCTGATAAAGTGAAAGCAATTCAAGAAATTCATGCGCCAAGGACAGAAAAGCAAGTTAGATGCTTCCTTTGGCGGTTGAATTACATTTCTAGATTCATTTCTCACATGACTGCAACGTGCGAACCGATCTTTAAGTTGTTAAAGAAAGATCAGGGTTGTGTGTGGACAGATGATTTCCAAAGGGCATTTGAAAGTATCAAATAATATATGCTTGAACCTCCTATCTGGCTCCTTCCCGTTGAAGGAAGACCATTGATCATGTATTTGACATTGTTGGATAATTCTATGGGCTGTATTTTGGGACAACGGGATGAAACAGGAAAGAAAGAATATGCCATCTACTATCTCAGTAAGAAATTTACTGACTATGAGTCACGGTATTCTATGCTGGAAAAGACATGTTATGCTCTGGCCTGGTGTAGCAGTAGAAATGTTGAGACAGAGCCATTATATTGACTTAACTCGCACAGATCATATAAAAATCGCCACCGCGCTTTATTGTTTCCAAAGGAATGGGAAAAGAGCGAATAACCCAAAAAGAGAGGGAGTGAATCTAAGTTCTAGGGTTGGTTATGCAAAGGGAAGGTATTAGAACCCTAAACATCTACGGTACTCTGCATGAACCTCTTTGAAAATCTGTGTATTTTGGCTATAAGTGTTCTATACAAAAAAATTGATGGTGGAGGTGAGAAAAGAAGTATTTTTTATGATTTTTGCACCCGCCGTGGTTGTGAACCTTTAGTGCCTACGTACCACCTTCTATGCAATAGTGGATCAGGGTACTCGTAGTTCACCTTTTTTTTTAAATTAAAACACAAATGTGTTGGTTAATTTTAAGAGATGAGACATCATCGTCTTATCCGAGTGGAAAATATACTTACTGCCCACGATTATGAGAAAGGAGAATTTGCATCATCTCAAAGTGGAGGATATAACTTGGATTTTTATCAACAAAGCCTCGCTCAACAATCAAGTGAAAATATCTCACTTCACTACATATCATAGAAGTATAGCAGCTCGCATCACTACAAGGATTGACAAGAGTCTAATCTTTTGAGAAAACTTTAAATTAAAAAGCCAAAATGGCAAAATGGTTTGAATGAGATTTATTGACTTTTAATCTTCTCAAAAAATGTCAAGGTATTGTTAAGTTGATTAAATTTTTATTAAGAAAATATTTTTGAAAATGCATGGACCTAAGTCCAAGTTTATTATGAAAGCAGTTCAAGTTTAAAACAAGAAGAGTTTTGAAAAGGAGGGATGAATATTTTGACATTAAAGAAGATGGGAGGAGATGAAGGGACTATCCTAAAGCATAAGGTAAAAGCTAGGGAAAAGAACCGTCTAACCAACAAGAAGTCAACACTTGACACAATGAGTCAATGTAGAATTCCATCCTTTGGATTTGAAATCAAACAAGTAAAGATAATAAACCTCTTAAAAAACCAAGCTTCAATTGCATTAAGTCTTCAAAAATTAGGCAGAGTAACGGCTATATACAGATGAATTCCTGATCACAAAGAAAGCATGTAATCACAATAACCTGCACACAAAGCAAACAAACAACCAAATGTTTTGGGGTAAACCCCAAGGACTCCATACAAAATAACAGTTGACGTCACAAGGTCTCAAAGATAGGTCAAGGTCTCTAATCCTAAGTCCAAGAAGTCCATGTCTCCAAAATGAAAAGGATAGAAACCAAGTAGTCCAAGTAATATTAAATTTTTATGGTTCAAGTTGATTATTAGGTATATTCAAAAATAAAATGAAAAGCTCAAATAAGAAAAATAAAAATGACATAAAAGTAAAGGCTTAAGTGAGCAAAGATGAAAATAGCATGAAATGTAAATGCTAAAATAAATGTGCTTAAAGTAAAGGCATAAAGTAAAAGAATGAACTAAAGTCAATTGTTAGAAATTAGTGGTTAGTTGAATGACCATCTTGAATATTGCATTTGGAACTCATTAGAGGATTGGTAGGACCAAAGCCTCTCAACAACAAGTTGGATTTGTTTTTGTCAAGTATATTATCCATTTAAGAATTCTCAAGGCATCATTAAATGATCAATGATGTTTAAGTGATCCACTTTGACTAAAGTTGATGAAAATTTATTAGAGGATTGGTAGGAGCAAAGCCTCCTAGCAATGAATCTCAATGTTATTGGATCAAATGGGTTAAAATTAACATACTTGGGCTTGCAAACATAAGTTTGAGCCACGAATGATCATTTTCTCAAACCGGGACAAAATTTAGCGCTATGTTAAGCAATCGTAAGTGGACTTATATAGAAGTCGCACCTATTTTAAAGTCGGTCAATAGAAATCTATGTATCATATATTTTGAGACATCATATGGAAATCATGCTCCAATAACATTTAGTACAATAAGAAAGGGATAAGATGAAGAGGGGTGGGGTGAGGAATAAACCACATTTGAACTAAAAATTTAATCAAATTATTATTAAAACCATTCATCCATTTTTATGGAGTTAGACTCAATACCATGGATCCAATGATGTTAATAAAGTTCATGATCCAAATTTCATAGTCCAAGATCAGCCAGAATATATATAAAAAGTAAAATTGCATTTAAAATAAGAAGAAAAATAAGATTTTTAAAATGATTTTAAAATGAAATAAAGAGGAAAAATAGCAATTATATTCAAAATAATCAAGAAAAATTAAACAAGACCATAGAAAAATCAGAAATGAGCTCAAATATTTACATAATTTTTTTGGCAATTTTTTTAAGTCAAAAAATATTTTTAAGCTAATTTAAATTGCTCAAATAAAGAAAAAAAAGATCAAAAATAGTAAAAATTAAGATAAAATTCCACAAAAAACTCAAGGTTAGAAGCAATGAAAATTATTTTTATAAAAAATTTCAGAATTTAAAAATGTCAGAAAGTATTTTTTAAACAATTAAAATAAAGAAAACTAAGCAAAAATTATGAAAAATATCACACATTAAAATATAAAAAAATGAAAAAATATTCATAAAGTTAGAAACAAATCAAGGTATTTTTGTATATTTTTTCATAATTTTTGGATAAAAAATAAAAGGGTTATGAATTTTTGAAATTTAAAACAATTAAAATATAAAAATCAGAAAATAAAAAATAAGCCAAAAAGATGTGGACCATCAGATCAGAGTCAAAACACGTTAGTAAGCTGATCAAGTGGACCAGACGCGCTGTGCTTGATATGGACCTTATTTAAAACCACATTGGATCAAAAAAAGTCAATCGATAAAAATAAAACAATTGGTGTGTTATCATTGGTTGAGACGAGACATGTCATCGTCTTCAACCTCCAGACAACCTACAATTGGGATTTTGTGAGTTTCTTCAAACTGAAAAGTTAGAAACTCATACTAGCATCATTTGATTCGTCTCTTCAAGACGATCCTAAGCCCCCCCCCCCCCCCCTCCCTTTCGCGCCAAATTTATGTAAAGTGTGCAAAGAGTTATGGATCAAAAACACAAAAAATAGCAAGCACAATTAGGTTGAGATTTCTCACTCAATTCTCAATGATTTTAAAAATTGTAAGAAGTATGAGGATTAGAAGGATGAGTAGAGTAAGTTAGTGCTTTATTTTGGATCCAAATGGTTAAGAATTCTACCTAAATGAAGTTCAACAATGGCGCTCTAAAACCGAACTTTTGTAGCTTGAAATGTGGCTTGATTTACTTGGTTCAAGTGTTGGAGTGCTTGTGCGATGATGGAGAATGATGAATGTGAACAGGAATTTGGAGAAGGAAACTTGAAATTCAAAAACCGATTTCAAAAATTTGGAGCTCGAATGAAGTTTTGGCAGAGTGTGTTTAACTCTCAAAGCTTGTGTAAAAGTGTGGAATAAGGTCCTCTATTTATAGGGGGTTGAATGGGATAGAGAATTGGAAGAAACAATGAAGTTTGGAGGGAAATTCGATGGAGGTAGAGCACGAGTGAAGTGTGACTTGATTTTCATCAAAACTCAGTTATTCTTTTTATTTTGAGGTGCTAATCAATTTTGGAGGTTCACTAAACGTGATTAGAAGCAAAAACGTGCAGTAATTTTGTGTTTAGAAGCTAAAACAAGGATTTCAAATTCTTACTTTTGGAGAAACTTCAGTTTCAAGTTACCAAATTCAAATCAATGGCATTCTCAACTCAAGGGGTCTTAGGACATGATTATTGAAGCTTTAGAAAGATGAGATTACAAGTTTTACAATGTGTAAAGAATGGTATCAAATAGATGCTTGAGCTAGAAGTTGTGATGAGTCAAATTTGAGAAAAAGAGGTTGACTTTCTATACTTAGAAAATTTCTAAGTTTTTTCTTCAAAAATGACTTATAATCTTTTGCATCCAAACATGGCCTTCCACTTGAAATTTTATCTTGATCAAAAAATATGGCATGAATTAAACCTCTCTAATGGAATTTTGAGACTTGAACTATTCAAAATCTCCAAATATTGAGGAAGTTATGACTTGTTGAAATTGGCAAAAATTCATAAAATGACCTATAATCATTTGCATCCTTAGGGCATCTTCCATCCATTTTCACATTTTGCACTTAAAAGAAAGGTTGAAGTTCACATCTCTAAGATCAATATGGAAAAAGAATGGGCTCAAGGTGATAAAAATTGACTAAGTTATGATCTTTTGAAATCACCTAATGGAATTTGAGGGTTCATCTAGAGGACTTGTAATCTTTCTTCATCATTAAGTTTCTTCCACACAAAATTTCCTAGAAACTTTTGAAGAGATTTATTAATAACCCTCTCAATATAAGCATGTCTTTAGAATCACTCAAAAATACCAAAATATGAGCAAGATATACCCCTTTGAAATTCAAAACCCTAGCTCCTAGAGCAACAAAATGCTTTGGGAAGCCTTTGAAATTTTGATAAACTTTCTTGCATAAATACTTTTTTCATGTAAATAGAAGTTGATGATAATGATAAGGAAAAACCATAGCAACAAACACCACTTCCAAATCTTGATAATTGAAGGAGATATGCACTTGTGATCAATAGAAACAAAGACTTGTCCAACTATGTCAGACTTCTTCAATCAACCCTTGTACCTTTGAACAATTTTTGATAACTTGAGGCATGATGAATCATAATAGACTTTATCATGATGTTATTTCAAAATATCTTCAATAGTGAATCTTGAACCTCAATGAAGCTTTGTTGAAGAAGGCACAAAAATGAACTCATGAACCTATATATCAACCTGATGGAATGTATTGTGCTTTCACCTACAAGATCATCAATTAGGGTAAACATTCCTTGTATTTTTTAGTTAAAAGTTAATCACTACAAAACATAGATGATCACAAAATACAATTCAAGGTGCTTGGTGATTACCATGAGAAAAACTTAAAGATAAGGAGAAGAGCCAAACCCTAGTGTGATCTTATTGTGATTGAATTGATGTGATGTGATAGAGGGATCTTAGGGGCAAAATTTGGGGTACAACACCTGAGGAGTAAAGTGGTTGCGAAAATATATGTTGAATCATACTACTTAGTTGATTGCCAAAATGGATCCAATTAAGTATATATTGGAAAAGCCTGTCCTTACTGGGAGAATTGCTTGTTGGCAGTGTCGCGCGCGCAAATCAGAGCTAAGAGATGAACTCAATTGCGACAGTAATGGTAGGAAAAGAAATGTAGCAGTAAAGATTTGAGATTTAAGCCATCAATTGACTTATCTCAACACAATGAAGTCGCCACTACACTTTATTGTTTCCAAAGGGAAATGGGAAAAAAGCGAACAAAACCCAAAAAGATCAGAGATCAAGGTACGGGGGTCAGTTATGTGAAGGGAAGGTATTAGCACCCTAAGCATCTATGGTACTCCGCAGAATCCACTTTGTTTGGTTTCTTTTAAAATGAGTGTCATGTAAAGGTTTACTTGCTAGAGGAAAAGAAGGAATGAGTATTTGTAAACAAAAGAAAATGAAAACAAAAATTTATTATTTTTGTTGCTCGCCTTGGGTCGTAAGACTTAGTGCTTATGTACTCCCTCGTGCAATGGGAAAGTCAGAGCATCGTAGTTAGGCTAGAAAAGACTTGTCTTTTGATTGATTTTAACAAAGAGACAAGTCGTCATTGTTAGGAGAGAAATCTTGACTAACGCACACAAGGTGTGAGAAAGATAGACCATGCGTCAACAAGAGTGAGGGTTTGAGAATGCCTCTAGTACTCAAGTTGAAAAGTTGACACCTTTATAACCATAGGGATAGGAGAATGTTGCTCGACTATCAATGAATCATGTCTCAACTCGGAAAAAAATTTGAAGGGTAAAGGTGCTCGAGCGCACAAAAAAAAAGTTTGAATGAGTTGAAGTGTTTTTTGTTAATTTTGAAATGAAATGTCAAAGTATGATTAAGTGAAATGAAGTTTTCTTAAATAAAAGAAGTTTAAAAGAAAAGGCACTCGACAAAGTCGAGGTTTATTATGAAAGCGGTTTGAGTTTATAAACAAATAAGGTTTTGAAAAAAGATGAGAAGGTTTTGAAAATTAAAGAAGATGGGAGGAGATGAAGGGACTATCCTAAAGCATAAGGTAAAAGCTAAAGAAGAGAACCATCTAACCAACAAGAAGCCAATACTTGACATTATGAGTCAAGATAGAATTCCCATTCTTTGGAGTGAAACCAAGCAAGCAAAGATAATAGACCTCTTGAGAAAACCAAGCTTCAATTGTATTAAGTCTTTACAAAAATTGGGCAGAGTAACGGTTGTATACAGATGAATTCCATATTACAAACAAAGTATGTAATTACAATAACCTGCATACAAAACAAACAAACAACCCAATGTCTTGAGGTAAACCTCAAGAGCTTCAAACAAAATATCCATTAAGGTCACAAGGTCTCCAACATAAGCCAAGGTCTCTAATCCTAAGTCCAAGAAGTCCAATACTCCATAATGCCAAGGATAGTAACAAAATAGTCCAAGCATCATTAATGTCTTTTTATGGTTCACGTTGATTAAGAAGTATCTTCAAAATAAAATAAAAAAAGCTCAAGTGAGCAAAATAAAAATGACATAAAAGTAAATGCTCAAGTGAGCAAAGATGAAAATAGCATAAAAGTAACTGCTCAAGTGAGCAAAATAAAAATGGCGTGAAATGTAAATGCTTAAATTAAATGGTACATAAAGCATAAAAATAAAATCATAAAGTAAAGAGCTCAAAATAAAGTCAATTGTTAGAAATTAGTGGTTAGTTGGATGACCATCTTGAAACTTGCATTTGGAACTCATTAGAGGATTGGTAGAACCAGAGCCTCCACGCAACAAGTTGCATTTGCTTTTTGTCAAGTATATCATCCATTTTGGAATCCTCAAAAGTAACATTTAATGATCAACGATGTTTAAGTGATCCACGTTGACCAAAAGTGATGTAGATCCATTAGAGGATTGGTAGAACCATAGCCTCCACATAATGAATCTCAAGGTTATTGGATCAAAGAGATCAAATTAACATACTTGGGCTTGCAAACATAGGTTTGGGCCACAAATGATCATTTATTCAAATCGGGACAAAATTTAGCGCTACGTTAAGCAATCGTAAGTGGACTTATGTAGAAGTCACACCTATTTTGAGGCTGGTCAATAGCAATCTATGTACTTCATGTTTGGATAAATGATATAGAGATCATCATCCCTTAACATGTAGCACAATTAAAAAATAATGGGATAAGATGAAGAGGGAGGGGAATGATAAGCTAATTTGGATTACCACCTCAAAATTCTTTCATCTTTAAATTCAACCACTCCTCTAGATGGATTAAAGCACTAAACATATCATTAATCCAAAGCACCAAAAATGAATTAAATAATTCACTCTTAGGTAGATTTGAATTGATGAACATTTATCCAACTTCACCTACATCACAAAGTGATTGAATTTAAAGATAAATTAGACATTTAAAATTGCAATCTAAACCAACAATCAAAAGGAGTAAGTAGAAAAAGCATTTTAGATCAAAGCTGCCCCAAAACAAGGCAAAAAATGCATTATGTCTCTGTGCAAATCGATTGCACTACTGTGTAAATTGATTTTCACAGTGAAGTTTTCAAAGATTTGAGCAAATTTCACTTAGTGCAATCGATTGCACTGTTACAGCAATCGATTGCACATTGTTACTGACAGCAAAATAGCATTTTAAAAGGCCAAATTCGTGTTCAAACCTTCCATCAAATACCTTATGATCATGGATCCAATTGAGCACGAAAATTCCATCAAATTATGAGAAAATAGCACCATTGGAATCACAAAATAATGCTCAATGAATCAAACCCAAAGATCAACAATAGATCACATTGTGAAAGATGAATTATCCAACTTACCAAAGGTAGATCTAGAGAATTATCAACACAACTTCAAGAATTTGCTTCAATTCAACCACAAGAATCAATTGCTCAATCTTGGATGTAGAGAATTGGTGAAGAAAAAGTGTTTGGATGAAGGTTTAGCTCAAATATTTGTAAGCTTCAATGCAAAGCTTACTAACTTTTCTTGAAAATAGAGCTTTGAGTGAATTTGGTAGATGGAGAGAATTGAGAGATTTTTTAGCAAAGTGATTTTGGATATCAAAAGCTTACGATTTGAATGAATGGGGGCTCTATTTATAGAGTTTAGGATTGGGATTTGTGGTAATTTGGTAATTGATTCTTGGAGCCAAAATTTGAATTAATTATAATTCTTTCAAAAATTAGAGAAAAATTGGAGCCAAAATTTGACAAGCTTGAAATTGCTGATTTTTTTCAAATTTTCACGATGTGCAATCGATTTCACTACAGTGCAAATCGGTTTGCACTGTGTATTTTTTTCAAAAATTGGGCAAAATGCACTTTGTTCAATCGATTGCACTCTAGGAGCAATTTATTGTACAATGAAAAAAATTTAATTATTTTTCTTTGCAAATAGAGATTTTAGGGAAATAATACCGAAAAATCTTATTTGCCATATGCTTCGACTCGGTACCTAAAAAACACAAATATACAAAGACAAAGACAAATATTTTTTGTATTTTGGTTAGAAGTTAGTCAACAACACAAGAGCAAACTTAAAGATAGGATGCAAATGTGATGAATGAAGCTATTTGTTAATGATTGAGACCAAATGACAAAATATGATATGAAAGTGAGACTAAAAAAGTTAGGGGCAAAATTTAGGGTACAACAGCTGACCCTATTTAATTATCTTTTATCCAGATAGGAGGGAAGTAATTAAATACAAACAGACCCGAATTTCGTCCCTGACGCAATGAGATGATAACATATGTTATGAATGCATGCATGGACTCTTTTTTAACATATATTTTTTTGAATGATGTATGAGATGAGACAGACTCGGAATACGGAAAGACTCGAAACTGGAAACTTATGGTAGCTCAGATGAAATGACGTGGAAAGACACGCTAGGGAAACAACAAGATATTTCTGGATATCTATCAGAGTGACAAGGAGTAACCAGCAATACTTGGAAAAAAGGGGTAAAACCCGAGAAGGCAAGCGGCGACATCCAAGAATGGAATTGAATGAGGCGAGCAACTCTCTAGAAAAGACAATCAGAAGCATCTAGAAGAACATTAGATATGGGATGAGACCAAATCTGAAGCTACATCAGAGTCGTCCAGGAAAGACGTTGGACGGAAAAGAAACACGACATCTAATACTGGATTTGAATGAAGGGAAAGCTCAACATATAATAATGGCTTTAGACGAGGGAAAAGATCATAACATCGAATATTGGCTTTGAATGAGTGGAAAAAAATCAATGCGTTCAATACTGGCTTTGGACGGAAGAAAAGGTAACAATATCCAATACTGGCTTTGGATGGAAAAATATATCTTGACATTCAATACTGGCTTTGAATGAAAGAAAAGATAACAACATCCAGTACTGGCTTTGGATGGAAACAAAAGATCCTGACATCCAATATTGGCTTTCAATGAAAGAAAACCTCAACGTCTAATAATGGCTTTAAACGAGAGAAAAGATCACAACATCCAATATTGGCTTTGAATGAGGTGAGAAAAAAACACCAAGGCGTCCAATACTGGCTTTGAACGACAACAAAAGATTCTGAAATTCAATAATGGCTTTGAATGAAGGGAAAGCTCAACGTCTAATAATGGCTTTAGACGAGAGAAAAGATCACAACATCCAATGATGGCTTTGGATGGAAAAAGAGATCTTGACATTCAATGTTGGATTTGAATGAAGGAGAAGGTAACAATATTCAATATTGGCTTTGGATGGAAACAAAAGAGACCACATATCGAAGATTAGCATTGGACGGAAGACAGAAATAGCTCATCCAAGATTAGCATTGGACGAAAGAGAGACAGCTGGATTGACGTTTGCTTTTGTAGGTGCCAAGTAAGTTGGATTTTGATCTCAAGGTGACATGTCGACTGCAACAAGACCTTGGAAAATGAAAATGAGGATGAAATGCTCTTGTTATGCATTATGTATGAATTTTGTTATGCATGACATGTGAATGATCTATGCATGTAATGCAGACGTTTATGACAATAGAGTTTGAATCTTTTGTTGAGGTAAGATTGGAAGCTTGATTCCTCAACACGGAGAACTCTGCCAAATTTACTTGGAAAGAAAATTTCCTGAACCCCAAATTTGTCACACTTGTAAATTGTATTGAACTGATGATCTTCTGAGGAAAGACTGGAGAGCTGCTTGGGGATTTGTCCCAGATTAGATGACTGTTGAAGATAAACTGATCATGGCTTCTGTCAAAAGTTATTGGAAGTGAGCTGATCACGGCTTCAACTCTGAAATGACTATTGGAGATAAACTGATCATGGCTTCAGCTCTGAGATATTGTTGGGAATAAACTGATCACGACTTCAGTTCTGAAATGACTGTTGGAAAGGAATGCCCCTGTATGAGTCTTGAAAATAATCTTCTGGCTAACCAATTCTGAGAAACTTGCACTGAGCAATAAATATTGAACTGATTCACAAATGGACCTGGAAGATACTTGCCCCTGATAAGGTCACTGACCAAGTTTCTCAGTTGTTTGAAGTTCCTTGACGAGGAAACGTGTTTGCAAGCAAAAAAATTTATTCAAACATGGTAATTGTAACGCAGTGGGAGAACTGACTTGGTTGTTTTGCGTTTTATCGCAAATGTTGCGGATAGCAAAAGTCGCCACCGACTTTTCTTTTATCCAAAAGGAAAGGCTGAAAAGAACAGGAAAGACCTTTAGAGATGTTTTCTTGAGTTCGGGGGTTAGATTATGAAAAGGGAAGGTATTAGCACCCTTTTCATCTGTAGTTATCTACGGGCTCTTAGTTGCTTTCTAGATCACTTGCTTTTATTTGAAAATGTGCTTTGTGGGGTTTTTGAAAGTATTTTTGAAAAGGCGCCATCGTTTAGGCGAACTTTGTAATGATTATCGTTCGTAAGAATGTATACAAAATGTTGATCTTTTGAAAAAATTTCAAGTTTGAAAAGATGTTTTGAAAGTGTTGGTGTTTGTTTTGAAAATAGCAAGGATGTTTTGGTTTAAAAATGAGCAAGAAACTAGGAACATTCTACCTACTCAAAAGTCTTTCTTGTTTATTTCCTCTTTCCTTTGACATTGTTATCTTACCATTGATTTGGTAAGAAACACTATCTTTGGATGTTAAAGGGACGGGCAAGGGTCATCGTATAGCCATGATTAGCAACGTTGTAAGATATCTTAGCATTTTCTTTAAGGGACTAAGATCATTTTTGAAAGGCAACTTTGATAGCGTCATCGAGGGACTATGATCTTGTATTTTTTTGATTGCTTTTGCTAAGATACTCCACATGTATAATATGACCATTTTCATAAGGCAGCAAGTGGATTTACCCTAACGGTGTAAGTGCGCAAGTGTATTGATTTACATGTATTGTTTTATCTTTGAATAAGGGTTTTCTAAGCATTGATTTTATCTTTCCATACAAATCCTAATTTACTAGCATTTATATATAAAGCATTAAATTACGGGAAAAAAAATACTAAGCTATTACATCAATAGGGGAGGGGTGTACACGTTTACAACTGGGGATTTTGCAAGAAAATTAAATCTAATTAACTATTACAACCATATTGAATATTGTATAAAATTGAAAATAAAAAATGCGAGAATGCAAAATGGAAAAGGAAATGATTTTTATTTGGTTTTATGAAAGGGTTTAGTCTTGACCTAATTAAAAAATGATTAAGGAAAATTAAATAATATTAACTTAAACTAAATAAGAAAAGAAATTAACTAAAAAAAGATTGTTTAGGGTTTTATTTATGAAAAGGTTTTAAATTAATAAAAATAATATGGATATTAATTAATTAAAAGAAACCTAAGTTCTAAATTAATTTTAATTATAATAAAATAATACAATAGTTAAAACTAAACCTAAATATTAATTATTAAGAAAGAAATTAATTTATTAAGAAAATGTTTTTGTTCTTTTAGTTTTATAAAACAAATAAACTAAATAAGTGTAAAAATAATAAATAAAATATTTTTTGTTTTTTATTAATAAAAATAAAAATAATATTAATAATAATAACAATAATAATAATAATAATAATAATAATAATAATAATAATAATAATAATAATAATAATAAAGGAAAAAGAAATAAAATAAAATAAAATAAGAAAAAGAAAATAATAATGAAAATTGGGCCAGGGGGTGCTGAAGTAAGGCAGGGAGTTAGAAGCCAGCAAAAAGAACAAAGGCCCATTGTGGAGGCCCAGTCGTGCTGTTTGGAAACAAAAAAAGTGAAAATATGGAAAAAGAACAAAAGGTAGTGCGCTGGGTGTTGAACCCACGCCCTCTGGGTTACCAGCGTGCTGCCTTACCATTGAGGTGGCTATACATCTGTTTAGTTATATGAAATGATAAATACATACCATAAAATGCTTCCAATGCCTGTACTTCATCTTCAACCTTCAGCCAGCCAGAGTACCTGTAACTTCTTCATCTCTCAACAAAAATGGAAAGTACAAACATGAAAGTTGTGGCATTTCTTCCCACGAATCCAACTATATAAATAACTAAAGCTAAAAGTCAAAGATGAGTGAGAATTTTTCTGGCCCTAATTTAAAACCTAAAAATTTCAAAAACTTCAACTCCAAAATTCTCTAAGCTCAGGCCATATAAATGCAAACTATAGATATGTACAATTTCGTGGCAATGAGGTCTACATTTTATCTTTGAAAGTGAAAGCTTAACAATGCCTATATAAGGAGTTAAAGAATCAGAAAACTCACCTTGCAAGAGGGTATCGTGTTTTGAATTGGAGCAGCTTTCAATGAGTTCTAGTGATTGGGTTAGCTTCCTCAAGCTCCCAGGAAGCTAATGTGATGCTTGGCTTGAGCTGAAAATGGCTGAGGAGTTCTGGAGAAGTTCACTTGCAATGCTCTGTTTTTGAGTTTGGAAAATGATGGAAATGGAGTTACAGGACTGTAACAGGTATTGGGATGAGTTGTGGATGATGTTTAGGAACTTTTGAAAAGGTTTGGAGAGGAAACACACGAGTAACTTGAGAGATGGGAGTGTAAGGTCAGTTTCTGCATAAAAATGGAGTTTTGTGTGCAATCTGAGTTTATGTGAATTTGAGTGAGTTTAAGGGCTTGTATATGCGTGCCTTTTCTTGCAAATGACTCGTGTATATGTATGGAAAATATTGTGAGGCTTGAGAGGGTCAGAATCACACAAGTACAAGTTATGAGATTTTGCTTGTTTTTTAAGCAAGCTTGAAACATCTTGTTTCAATGTGAAGTACGAAGCTTGTAGGGTGAATGTAACCTTTAAACATGCTTATTTCTTACTTGTAGATGTTTTTTGTGCAGAAGGATCCATTGAGAGGCTCAAGAAGGGTTGACATTTTCAAAAGCATGCTTTTCCAAAATGGAAGTCTTGCCTTTCTTCCAAAAATGGCAAGTTAACTTAGACAAAGCTTGGATTTAATGTATAATAGCCATAAAGTTTATGTAATATTCTGATTAAGGATAGATATACAAGTTAGAGGGCCAGAAAAGTGGTATTATGCAGCATGGCTATGGATTTGGTTTATTGTGCATCACAAATTTTGCCTTGCAAAATAACTTGAAATCCTAACTTTTGGCCTTCGATTCTCCTTGCTCAGAAATGATCTCAAGGAGTTCTTTGACATTTTAGAAATCTTGTAATGTGCTCTACAACCCCTATTTGAATCATTTTTGCAAAATCCAAATGGAACTATGTGAAACTTGGCCCAGGAGTTAGGTCAAAATCCTGACCAAAATGCTCAAAATTTCACTAAGTGTTTTAGGTCAACTGATGGATAAAAAATTATGAAGTTTGTCTGTAAATTGACCATAGTTTACTTTTTCCTCAATACACTTGATTTTTAGGTCAACTGATCAATTGACTGAGCAAAAATGTGATCCAAGACTTGAAACTTGACATGAGCTATCTTGAGGGTCCATAATGATCCATGAAAGTCATATGAAGCATTAAAAGTTTAATTATCCTTGTGCAATCTCAAACCCTAATTTTCAGTCATCGGAGCTTGAGGAGGTGTCTTGAGCTGATCAACCCCAGTGCAGTCTTGAACCAAAGGAGATCTTGTGAGAAATACTTGATAAATGAGAGGTAAAATTTTGTGGTACAACATCTTCCCATGTTCAATATTCTTAAACCTGAAGAGTTAGATCGACGGATCCGCCATTCGTGACTTGAAGGTGGAAGATGATTGAATACTAGAGTGCCCAGAAATTTGTACTCGAAGATGAATTGTGAATGGGCTTATAGATGCAATTTGGAGAAATGATGGAGAATTTCCGGAGATGGGCTTGTAGATGCCATCCAAGGGTTACTGTTGACACAAAATGGACTATGTATGAACTTGATTTCAACTGGAAACGAATCAGAATAAATCTTTGGAGAGATTTATCTGAAACTAGCAAAAGTCTTGTATGTTGTTTGACTGGGAAGAATTAGAATAAATCTTGGAGAGATTTATCTGGACCAGAAGTGTTACTTTGGAAAGTATCAGGATAAACCATTGAGAGGTTTAAACTGAACCAAAAGAGGTTTTTCATATTCTTTAACTGGAGAGAAATCAGAGTAGATCCTTGAACAATTTATTTGAACCAGAGAATGTGCCTACTAGGAAAGAATCAGAATAAATTGTTAAGATATTTATCTGAACTAGCATGGATTTGGAGAAGAATCAGAATAAATCGTTGAGAGATTTATTTGAACCAAAGAAAACGTCTACTAGGAAAGAATCAGAACAAATCATTGAGAGATTTCAACTGAAGCGGTTGGGTTCTGGAGAAGAATCAGAATAAATCGTTGAGAGATTTATCTAAACCAGAGAAGACGACTGCGGGAAAGAATTAGAATAAACCATTGAGAGATTCAAACTGAACCGGCAGGGATCTGGAGAAGAATCAGAATAAATCATTGAGATATTTGTCTGGACCAGATATGTTCATTTGGAAAGTATCAGGATAAACCGTTGAGATTTAAACTGAACCAAAAGAGGTCTTGAATATTCTTTAACTAGAGAGAATCAGAGTAGATCTTTGAGCGAATTATCTGAACCAGAGATGTTCGTTTGGAAAGAATCAGAATAAATCGTTGAGATTTATCTGAACCAGCAGGGATCTGGAGAAGAAATCGAACAAATCATTGAGAGATTTGTCTGGACCAGAGATGTTCATTTTGAAAGTATCAGGATAAACTGTTGAGAGATTTAAACTGAACCAAAAGAGGTCTTGAATATTCTTTAACTTGAGAGAATCAGAGTAGATCTTTGAGCGATTTATCTGAACCAGAGATGTTCGTTTGGAAAGAATCAGAATAAATCATTGAGAGATTTATCTGAACCAGCAGGGATCTGGAGAAGAATCAGAACAAATCATTGAGAGATTTGTCTGGACCAGAGATGTTCATTTGGAAAGTATCAGGATAAATCATTGAGAGATTTAAAATGAACCAAAAGAGGTCTTGCATATTCTTTAATTTATGATGGGCCTATGTAGGGCTGCTTCATGATGAGTCTCTGTAAAACTGCATCTAGAATTTTCTGAGAAGGAACCTGGGTAGGATTACTTCATGATGAGTCCATGTAAAACTGCATCTGGAAATAGGAGGAACCTGTGTAGGATTGCTTCATGACGAGTTAGTGTAAAACTTCATCTTGAAATAGGAGGAACCTGTGTAGGGTTGCTTCATGACAAGTCCGTGTAAAAATTCATCTTGGAAATAGGAGGAACCTGTGTAGGGTTGCTTCATGAAGAGTCCATGTAAAACTTCATCTTAGAAATATGAGGAACCTGTGTAGGGTTGCTTCATGACGAGTCAATGTAAAACTTCATCTTTGGAATAGGAGGAACCTGTGTAGGGTTGCTTCATGACGAGTACGTGTAAAACTTCATCTTGGAAATAGGAGGAACCTGTATAGGGTTGCTTCATGACGAGTCTGTGTAAAACTTCATCTTAGAAATAGGAGGAACCTGTGTACGGTTGTTTTATGACGAGTCCGTGTAAAACTTCATCTTAGAAATAGGAGGAACCTGTGTAGGGTTGCTTCAATTGGTCGTATAGATAAATGCCCTGACTTGCTACAGGTATTAATATAGAACTTGAAAATGGTTGATGGTAGCCATCTGTTGATTCACCTTTTCCTGAAAAAGGTAAAATGTTAGTTGTATGCAATGTCATGATGTATGAAATGCATGGTGTCATAGTGTTCTCAAAATAAATGAGATTGTGTCGTA
Organism: Vicia faba; assembly: GCA_948472305.1. Classification (NCBI taxonomy): domain Eukaryota; kingdom Viridiplantae; phylum Streptophyta; class Magnoliopsida; order Fabales; family Fabaceae; genus Vicia; species Vicia faba. The sequence goes on from CATIWC010000397.1 coordinate 217,515, forward strand.
TGCACTTATCATGTGTGAAATGTTAATGAATGTATTTTTGTCTGGGAAAATAAATCCTTGACAAATGCTAGGGAGTCAATAAATCCCGGACTGCTGTTGAAGAGTAGGTGTGTCTTCAAACTTTGCTTAGAATGTTTCCACCGGGAATTCCTGTTTTGTTGTTTTGAGGAGAACTCTGCTGGGGAATATTGAAAACATTGTGGAGAGTGTTGATTATTGCTTGGGGAAAAGAGTTTAGGAGCCTTGGTTATCTGTTGCTCTACTAGGGAGTCGAAGTTGAACTAATGTTTGGTTGGGTCCAGGCTTCACAGTAACTTGCTGGGGATTGTAGAGTAGTCTACTAGGGAAGAGGAGTTGTGGTCCTTTGATTTGTAGTGGTCGGAGATACCACCTCAAGCTGGGGAACCCTGCCGTTTGTTGGGGAAATAAACCCTGTTGGTTAGTCTGTTGGAGAGGCGGCGACTTCACTGGTAGAAATCCTCGAGGATTCTTGAAGTCGACTCAGTTGGGGAGAGATTTTCAGAGATTGGAAATTCGGCTGGGGAATCATCTTATGAGAAGGATTCTGGGGAGATTTGTCACTGCCCCTAGTAGCAAGTGTTTGTGGCACTTCCAGGAGATGTTGGACTGTACGTAACCCATTCAATGCCCCAAGTGATGGAGATGGTGACTTGCCCCTAGTTATTCTGCATTTCTTGAGAGATTTCTGGGAATCTTAATCTGACTGCCCCAGGTGTGCTGGATAGTGATATGTCATACCCCTTTGTTTGTAGGAGATTTTTCATTGGAAGTGTCATCCCATTTGAAGTAATTTTGTTCACCGAGAGAGCTTTCATTCACTGGTTATTCGTTGTGTGAATTTCTCCATTGTCCAATAAATAGCCATATGCAAGCAACGATATTAAAATAATGCAAAGTTTATGCTTGTCTTGACATTTTGAAAATGCGTTTTAGCAAGTAAAGAAATTTTGTAAGAAAATTCAAACTCAGGATTTAGAGTAAAGTCTTATAAGAGTCAGGATACCTTTTGTAACAGTATGCTTTCGAACTAACCCATGCTTTAATTAAGACTTTTGAAGGGTCGTAACGTGGCTTAGTTCACGGTTTAAGAAACAAGGGATAAAGGCTCAAAGTGTATTTATACCCGCCCGTTCTTCGTGATGTTCTTCAGTCCTAAACTCAGCTAATTGTATGTTTGAACTCCAATTGAGTCTGGAATAACGTTTTGGTAATGGTTCAGACAAGTTTAGTTTATCGAAAGGCAGATAGTTTTTGCAACATTTTTCATGTTGTTGAGGATTTTTAGTGACCTCTTTTTTTTTATTATCCCTAATTTTTGCCTGATTGTTCTTGTTTTGATATTACGGTCAGCAGGATGCCCCGGCTTTTCTTAAGTCTCCTTCATAGGTTTTGACTAAGTGGGCTTTTCTTTTTTGAGAGATAATGACTGCCTATTTGATAGGGAACCATCACCAGCTTTTGGTTCAGAAGGAATGTTTTTGATGTTGCTCGTTGTATTACGACATGAGAGTTTGCGATTTGAACATGCATTTTGAATTAACTGAGAGACTAACATGCCCCAGGTTTTGATTAAAGGTTTCAATTTGTGTAAAAAAAGAAAACTTCTACTTCTTTGGCTCGGAGGGGTTGACTAGGGATTATCTTCCTTATAACTCCAGTGTTTAGGATTTGAAAGAAACGCATGTATATCGTCAGCAAGGTCCGTCCAAAAGCATATTGTATGAGATTATGTGTTTTCGTCATCCTTCCTCTAAAGGCTTGTAACTTTTAGCAAGAGTTGAATGTCATAAAGAGATAAAAAAGCATAGTTTAAATATAGTGAAAACGAATGGATGAATTCAAGACGAATAAATGCAATGCATTAATGAAACAAAGTTTGACATTAATAGATAATTGTTTGAATAACAAAAGAAATTACAATTGAAAATTCAAAATGAACAAGACGCTCTCAATGATTCGGCATAGGAGCGGTGATCACGTTTGGAGTCTCCGGAGGCTCAAACACGATCTCCTTGGCGTCAATCAAATTCTGAATCTTGTACTTCAACGCCTAACAATTGTTAGTATCATGCCCGATACTGTCAGAATGATAAGCATACGTTACATTAGGATTGTAGTTAGGAGAAGAGGTTTTGGGGTTTGGATGAGGTCCCATCAACGTAATCAGATTCATCCTCAACAAGTGTTGTAGCGCTTGAGATAACGGCATGTTGATGTTGGTAAACTATCTTTTGGGCTCGTCTGGCCTTTGTTAATTTCCTATTTACTGTTGTCGGTGCGACGCAGAACCATAGATTAGGACTGCCCCCGCGTGTTGGTCACGACGACTCTTTTGACCATACACAGCATTGGACTCTTTCTTCCCATTGTATGGCTTTTTCTGATCATCGGAGGGTGTAGCTCCTTGAATCTTTCCGCTTTTGATGCCAGCTTCTACCCTTTCTCCAGTCAGTATTAGCTCGGTGAACCCGGCTGAGGAGCTTCCGATTAGATGTTTGAAGAAAGGTCCTGTCAAAGTTCCCATGAATATGTCAATCAGCTCCCTATCAATTAAAGAGGGTTGCACCCTACCAGACATATCTCTCCACCTTTGGGTGTATCCTTTGAAGCTCTCGTTGGAACCTATGGTCATGTTCTGCAATTGCACACGAGTTGGTGTAAGATTAGCATTGTACTGGTACTGCTTGTAAAAAGCAGCAGCTAAATCCTCTCAGGTGTGGATGCGAGAACTCTCCAATTGATAGAACCATTCAAGTTGAGTCCCTACCAGGCTCTCCTGGAAGAAATGGATCCACGACTTCGGATCAGTTGTGTATGGATGAATCTTGCCGACATAAGACTTTAAGTGCATCTTAGGGCAAGAAACTCCATTGTACAAGGCAAAGGTAGGTATTTTGAACTTTGGCGGGATGACCACTCCAGAAACCAAGCCATGTCTCCTAAATCCAAGCCAGGTATCTTCTGAATCTCCATAGCATTGAGGCGATCCTCCAACTGTTTGTACTTGTCATCAATGGGAGGATATTGTTCCTTAGAGTAATCAGCTTCAACTTCATCAATCTCCAAACTGTTGTCTTCTTCATGAATATTCCCCATGTTGGATGGGGTTGGAAGATCTAGAGCCCCCTTGAGTGGTCCTTTAAGTCTCCTTCCCAAGTTCAGGACGCCTACTGACTTCTTGGACTTTTTCTTCTTGTCTTTGAGAAGAAGAGTCTTCAGGTCCTCTTGCCCCTTAGCCAAAGCTGGGAACATTTGTTGGAATGGAGCATTTTGAGCATGGAGATATTTCATTGTTTGTTCCATATCCATCTTACTGAAATAAATAGTATGAAGATAAGGAGGCCTGTATGGGAGAAACCTGTCATGATATGATGCATGATATGATGCATGATATGATGCATGATATGTACATTTTTTCAAGGATCTCGTGGGGTAAATGTTAGTAGTCACTTACAGCTTTGATTGGGGAACCTTGTATCAATGGATGTCCTTCCACGAGAATAAAGCTTACCATATCAAGTGGGTCATATCCCTTGACTCAATTTGTTGTACTTGATATTTGACGGCGCTTGGTTAGAGGAAAATAAATCCTCTTGTCCCTTGATAGACGTCTGGTTCAACGTGACCCTGCACCATAGGCCCTTGAGATCCTTGAAACGGTTATTGAAAATGTTATGGTATGATGTCATGTATAAGTATGCAAAGTAATCAAGTTTATATATAAATAATCATATACATACAAAGCAGACAAGTCCTTAGGTTTAGGCTTGCATGGAGCTTGTAGGTAAGTACCCTCTTGAAGTTTAGTTGGCTCAACCTGTCCTAGTTAATAGTAACCGGGTTCTAAGGGATCTCAATATCACTGACCTTTCCCACCAGCTTCATTCGATAGGCGATTGACTCGCAACCAAACAAAACTCAGGAGTCAAGTCTCAATGAGTGTAGCATCGAGTATCAACCAATTTTCAGCTTTACACCGAAATCGGCTATCTCACTACTTCCTAATGGCTAAGTTGGTTAAGTAAGGTTCTAAGGTCAGTTAGTGCTTCATGACGCTGCTCAGCGGCCCCGTATTCTCCTTGTTTTAACACAAGGGATATCGGTACCAACAAATGCGTCATACTAACGTAGCTATTGCTTAGACCATGTTGGTATACCCCGCAGAGTTTCCACAATCTATTGCTACTTACCTAAAAGGTGTCCCAGATCTGGGTAGAGGATCAAAACAAACCCAAACAAGGAACCAATAATGTAAAGCATGCAAGTTGTTGTACCCCAAAATTTTCCCTCCCATATTCTTCAAGATTTGGCAAGATCAAGCTTCAAAATCCCTCAAGGGTTGCACAGTCCAATTGCCTCCTAACACAGTCAAAATTAGGGTTTTGGTTCTTGCAAAGAAATTGAGGTTTTCAAGGGTCCAATCAAGTCTCATATGCCTATGTATATTGTCAAGCATCCACATGTCAAGTTTCAAGACTCACAGCATCAAGTTGCACAGTCAAAAGCCCTAAAATGCTTCACAGTCAACTGCAGGGGCAAAATGGTCATTTGGCAGTCAAAAGTCAAAAAAATTTATCAACATCTTATTTTGAAGCCACAATCATCATTTGATCAATTCCTGATCATGATTCCACAAGCATGGCTCAAAAAGTCTCAAGATGTCAAAAGTTACTATTTTAGGACAGTTGAAAAGTCAACTGTAAATTGACCAAGGCATAACTTTTTCATGGTTCATCAGAAAAATCCCATCCAATGCTCATTTTGAAGGAGATGACATTTCCTACAACTCATCTTCACATTCCAAGTCCAAGAAATGCTCTCACAAAAAGTTATCAATTTCAACATTATAGGTCATTTTCAAAAGTCAACAAAAAGGCACTTTAAGTCAAAGACCATAACTTGAGATTGGTAAATCAAAATGACATGGGACCAAAGACATTGGTTAGAGGACTTCAAGACCTTTCCAAAATGTCCAAGAACATGTTCATAGCTTCAAAATTGAGCAAGATATGCATTGGAGAAGTTGGGAAATTTTTGGGAACTTTCAAAAGTCAACTTTGCCTAAAACACTTCATTTTTGCTAATGGGCCTCAAATTCTTTCTTGAATCATTACCCAAGGCCTATGCACGACCCATTGGACTTAATTTGATTTATTTTCTTATTTTTAATTAATTAATTGAATTTATATTAATATTAATTCATTTAATTGGTTTTAATTGTAGGAAAATTAAAAAGATATGCTTTTTGGATCTTTTTGTGAAGCAATAAGGCTGGGGAAAGCTGGCAACTCGTGTGCACTTCCAAGACCTCAAAATATCCATGATTGGCAAGGTTTCATGAAAGAAAAGATTGAAAAAGATATGATTGGCAATCACATATTCAAGTCATAATGCAATGGATTCATGGGCCTTATTCTAACCTAAATTCATTCACATATATGTGCTGAAGGAAACCCTAAAGAAGGAGACGTGAAAAGCTGCCATAGAACTCCATAACAAAGTTGCAAAAATTGAGAAAAAAGTGTGAAACTGATTTCCTATTTGCAGCATAATTCAAAGCTTCTCTTTGATTCAAACATATTGCCTGAGTCTCCAGGAAGCCATTGCCATCAAAAACCAATCCTAACACGCGAAGAATCAAAGAACACGAGTCATTCGGTTTGTCTTGTTTTTCAAAATTGCATAACATGATTCATGCATTTTTAATCCATTCTCTTGTTTGATTTATGTTAATAGGGACCTTCTGAAGCGATTGGTATAATCCAATTGAGTTATAACTGCCTGAATCAAAATCCACCATGAACGAAAACTAGGGTTTCTGAAGCTCTCAATTAGGGCTTTATGCATAAGGAAAAATTGGATCACATGATGACTATGGTTGAATTCGTCAAGGCCAGACGAATTTAACCAAACCCTCGCGCTCAATTTATGTAATCCATAGCTCTAATCGCTATTCTTGGGACTTTTGCTTTGTGGGGGTTTAAAACCCCCGCTATCTTGTTCATGTTTGCAGGAAAAACGAAGAAGAAGGGTGAGCTGTCCAAACGCTAGTGGATCATTCAAACTCAGCGCGCGTATTTTTGTTTGCATCATAATAATTGTTTGTATTTTATATAATATTTGTTTATCAATATGTTTACAAACACGCTTCATAGCTCAGATGGTGGGAGACGTGGTTGGCAAACACTTGGACCTGGGTTCGATTCCCAGGTCCCCCATATATTTCTTCATCTTTTTCTTAACCCATTCCAATGCAGCAACGATTCAATGGTCCACCATACGTCCTCACGCCTAAGCTTGCCAAGCACTCATGATGACCAATCCAGTGGCCAGGAGATGTGGAGCATGGTACACTCTAGTCAGCCAGCAAACACGTGATGCCAAAAAGTCAACGAGGCTTTGTGTTTCTTGGGCCAGAATTACTGCAGCTTACCTCCATATGGGCCATCACACCCCCCTTTGATTTGCTTTGTTTTTATTTTATTTTCTTTTCTTTTAATTCTTTTCATTGTTTTAATTATTTTAATTAATTCACCAAATTTATTTTTCAAAATAAAAATCAGAAATCATAAAATTGTAAATTGTTTTAATTATTTATTAAATTTACCATTAACTTATTTTTTGTAAATAAATATTAACAATTAATTTAGCTTAATTTAGGTTTTAATTCTAATCCTTTTTCTTTAATAAATAAAATTGCATAGAATTAGGTTTTGACTTTTTTTATTATTATCATCATTATTAATTAATTATTATTTTTTTGTAAATAACATGAAAATTAATTAATTAGCTTAAATTAGTTTAACTTTAACATCTTTCTTAATAACTAAAATAAACTTAGAACTAGGGTTTTCTTTTAATTTTAATTGCTTTATTTCCATAAATACAAAAAAAAAACATAAAAAACATCTTTCTTGTAAATAATTAATTAAATAATTAGGTTTTAATTTAACTTCTAACAAAGGACAAAAACTCTTAATTTCTCAAAAGGGTCCAACACCCTCGGACGTCCAGTTTAATTTATTCGCGCGCTATTTTCTTATTTGATTATTATGTAACTGTTCAAGGATGTAATAGTAATTAGGTTTATTGTTTTTACTTTCCGCATCTTTATCAAAAATGGGTCTTTGTATTTTGGCGATGTATAGACCCGCGCCTTGTAATAGCGTAGCTTTTACCTTTCCGTATTTTATTTTCCGCACTCCTAAATTCTAAATTGCATGAAAGAATGTATGGTAATTAAAAACAACCTGTAGCTCACAATGCCATGATCAAAGATAAATGTTAACATGAAAACAACACACAATGCACATGCCACTTCTAGGGTACGCCTCACTCGTTGCCTCGAAACGTGGTCATCAAGTATAGGGTATGTTAGCGGTCGCCCTTATGTCTAAGATCCAGTCGCCTCGAAACGGTTGCCTCGGATTAAAAAGATCTAGGACATTAGGGTTACTTCTAAAGTGTCCTACTGTTGCTTCGGTGACCACGCTGTCCCTACAACCGAATTGACTCGAACACCTCCAACGGTAGTGCTACCTATCTCTCAATGGTGGGATGGCACTATCTTAAGGACTTTTACACAGCCTAATTCCTTAGGGTAGGTAGATGACTCATGGGTACTTGCTCTCTTCAAAAACAAACAAAAATCTTTTCACACCGACACTTTCTAAAAGATTTCAAAACAAATTTTTCATACACTCTTGAGGACAGATACAAGAGTTACTTAGAAACTTTTCAATGAAACTTTTTCAAACCCACTCACATTTGAAAAGCAAAAAAAACATTTTGAAAACATAAGAGCAAGTACCTAAGAGCCCATGGATAACCATGGATAGAAAGGGTGCTAACACCTTCCCTTTCTATAAATCTACCTCCCGAACCGAGAAACAATCTCATAAGGAATTTTGCTGTGCTTTTATCCTTTCCATGTTGGAGAAAATAAAAGACGGTGGCGACTCTTGCTTACCGCGACATACGCGATCCAGCTTTAAACAATCAGTTCTATTTCCACCGATCACAGAACTGGCGACTCTGCTGGGGATAATCTTAAAGTGAGGTGTACCTTAGGATAGATTATGCTTATGTTTTCAATTGCCTGTTTTGATTGCTTTAATATTGTGGGCTTGTTTTGGGAGTTCTATAGATCCTAACCCGGATCTGGGGGATACCTCTTAGAAAGTAGCAACAAAACTGTAAGGGAACTGTGCGGGGTATACCGACATGGTTGAAGCAGTTTGCTACGTTGATGTGGCACTTTAGTGAGTACCGGTAACCCTTGAGTCAAGTCAAGGAGAGTACGGGGCCGCCGCGTGGTGTCGTGAAGCATCAACTGACCTTATGAACCTTACTTGACCATCCTGGCCTCTTTAGGGTAGTGAGATGACTGACTTTGGTGCAGTCCGAAGTTGGTTGATACTCGATACTACACTCATTGAGGGTTGTTTTCTTGGAATATTTTGATCGCCAGTTGTTGGCTCCTAAATTCGACACCTTTGTTTTGTTGATGTCAGCCATTAAAGCTGAAAGATGTTTTCGACTGGCTAAGTCTGTCGAAATGCCCGTCGAAAGATGGGAAAGTACTTAGAAGATTTCTTCCAAGGAAGAAGGCTGGTTGCCTTCGACGTCGAAGGAATTTCTCATCGAAGATGTCTCTTGACGAAAGTGTTTGATGGTTCAGAGTGGAGCAGTTTGAAATTCAAGCTTTTGGAGGGAAAACGGTTTCCAGCAGTTACTACGTGCAAACGTGCAAGGATCTGGAGCGTCGAACGTGGAGAACGTGCCAAGTGGATTGATCTCGAAGCAGTGTAACTGCCTGACGGTTACTTGGGATGTTTTAGTATAAATAGGAGTAGACATGTAGTTTCTCGCGTGTGTTCACAATTCTATACAAAGTCACTCATATAGATTCGAGTACCCAGAGTGTGAGAAAGAATTGTTGAGAAATGTATGTGTGAAACACCAATTTTATTAATCAAAGTCATTTACTTTTCCAGAAATTTACTTGCTTTCCTCTTTAAATTCCTGTCGAAACCTTTTACTTTAAGCCTTGTTTATTTTACCAAGTTTTTCCTTCTTGCAATTTACTTGAAACCTTTTATTTAAAGCCTTATCCAACTTAATCAAACTTCAAAATCAACCTATGTCCTAGGATCAATCTGATCGATCCTGCGAGTAACCAAATAAGTAACCATTTGGAGGATCAGCGGTTGTTTACCAAAACCCAAGGTAAACAAATTGGCACACCTGGTGGGACGTTGTGTTGATTGTTGAAAATAATCTCATCTTTTCGAGTTGTATGTTATTGAGAAGTGGTAGAATATACACTAACGATAACAATACTGCCAGAAGAAGGGAAGAGATGGCGAATCCGCCAAACACTAACGAAATCCCGCAAACGAGTGTGGGAGCAACGGTTAATATGACCGTAAGTGAAGCGACAAATGTTGGTTCGACACCAGCAGTATCGGTCACAACCACGGGGCCAATAACTTCGTTAACAGGCCCCAGGATGCCTTTGGGAACTCCCCCACCAAGGGGAAATTTAGGCACAAGGCCTTTCGTTCCCCCAGGATTCATTCCACTCTATGGTATGCCAACTTCTGAAGTGGCAAGCCTGACGAATGCTGCGTCCACTTTTTCAGACCCTTTTGTGAGTGCCTCTTCGCCACTCCAAGGCTCTGGAGTAGGCATGGGGAATAGAAATAGGACCCAACTCTTAGGAGGAACGTCCCAAGTAGCCCATGGCCTTACAAATGCCTCGACAGCAGTCTTGAGGCAACAAATGGACGAAAGCAACCATGATATGGTGCAAATGTTGGCACAAACTTTGAGTACAGTGCTAAACCCTCTAATACAAAACACCACTCAATCGAATCAGCAAGTTACAGCGCAAATGACGCGTTTGGCTGACTTCTTTGGAGTACCCCCACCTATTCGACAGCCCCAAAGGGCGCAAATAAGGGGAAATCAGGGGATATTTTTAGAGGAAGAAACCACCATTAACCAGGCTCAACAGCCTGTCGAAGAAAACCTTAGGGCACGATTGGAACAACCTGTCGAGGAACCTAGGGTAATAACCCCAGAGGTAAGGTTAGTTAACAGAAACCAAAATGCTGACGAAGTGGTTCAGCATATCCAATACCAAAACATGGGTTTGGAAAACAATCTGGCAACCATGATTGAAAGGATCATGACTCAGAATGGGATGAACATGGGCTTTCGAAGGCCCAACTTTACATCTCCATTGTCAGAATATGTGTTACAAACGGACTTACTTCCTAGATGCAAAGTCCCCAAATTTACCAAGTTCTCTGGGGACACGACAGAATCTACTGTCGAGCATGTGGCGAGATATTTGATTGAAGCAGGAGATATTTCGAATAACGAAAACCTAAGGATCAAGTACTTCCCAAGTTCTTTGACCAAGAACGCTTTTACTTGGTTTACAACTCTCCCCCCCAATTCGATCCATCATTGGACCCAGTTGGAAAGATTGTTCCATGAACAATTCTACATGGGGCAAACCAAGATAAGCCTGAAAGAACTGGCCAGTGTGAAGAGACGTTTCACTGAACCTATAGACGAATATCTGAATAGGTTTAGGTTGCTCAAGGCGAGATGTTTTACACAAGTTCCAGAACATGAGTTGGTCGAAATAGCCGCAGGCGGTTTAGAATATTCCATTAGGAAGAAGCTAGACACCCAGTACCTAAGAGACATGGCCCAACTGGCCGATAGAGTTCGACAGGTCGAACGCCTCAAAGCTGAAAAAGCTAAGGCAACGAAAACTCACAAGAGAGAGAGGATAGCGTACGTTGAGATGGATGACGAAGATCTAGAATCCTTCGACGATACTTTAACTGTCGAAGAAGGAGAAGTCGATTTAGCAGAACTAAAACAAGGGCCACCATACTCTTGTAAACTGTTAGTCCCCTCAAATGGGAAAAATCCCATTGGTCCAGAAAGGACCAACGATAGGTTCCCAAAAAAGACTTATAGTTTTGACATCACAAAATGTGATGAAATATTCGACTTGCTAGTTAAAGATGGCCAAATGATAGTACCCCCAGGGGTAAAAGTGCCTCCTCTTGATCAAAGAAAGAAGAGAGGTTTTTGCAAATATCATAATTTTTTGGGCCATAAAACTTCTCAATGTTTTCTTTTCAGGAATCTTGTGCAAGACGCTATTGAAGAAGGGAGATTGAAGTTTGCCGACAAATCCCCCATGGCTGTCGACTCCAATCCATTGAAGGCTGAAGCCCACTATGCTGAACCCTCTGAGGTGAACATGATAGAGGCAACCAGGATCCAGTCGAAGAAGCCAGGAATTACCATGGTCGAAGTCTCAAAGGACCACATCAACATGCCAATCTTTGGCAGTTTTTCTGGAAATTTATCCAGGAAGACAATTGAAGCTGTCCAGAAAGCGGTCGAAAACCCGAAGTCGGAGACCGCTGAAGCACAAAAAACTGGATCAAAACCCAGTTCCCACTTGGCCACTGTTCAAGGCCAGACGGAGAATCTGGAGATACAAATGAAGCAGTTAACTCTTGCTAACAAAGATACAATGAATATCAACATGGTTGAACTTTCTGACCCAAAAGCATCAGAAGAGGCCATAAGGCAAGAGCAAGCTAATAAGACTGCTTTCCCTCGGGAAAACGAAAACTTGGCAGATTTTCTACAAAGATGCCAGAAAAAGAAATCAGAGGTGATGCTGTGTCCAAGATGCAGTTCGATCTTTGATAAAAAAGCTGCTGAGCACATTCAAGGCGTAAGAGCAGTGAATAAGAGAAGGGAGAATGCTGACCTTCGACATGATCCCAGAAGGGGTTCTAACCAAGACAAGAGGCCATTGACTTTTAGGCCTCCAACAAATGTGCCAGTAGACACTTGTTCAAAACCTCTGGCCGGAAAAGGCCAAGTGAGGAGAAATGGCATTCCTTCGATGTGCCAAGAGGTTCCTCTTTGACTCAAAAGAAAGAGCCTCAAGTTGCTGCACCTAAGGTTGCACAAGTGTCCAGCAACTACAAGGGTAAAAATCCTATGTCTCGATCTCAATGGAGGAGATATCAAAGGAGACGAAAAGCTGAAAGGGAGGCTGCCAACGAACCTAAGGCAGAAACTAGTTCGAATGTTCCTCAAAGGAAACAAAGGAAGCCTCTAGAGAGAGAGCCAGTAACCAACAGGCTAGTTTGGCCTAACCAAAGTGAAGTCGAAGACGAAGACGATGCTGAGTCCGACGATACTTTGGACATAATGGTGAATATCGTTTCAGTGCTGCCCAGAGAATTCAATCGACAGGTAGAAGTCGAAGCAAGTGACTGGGAAGTGGAGCAAGAAATGGCCAAACATAGGCCAGTGTGCTATTTTGTCATGGACAATGGCACTACTGAGGAACAAAATGGCTTCTTCGAGCCACCTACAGAGGCGATGAAAAATCACCTCAAGCCTTTATTCATAAGGGCTAAACTCGAAGAAACTACTGTGAATAAAATATTGGTCGATTGTGGGGCAACCATCAATATTATCCCTCACTCTATGCTAAGGAAAATTGGCAAAAGGGATGAGGAAATTAAGCCTCACAACATGGTCTTGTCGAACTATGAGGGCGGCATAGGGACCACCATGGGAGTGATCCAGCTAGACATCAAAGTAGGGTCGATCCTTCGACCAACGATGTTCATGGTCATATCGGCCAAACCTAACTACAATCTTTTGTTAGGCCGTGAATGGATTCATGGTGTTGGCGTTGTGCCTTCATCAATGCACCAAAGGCTGCTGCTATGGCGTCCAGATGGGATGGTCGAAAACATAGAGGCAGATCAAAGCTACTACCTTGGCGAAGTGAATCACTTGGGTGTGGCAGATTTCGACAAAAACTTGGCTCACATAGGGCCATGTCCAACACCTGACTTCGACATGGCGCCAGCGCCAAACACTTTTTGTTCCCTATACCTGCATCCTGAGCATGGTTTCCAATGGGACAGAGAAGACTTGTCCCACATAGACTTCAGTGGGTTAACTGATATCCAACCAACTGGTTGGGGAAGTGAATTCAGTGATAATGACTGAGTCACTATCTTTGAAGCGAATTTCGGCTTATGTAGTCGAAACCAAGATGATAACGGCTCTCGAAGCCGAAGTAAAGTACATGGCCACACAGGCCAATGATCAACAATTATCTGCTGTAGGCCCAGGAAAGGATTTCGATCCAAAACCTCCTGATATCATGCTAGAGGAAATGCAGGAACAGAGGCTCGACGCCATCTATGACGATGAGCCTTTGGGCTTCGAAAAGGATCCCTTGGCGAACAACATTAAAATGTTAGCACAAGACCCTTTAGAAGAAATCAACTTAGGCGAAGGATCAGAGAAAAGGCCAACTTACATCAGCGCCAAAATCGATCCAGAACTTAGGTTGGAAGTAATCCAATTGCTGAAAGAGTTTAAAGACTGTTTTGCATGGGATTATGACGAAATGCCTGGTCTCGACAGAGGATTGGTAGAACTTCAGTTGCCAATCAAACCTGGGAAGAAGCCAATCAAGCAAAATCCAAGGCGCTTCGCTCCTGAAATACTGTCGAAGATCAAAACGGAGGTCGAAAGACTTCTGAAATGCAAATTCATCCGTGTTACAAGGTATGTCGAATGGATTGCAAATATTGTGCCAGTAATTAAGAAAAATGGTACGTTAAGGGTGTGCATAGATTTCAGATATTTGAATGCTGCCACCCCCAAAGATGAATATCCTATGCCTGTGGCGGAAATGCTAGTCGATTCTGCCGCTGGCTATGAATACCTGAGTATGCTCGATGGTTATTCAGGATATAATCAAATATTCATTGCTGAAGAGGATGTGTCGAAAACAGCTTTTCGATGCCCTGGGGCCTTAGGCACTTACGAATGGGTAGTGATGCCTTTTGGCCTAAAGAACGCTGGGGCAACGTACCAGCGAGCAATGAATACTATCTTCCATGATTTTATTAACACTTTTATGCAAGTTTATATTGATGATATTGTTATAAAATCTGTTTCCAGGAAGAATCACATTGACCACCTTCGACAATCATTCGAAAGAATGAGAGAACATGGTCTGAAGATGAACCCTTTGAAGTGTGCGTTCTGCGTGAAAGCTGGAGATTTCTTAGGCTTAGTTGTCCACAAGAAAGGAATCGAAATCAACCAGAACAAGACGAAGGCAATTCTGGAAGCGACAGCGCCGTCGAATAAGAAGGAATTGCAATCTCTCTTAGGCAAGATAAATTTCTTAAGGAGGTTTATATCTAATCTAAGTGGGAAAGCTCAGGCCTTTTCACCCTTACTTCGACTGAATAAAGAGGGGTTCGAATGGGGGCAAGAGCAACAAGAAGCCTTCGACAAAATCAAAGGGTACCTTACTAAGCCACCTATTTTGGTGCCTCCTTGTAGCAATAGGAGTATGAGATTGTACATAGCTGCATCCGACAAAACTCTGGGAAGCATGTTAGCCCAAGAGGATGAGAATGGAGTCGAAAGACCCATTTATTATCTCAGTAGAGTTTTGAATGATGCAGAAACTAGATATAGCGAAGTTGAAAAATTGTGTCTATGTCTGTATTTCTCTTGTACAAAACTCAAGCAATATATAAAACCAGTTGATGTTTATGTTTCGTCTCATTTTGATGTTTTCAAATATATGTTGTCGAAACCTATCTTGCATGGTCGAATTGGCAAGTGGGCATTAGCATTAACTGAATACTCCTTGACCTTTATGCCTCTTAAGGCAGTAAAAGGACAAGTGGTGGCAGACTTTATAGTCGACCACTCAATTCAAGTTGAGGATATTAATTATGTGGAGATAGAGCCTTGGAAATTCTACTTCGATGGTTCCAGCCATAAAGATGGAACAGGGGTAGGAGTCTTGATTATTTCTCCAGATAAAATTCCAACAACATTCAAGTACAAAATATCAGGTTCTTGTTCGAACAATGAGGCTGAGTATGAAGCTCTAATTACTGGCCTTGAGATATTGTTGGAATTGGGGGCAACTCGAGTCGAAATAATGGGAGACTCAGAGTTAGTCATTAAGCAAGTCACAAAGGAATATAAATGCATAAGAGAAAATCTCATTATGTACTTTGTGATAGCAAATCGTTTATTGAAAAAATTTGAAGCGGTCAATATTCGACACATACCCAGAGTCGAAAATCAAATAGCCAATGACTTGGCACAAATTGCATCTGGGTATAAGATTTCAAAAACGAGATTACAAAGAGCAATCGAAGTTCGAGAAAAGATAAAAGCAACTTGTCTATCACCAACAGACTTGGAATCGACGAGACTAGGATATGCTGATCAAAGGAACTTCGAAATTTCGTTCATAGATAATTTGTCAGAGCAAGATTGGAGGAAACCCATTGTGGACTATCTTCAAAATCCAGGAGCTTCGACAGAACGAAAAACAAAATACAGGGCGTTGAGTTATGTACTCATGGGTAACGAGTTATTCAAGAAGACGCCTGAAGGGGTGTTGCTGAAATGTTTAAGTGAAACTGAAGCATACATAGCCCTTTCGACTACGCATGTTGGGGCATGTGGGGCTCACCAAGCAGGCCATAAGATGAAATGGTTGTTGTTTCGACAAGGACTATATTGGACCACTATGCTGAAAGATTGTGTTGAGTTCGCCAAAGGTTGTCAAGAGTGTCAAGTTCATACAGGCATCCAGCATGTACCAGCAAGCGAACTTCACTCGATAGTGAAGCCTTGGCCCTTTAGAGGATGGGCGTTGGATCTCATTGTAGAGATTCGACCAGCATCATCAAAGAGTCAGAAATACATATTGGTAGGCATTGATTATTTTACTAAGTGGATCGAAGCTGTCCCTTTAGTCAATGTAGACCAAGAAAATGTCATTGAATTTATTCAAAAGAACATTATATTTAGGTATGGAATCCCTGAGACGATAACAACTGATCAAGGGTCAGTTTTCACTGGTCAAAAGATGCAGGAATTTGCTCAGGAAACAGGTTTCAAACTCCTAACATCAACGCCTTATTATGCACAGGCGAATGGTCAAGTCGAAGCAGCTAACAAAGTGGTGATTGGCTTGATAAAGAAACATGTTGGGAAGAAACCAAAGAATTGGCATAAGACGTTAGACCAGATTTTATGGGCTTGTCGAACGTCCCCAAAAGAAGCCACTGGTACAACACCGTATAGGCTAACTTTTGGCCATGATGCAGTGTTGCCAGCAGAGATTTGTCTTCAATCTGCAAGGGTTCAGAGGCATTATGATATTCCTTCGGAAGTCTATTGGAACATGATGTTAGACGAACTGGTGGATTTAGACGAAGAGAGATTACGCGCTCTCGACCTACTCAGGCTTCAGAAGAAAAGAGTAGAAGACTCTTATAATAGAAAGGTTAAACCTAAGGTATTTTTGCCTGAAGAGTTAGTTTGGAAGGTAATTCTTCCCATGGATCGAAGGGATCGAAGCATGGGGAAATGGTCACCCAAATGGGAAGGACCCTTCAGAGTTATCCAAACTTTTTCTGGTGGAGCCTATGAAGTCGAAGAGTTAGGTGGAGATAAAAGGCTCTTGAGAGTAAATGGTAAATATTTGAAGAAATACAAACCTATACTTCAAGAGATAAAAATAAAATAATAAAAGAACAAGACTAAATTAACCATAAAAATGCCAAAATGGAAATTTTATAAATTTTTAGCCAAGATGGCAATTGTTGTAGAATATGGATTACAAAATATGGTTACAAAAGAGAATCAATCAAAAGGGAAGAGAGTCCTTGAATCGAAGATACTTGGCTTGCTGCAGCTCCAACCTTTTCTTGCACCAGGCGTTTTCCTGCACTAGCTTGGCAATCTGAGTGTCGAGGCTTTGGGCCCTCTCAGCGAATTCCAGGCCTTGTTTGATCTCAGTTTGGCTCTCGGTGTCTGAGATGGTCGAAAGAAGTTCCTCCTTGCGTGCAGTATTGGCGTTTATCTTCGCCTCTATTTCTTCGATGTGTGCCCGGAAGGAAGCGTTCTCTCGATCAATGGCATCGACTTCTTCCTGCGTAGATGCTTTTTGTTTCGACAACTCCGCAATTCGAGAAGTCGAATCCGAGACAGCAGTCCACGCAGAGGAGCTTTTGCCATACAACACCTCAAGCTGACTGTTAAACCCCCTTTGGCGCCTGTAATCTGCTGAGACTTGATCAATCATAGAGTGTAACTCCATGATCAAGCTTGAAACTTCTGGGGCTACAGCTTCAAAGTCGACAGCATTCAAGACTTCCTTCAAGCATGATGGAGCAGTGGGGTCCCCCTCTAAAGTCTTCATCAAGTCCCTCTTGAAGAACTGGGCCTTAACCTTCGCCAAAGCATCATCAAGGGGAGAAGTTTCAGTAGACTTCCCCGACAGGGTAGGAATCTCCTGACTAGCATCAGATGAACTTTTGCTCTCGATGATGGCGTTGAGATAGCTAACAGGGTCAGTTTGTTTCAAAAGTTCCAAATCCTCTTTAGACCTGTGCTTTGTTGAGGTAACCCTTGCAACAGCATTATCTTGGGTTTGAGGTTGTTGAGTGTTAGGTGCCTCGACTTGCTGCTCTTCGACTCGGACTGGGGCAGTACCAGCGTCAACTTGTGGCTCGTCGCTAGCATCACCTTGGTGCTCTTCGCTAGCATCACCCTGGTGCCCTTCGACAGTATCACCTTGGTTATCTTCGTTAGCAGCACCTTGATTTTCTTCGCCAGCATTGCCCTGGTCCCTTTCTTCATGATTCTCTTCTGACAGATCCACCACCTGAACCGCTTCTGGCTGTGGTTCCTCCGTTTGAGGCTCCTCCGCTGGTTTTTCTACTGTTTCAGCATTGGCCTCATTCTCAGTATGGGCTTCGTCATTTCCCAAGCCTTTTTCCTGAGGCCTGCTAAGTTCAGCAGATTCCAGCGTTTCAGAGGTCCTTGGCGGAGAACTTTCAGTAGTGTCCTGAAAAAGGAAAGAAGACAAATCTTCAGAGATCGAAAGAGACACAATCGAATATGGGTATCTATACCTAAATTATAAAAGGGTCTAAGAGATTACCTGTGGATTAACTTCATCCCCAGGGCTGGAATTGTCGCTTTCGACAGGCTTGTTAAGAAGAATGTTTAGTTCCTCCTCAGTTGGCTCCTCAATGATCACTGGAGGTGGCCTAGGCTTTCTCACAGCAACCTTTATTCTGACGGTTCGACCTTCAGGAGCAGGAGCAGGAACAGAAGCATCCTTCGTCAACTTTCGCCTTTTTAAGGGGGCAGGAGGAGAATCGCTTTCTTCATCGCTCCCAGATTCGACCACCAGTGCTGGCCGTTTCTTGGGCGAAGGTGCCTAGAAAACCAATGGGAATTCGATTTAATAATTGCATCGAAAGTCAAGAATCGAAAGCCAGGAAAAAATAATGAAAGTCTGGTTACCGATATAGAAGGCTTCTTCGAAGAGCCTTCCCCCTGTTGGTTGCTCGTGGTCTTCGCCGGCGCTGTAGTCTTCGCCGGCGGTGGAGGTTTTGTTGAAGGGCCTCCTCCCTGTTGGCTTTCTGTAGCCTTTTTGGCTACAGGCTTTCGAACAACTGAAAGCAAATAAAAAGTTAACAGGCTAGCAGTCGAAGAGAAAGACAAAAAGTAATGTGAGAGCGTGAACTTACATTTCTTTATTTTGTCCAACACAAGGACAAAAGACTTCTGCAACTCATCCATGAAATCCTTCTCGTCGAAGAAGTACTCAGCATAATAGCTTTTCCACCACTCCTCGAAGGATGGTGAGCAAAGGAAATTGAGCTGGTAGTCAAACAGCGAGAGGATTGTTCGACCAGCATATCTTCCGATATGCTTAATGGCCGCTTCTTCGGTGTAATCATTGCAGAAGTACATCATGGACTTCTCTCTTTGAAAAATCGGAGAAGGTAGGGTTTGGATAATACCAAACTGGCGAGATACCAGGTTTGGTTGGTATGCAATCAGACTCAAATGAGTCTTAGAGCTCTTGAATCGAAGAGGCATGATCCTTGGTGTAAGGAATGCCTCCCACAGTATTGTATGTTCATCGACATTGGGACCACTCGACGTCCTTGGATGTGGCCTTGTGAACCATGCTGGGCCTACCTGTCGTCGAGCAAATGGAGCCATAGTTGAAACAAATTCCTTCCTTCGAGCGAACATCAGAACGAAGTTGGTGAAGGTTTGCTGAAACTCCAGTCCATCTTCCATAGGTGTCAACAGAGCCAGCCTGGTTCCTTCGACGCGTCTGTTAGCTATTGCTGGAGCTTGCTCATTTATCTGAACCTTCTTAGGTAAGAAAGATTCGAAAGTGGCGTTGAGCCACAGTTGGAGCAGCCAAAAAGGCCCAGCAAGTAGCAAACTGGCCCTGTCCTCGATATGTTTTAGAAGAGTTGCCCCATTGCTGATCGAATCATAGAGGCTAGCCAGAATCAGTTCTGCCAAACAGATGTTTTGGCGATGATGCAGTTGAGTAGCAAGAGTGACCATCTTTTTGGTCACCTGTAAAGACTTCGAGCAAAATACAAAGCGAGTCAGCCATAAGGCTAGAAACGCTATGTGTTCGACATCCGACACAGCATCTGTCGACCTGTCATGATAATGGTTGATGAAAGTGGTGTATGTTGGTTTGGTCTCAGAGAAGCCAATTTGGTCCTCCGACATCTCCTTCGGATCGAAGTAATCCCCGGTGGGTCGAAGGCCAGTAATAGCGGCCACATCGAAGAGTGTGGGGGTTAGCATCCCACAGGGGAGATGGAAAGTAAAATGAGAGTAGTCCCAGAACAACAGCGAAGCTATTAGCATCTCCGGGGAGTAGTTTAAACCTGTCTTCGACAGCATCACTAGGTCGAAGATTCCCATATCCTTCCAGATCGAAGTTTGGTGCTTCTCCATCTTTACTAGCCAAGCAACGTAATCTGGGGTAAGGTTAGGGCAAGACCTGAAGGCCCTAACACCTCTGTTGAAGAAGCGGAGGTCGATTTTTTCATGTGCAGGGTCTTCATTGTCTTCTGCGTCTTTCTTGGCGCATGCGACTGGTTTGAGTTTCTCGACTATCGGGAAATAGCTCTTGATCTTCAGAGCCTCAGAGATACTTGGATTCATGGGGCCAGACATTGCAAAGATCTGGTTGGAGTATCCAACCGGGATCATCAAGTGGCGCGAGTAAGCATCGCGAACGGCGATGTCAGAGGGTTCAGGAACCCTTCGTTTGCCTGTAGAATTTACTACCGGAGCAGTGACGAAAACCTTGGGTTTAGCATGTTCAGTTGGTGCGTTAGCACTAGGAGCAGTAGAACCATATGCCATGGATTAGGGTTGAGTTTGAAGATGAAGTGAAAAAGGAAGAGTTTCTGCAAAGATAACAAGCTTGTATGAAAACAGGGAAGTTTGAAAGGCTAGATGGCGTAAAAAGTCCCACAATGGGGTGCTTACTGCTATTTATAGTAGTGGGGAAAAATCCCCAATAACGAGGACATTAAATGTCATTTAATGCTGCAGGAGTTAGTGGGACGCGTGGCAGTCCCCTGTTGTTTTGGCCGTTTCTGCAGAAATAGAGGGACGCAGCATGCGTCCTCGTTTTTGAGAATTGTCATAATGACAAATTCTGAAATGACGTTTGGTACTGCACGCCGTACTGAAAGTGACGTCCTAGGTACGGAACAATGATGGCTTTCTTGGGATTGCCAATAGTTGGTAGAAAACAACAAAAAGTGCACAAGTTAATTTGTGACTAAGCGTGGAAAGACAAGTGTCGAATGGCGTTTCAAAGAATGCCTTTTTCTGTCAGAGTCGAAATAAGGCATTCTTGGGGGGCAATTTGTTGGCTCCTAAATTCGACACCTTTGTTTTGTTGATGTCAGCCATTAAAGCTGAAAGATGTTTTCGACTGGCTAAGTCTGTCGAAATGCCCGTCGAAAGATGGGAAAGTACTTAGAAGATTTCTTCCAAGGAAGAAGGCTGGTTGCCTTCAACGTCGAAGGAATTTCTCATCGAAGATGTCTCTTGACGAAAGTGTTCGATGGTTCAGAGTGGAGCAGTTTGAAATTCAAGCTTTTGGAGGGAAAACGGTTTCCAGCAGTTACTACGTGCAAACGTGCAAGGATCTGGAGCATCGAACGTGGAGAACGTGCCAAGTGGATTGATCTCGAAGCAGTGTAACTGCCTGACGGTTACTTGGGATGTTTTAGTATAAATAGGAGTAGACATGTAGTTTCTCGCGTGTGTTCACAATTCTATACAAAGTCACTCATATAGATTCGAGTACCCAGCGTGTGAGAAAGAATTGTTGAGAAATGTATGTGTGAAACACCAATTTTATTAATCAAAGTCATTTACTTTTCCAGAAATTTACTTGCTTTCCTCTTTAAATTCCTGTCGAAACCTTTTACTTTAAGCCTTGTTTATTTTACCAAGTTTTTCCTTCTTGCAATTTACTTGAAACCTTTTATTTAAAGCCTTATCCAACTTAATCAAACTTCAAAATCAACCTATGTCCTAGGATCAATCTGATCGATCCTGCGAGTAACCAAATAAGTAACCATTTGGAGGATCAGCGGTTGTTTACCAAAACCCAAGGTAAACAAATTGGCACACCTGGTGGGACGTTGTGTTGATTGTTGAAAATAATCTCATCTTTTCGAGTTGTATGTTATTGAGAAGTGGTAGAATATACACTAACGATAACAATACTGCCAGAAGAAGGGAAGAGATGGCGAATCCGCCAAACACTAACGAAATCCCGCAAACGAGTGTGGGAGCAACGGTTAATATGACCGTAAGTGAAGCGACAAATGTTGGTTCGACACCAGCAGTATCGGTCACAACCACGGGGCCAATAACTTTGTTAACAGGCCCCAGGATGCCTTTGGGAACTCCCCCACCAAGGGGAAATTTAGGCACAAGGCCTTTCGTTCCCCCAGGATTCATTCCACTCTATGGTATGCCAACTTCTGAAGTGGCAAGCCTGACGAATGTTGCGTCCACTTTTTCAGACCCTTTTGTGAGTGCCTCTTCGCCACTCCAAGGCTCTGGAGTAGGCATGGGGAATAGAAATAGGACCCAACTCTTAGGAGGAACGTCCCAAGTAGCCCATGGCCTTACAAATGCCTCGACAGCAGTCTTGAGGCAACAAATGGACGAAAGCAACCATGATATGGTGCAAATGTTGGCACAAACTTTGAGTACAGTGCTAAACCCTCTAATACAAAACACCACTCAATCGAATCAGCAAGTTACAGCGCAAATGACGCGTTTGGATGACTTCTTTGGAGTACCCCCACCTATTCGACAGCCCCAAAGGGCGCAAATAAGGGGAAATCAGGGGATATTTTTAGAGGAAGAAACCACCATTAACCAGGCTCAACAGCCTGTCGAAGAAAACCTTAGGGCACGATTGGAACAACCTGTCGAGGAACCTAGGGTAATAACCCCAGAGGTAAGGTTAGTTAACAGAAACCAAAATGCTGACGAAGTGGTTCAGCATATCCAATACCAAAACATGGGTTTGGAAAACAATCTGGCAACCATGATTGAAAGGATCATGACTCAGAATGGGATGAACATGGGCTTTCGAAGGCCCAACTTTACATCTCCATTGTCAGAATATGTGTTACAAACGGACTTACTTCCTAGATGCAAAGTCCCCAAATTTACCAAGTTCTCTGGGGACACGACAGAATCTACTGTCGAGCATGTGGCGAGATATTTGATCGAAGCAGGAGATATTTCGAATAACGAAAACCTAAGGATCAAGTACTTCCCAAGTTCTTTGACCAAGAACGCTTTTACTTGGTTTACAACTCTCCCCCCCAATTCGATCCATCATTGGACCCAGTTGGAAAGATTGTTCCATGAACAATTCTACATGGGGCAAACCAAGATAAGCCTGAAAGAACTGGCCAGTGTGAAGAGACGTTTCACTGAACCTATAGACGAATATCTGAATAGGTTTAGGTTGCTCAAGGCGAGATGTTTTACACAAGTTCCAGAACATGAGTTGGTCGAAATAGCCGCAGGCGGTTTAGAATATTCCATTAGGAAGAAGCTAGACACCCAGTACCTAAGAGACATGGCCCAACTGGCCGATAGAGTTCGACAGGTCGAACGCCTCAAAGCTGAAAAAGCTAAGGCAACGAAAACTCACAAGAGAGAGAGGATAGCGTACGTTGAGATGGATGACGAAGATCTAGAATCCTTCGACGATACTTTAACTGTCGAAGAAGGAGAAGTCGATTTAGCAGAACTAAAACAAGGGCCACCATACTCTTGTAAACTGTTAGTCCCCTCAAATGGGAAAAATCCCATTGGTCCAGAAAGGACCAACGATAGGTTCCCAAAAAAGACTTATAGTTTTGACATCACAAAATGTGATGAAATATTCGACTTGCTAGTTAAAGATGGCCAAATGATAGTACCCCCAGGGGTAAAAGTGCCTCCTCTTGATCAAAGAAAGAAGAGAGGTTTTTGCAAATATCATAATTTTTTGGGCCATAAAACTTCTCAATGTTTTCTTTTCAGGAATCTTGTGCAAGACGCTATTGAAGAAGGGAGATTGAACGTTCCTTAATGAACCTGCATGGGATCCTATCTAAATCTGCAGTGTTGAATCTCACGAACACATTAAATAAAATCATAAAATGCAAATAAAGCCAATATATGAAGAAATTTAATGTTTAGGCACAATATGACATGTATGAATGATTATACCCTTTTGATCATGGAGATCAAATCAATCTTACCCTTACTGGAAAATTAGTGACCTGAATGCTTTTATGCCTTACTGGAAAATTAGGATCATGGAGATCAAGCCAGCCTTATCCTTACTGAAGAAGTAGTGAGGTGTTGGTTTGTAACTGTGATGGTTTGTTTGTAGTGAGAGAGGGATTTGTAATAAGGATTTCAAGGTTTTAGGGTTCTTGAAAGAATTTGATATTCTAACAGTGTTGTGGCAAGGTTTTTTCTCTCTTCTTTTCTCCTCTTTTTCTCCTATTTTTCTCCTCTCTGGTTTGTGTGAAAAGAAGGTGATTATATAATGGAAATTAGGGTAAAGAAAATGGGCTTTGAATGTGCAATTGGGCCTCCAATGTTCACTTGAATTCGTCACTTTCCAGGCTAAATCGCAGGGACTTAAGTGCAATTTTTGAAGTTGAAATGTGAAAACAAAATGTAGCCGACATCGATAGCTAACTCCTGTCCGAAAATCGGCTCAATCGGATAAACGGTGAATTAGTTATGAATTTTTGAAGTTTCAGCTCAGACAAACTTATTTTGGGCTCCAGTGTCGACTCTGACACGTTCTTCAATAAAAAACTGGTATTGATCGGAGTATAATCCGGTCTCGACTTTTGAAGCAAAGTTGTAGATCTACAAGTCAGGGACCTTGTGTAAAAATATAAGCCCAATCCGATAAAAATTGACCGAGTTATGAATTTTCGAAGTTTCGGCCCAGATGAAATAATATTCAGCATTCAGGATTTTTAGCGTGTCACGCACTCTGAGCAAAAAACGAAGGCCTTTTGAATACCGTTTGAACTCAATACCTTCTGTGAAAATGTAGCCAACTCAATTTGTGAAATTGTGGCGCCAAAACCAGCTCGATACGATGAAAATCGACCAAGTTATGATTTTTTGAACATGACGCAAATAAACTTCTGTCACAAATTTTCTGCACGAAAATACCTGATAAATCCACATTTTTGAAGACCTTCTGATCGAAATTGGCTTCCAGCCGTGAGAGATGAAAACGTAGATAATGTCAAGACGGAATTTTGGCCACCGGAACGGGTTCAAAACGAGTCACGATCTTCAAGTTATGAATTTTTTAGCGCGTAAAAACTGCACTTTCAGCACACTTTTTCACTATATTTCTTCAAGAAAACTCACACATTCGGATACCTTCTTTAAAGAATTGACTCTTGAGCCGAACCTGAATTTGAGAATATGTTATCAGAGATATCTTGGCGAAAGAACACCTGAATATAACGCGCCGGGTTGGACTTGTGAATTTTCTTGAAATGTTTTGAGAAATATGGGAGGGCAAATTTTGGGGTACAACAGTTGCCCCTGTTCAATCTTCTTAGACCTGAGGATGTAGATTGGCTGACGTGCCTTTCATAATCCGAAGGTGGAAGATGATTGGACACTAGAGTGCTCAGAAATTTGCGCTCACATAGTAGTGTGATGGTGGGAATGGGCTTATAGATGCCATTTGGAGATTGGATGAATAGGATGATGGGCTTATAGATGCCATGCTAAGAGATGATGGAAGGTGGATGGGCTTATAGATGTCATCTGGATGTTGATCGCGTAAGAGATTCCTTAGCGAGAACTTGCGTACCTGCAAAAGAAAAAATGAGTACCTGGCATGTTACAGGAGCTGGTCTTCAAACTCTTTGCATAGATGTGTCCTGACTGGTTACAGGAGCTGGATCTGGAGCTTCAAAAGGTGGTGAATGAACCAGGGATGGTTACTACCTCAACAGGAACGGTGAGAGGACCTTGGATGATTACTACCTCAACAGTATCATTGGGAGAATTTGGGGACGATTACTACCTCCGCAGTAACGGGGAGAGAACCATATGCGACTTCAACCTCAACAGTATCATTGAGAGAATCTTGGGCGACTTCAACCTCAACAGTAATCATTGAGAGAATCTTGGGCGACTTCAACCTCAACAGTAATTATTGAGAGAATCTTGGATATCTTCTACTTCAACAGTAACGCTGAGAGAATCTTGGGGGTGATTACTACCTCCGCAGTAACGGGGAGAGAACCTGGGGATGAGTATCAGAAGGTAGCCATATCTGGTTCACATCTGAACTATATCTAGAAGGAAATCTGGAAGAAGTATCAGAACGTCGCCATATCTGGTTCACATCTGAACTATATCTTAGAAGGAAATCTGGAAGAAGTATCAGAATGTCGCCATATCTGGTTCACATCTGAACTATATCTAGAAGGAAATCTGGAAGAAGTATCAGAACGTTGCCATATCTGGTTCACATCTGAACTATATCTAGAAGAAAATCTGGAAGAAGTATCAGAACGTCGCCATATCTGGTTCACATCTGAACTATATCTAGAAGGAAAATCTGGAAGAAGTATCAGAACGTTGCCATATCTGGTTCACATCTGAACTATATCTAGAAGGAAAATCTGGAAGAAGTATCAGAACGTTGCCATATCTGGTTCACATCTGAACTATATCTAGAAGAAAATCTGGAAGAAGTATCAGAACGTTGCCATATCTGGTTCACATCTGAACTATATCTAGAAGGAGTCGCGATAGTTGATAGTAATCATCTTTGTATTGACCTTTCCTGAAAAGGTAAAGCATTAGTTGTATGCAAGATCATGATGCGTGAACTGCATGATTTCAAGATGTCCTCAAAATTGATGAGATTCGTGTAGTATGATGCATATGCATGCTATAATGTATGAAGATGTAATGTTCATGAATGTATTTTTGTCTAAGAAAATAAATCCTTGACGGGTGCCGGGAGCTTATCCTGGGCTGATGTTGCAAGAATACCGGTAGGAGAAGATGACCCCGTTGGGGAATAAACTTGGCAAATAAATTACTCTGCGGGGAGTGAACTCTGTGGGGAAAGAGAGGTACTTCACTGAGGTTTGATGATAACTCCGCTGGGGATACCATTGTTGTGTTGGAAGTGTTGATAAACCTCGCTGGGGATAAGAAGACTTCGCCGAGGACGATCTCTCCGTGGCTTTTGGCTGAGGATAACCCAGTTATATCCTGGTAAGGAAATAACTCTTTGAATAAAACCGGGAGACGCGTGTTCGTGCTCTGTGAGGGATAAGCTTCCAGAATCTACTAGGGATAAGCTTACTGCTTGGGGAGATGGATTCCAACTTTCTTGGGGAAACTGGATTGGATTCTCCTGGGGAAATTTTGAACTGTACCGGGGAAGTGACTCCGCTGAATGTTTGATATACCGCCGGGGAACAATCTTTAGACCAAAACTACCGGGGATGCTTGTTAAGAATGCATGTATATTGCTGGGGAATGTTGAGATCTGCTGGGGATACCCAACTTCCTTAAGGTCGATAGTATAACTTTGCTTGGGGAGAGTGCACTGACTTGCTGACTCACTCTCTGGGGAATTAAGATATCTGGTTATGTTCTTCGGCTGAATCTACCTTGATACCTTGGAGGACAGAACAATTAGATTGCTTAGACAACCCTTTATTGCCCCTGTTTCTATGGGAGAAGGAAGACCTGTGAGGTGCTGATAGTTGTTGATGGACAGACCTACTTCTGGTCGGCAAGTGACAAGATGACGGGACATAGTCGTACGCTTTTAATCCCTAACTTTTGCCTGGACCGCCCTTTCAGGTTTTCAGTCCACCGGAATACCCTTTTTTGCCCAAGCCGCCTTTTTAGGTTTTCGACTTGCCGGGTGTACAGATTTTTTCATTTCATCCCTCATTTTGCCCGAACCCTTTTGGTTCGCCGGGAAGCCCTTACTTTTGCCTCGGTATGTCAACCTAGCGGGTCTTTGATTGTGCGTAGTATTTTTTCGACTATGTCCACGCTCTTGGAATGTAGGGAGTTGCCCCTGTCAGAAATGTTGTCGTGCGACCAGAAGGTGTTTGATCAGGCAAGATTCGTTGTTGGAATGCCCCAAGTGACTCAGGCGGAGGTTTGCCCCAGGCTATTTGGCCTTTGAGAGATTCTCCGAATCTTGATTGGATTACCCCAGATGATGGACCCTGCTCATGCCATGCCCCTTGATTGGAAGTACTTCTGTTTATTAGGCATTCGTCGTGCGAATTTCTATGCTGTTCAAACAAAAAGTCATATGCAAACAAAGTTATGTTAAAAATGCAAAGCTTATGTCTGTCTTGAAGATTTTTTTGAAAATGCATTCTTTTTTCATAAAACAAGTGAATATTTGTAAACGTGATGTCAACTCCGTATTTACCGTAGGCCTTCAGGAGTCAGGATACCTTTCGTAACAGTATGCTTTCGAACTAACCCATGCTTCAGCTAGGACTTTTAAGGGTTATAACGTGGCTTGGTTCACGGTTTAAGAAACAAAGGATAAAGGCTCAAATTATTTATACCCACCCGCTCTTCGTGATGTTCTCCAAACCTAAACTCAGTTGATCATACGTTAGACCTCGTTTGAGTCTTTGTCCTGATATTCCAATGATGGTTCGGATTTTGGCAATTTATTTGAATAGGCAGTCATTTCCCCCTTTTTTGTTGTGAGGGTTTGTAGGACCTCTTTTTTTTGATTTTATTATCCCTAAATTTTGCCTGAACTGTTTCTTTCGTGATTACAGTCAGCGGGATGCCCCAGTTTTGTAAGTCTCCTTCATAGGTTTTGACTTATTGGGTTTTCATTTTTGAGATATAATGACTGCCTTTCTTTATTGATTATTCGGAACCATCATTGTCTTTCTTTGTTTTGTAAGGACCTTCTTGGTGCCATTTGTCATGCACCTGGATCAACTGAGAGAACTACCCTGCCCCAGGTTATGATAAAGGGTTTTAATTTTCGAAAAGAAAAACTCCTACTTCTTTGGCTCAGAGGGGTTGACAAGGGATTATCATCCTTATAACTCCAGTGTTTAGGAATTGAAACAATGCCTGTACCTCATCAGCGGGGTCTGTTCAAAAGCATACTGTAAAGATCGTGGTATCGTTTTCGTCATCCTCCCTCAAGAGGTTTAGAATTATTAATTGTGAGTTGACATCAGAAAAAATATGAAAATAATTTGCATATAGTGAATACGAATATGTTACTTCAAAACAGACATATGCGATGCATCAATGAAATAACAATGTTTAACATGAGTAAATGTTTGAACAAAAGAAAATTGCAACTTGAAAATCCTAATGAACAAAAGTCTTTTCATCTCAGGGCTTGTTACTTCAAATGGTGAGTCTTGGAGGGATGGTAGAAAAACTCAGCCTGACCATCTTGTGTGAACTCCAATGCTCCTTCATCAATTAGGTCTTGGATTTTGTTCTTCGGAGCCCAACACTCATTTGTATCATGTCCTGGACTGGCAGAGTGGTAGGCACACCTTTTGTTGGGATCATAGATAGGAGATGTTGTGTTGGGGTTCCGGGGATGAGCCCTTAATGTGATCAGATTCAATCTTAACAGGCGTTGTAGAGCTTGAAACAGTGACATGTTGAGCTGGGTGAATTGCCTCCTGGGCTTGTCTGGCTGAAGCTGGTGAGATTGATGCTGAATTTGTGATACTGGAGCCATTTGAGGAGCCCTCCCTTTACCTCCTTGTCTCAAAGGTGGTTGAATGATGACTGGCCCTTCAACCTTAGATGTTTGCCCCAGTCGGTTATTCTGAAGCAGTTGGTTGATGAGAACTCTGAGCTCTTCTTGTCTTTGAGCTAAACCTTGAATGGCAGTCCCCTGCCCCAGCATTTGGGCTTTCATTGCATCCATTTCAGCTTGCAGATGTTTCATCCGTTCGTCCTTAGCGCTGTTCCTGACCAAAGTCTCCATGAGAAGTGTCCTCAACTCCTCCTGCCCCTTGGATAAATTCAGGAGGATTTCCCCGAGCCGAGTCTCTTGAGCAAGAAGGTCCTGGTTATCTTGTTGGCAAGCCATTGCTGAAATAAACAGCGGAGAAGGTGAGCAACCTGTAGAGAAAGGGTACCTGTTATGCAATGATATGTATGATATGCATGCAATGTTTTCAAGGATCTCGCGGGGTAAACAAGAAAATTGTTAGAATTTGAACCCGGTAGCTTGATTGAAGGAACTTCCTGTTGTATAGAGTCCTTCTTCAAGGGTCAAAGGCTCACCATATCCAGTGGGTCATAGCCCCTGACAACCTTGGCTAGAGGAAAATAAATCCTCTTTGCCCCTTGTTAGACGTTTGATTTATCATGACCTGCATCACAAGCCCTTGAGATCCTTGAAATGGGTTAAGATGTATGCAATGGTATGATGTTATGGTATGCATGGGGTAATGTGAGTAAACCCTGTTATGAGTCCCCATCAAGGACTACAAACAAAACCTGCAAGAAACTAGTCTGCAAGAAACTCAGTACACTCTGTTATAAGCCCTAATTAAGGACTATAAACAAAACCTGCAAGAAACTCAATACACTCTGTTATGAGTCCTAATTAAGGACTATAAACAAAACCTGCAAGAAACTTAGTAACCCCTGTTATGAGTCCCAATTAAGGGCTAAAAACAAACCCTGCAAGTAGTTCATGTGTCAGATAACAAGCATGCAAGTAGTCAAGTACGAAGGCACACAAGTCACACAAGACAGCCCTTAGAGTTTAGGCCTGCATGGGGTCTGGGTATTACCCTCTTGAAGTTGGTGGGCTCAACCTGTCCTATTAGAAGTAACCGGGTTCTAAGGATCCCAATATCACTGGATTGCTTTCATTGTTCATCGTTTCGATTTAGCCACTGAACTGGCGACCGAAATATTCCAGGAAAGCAACCCTCAATTGAGTGTAGTATCGAGTATCAACCAACCTCGGACTGCACCAAAGTCAGTTATCTCACTACCCTAAAGAGGCCAAGATGGTTCAATTAAGGTTCCTAAGGTCTGTTGATGCTTCACGACACCACGCGGAGGCCCCGTACTCTCCTTGACTGAACTCAAGGGTTACCGGTACACACCAAAGTGCCACATCAATGTAGCAGACTGTTTCAACCATGTCGGTATACCCCGCACAGTTCCCTCACAGCCTTGTTGCTACTTTCTAAGAAGGTATCCCCCAGATCCGGGTTAGGATCTATAGAACTCCCGAGACAATACCCACAATAATAAAGCAAACAATTCAGACAATGGAAAACACAAGTGATCTTAGTCCTAAGGTACACCTCACTTTATAAATATCCCCAGCAGAGTCGCCAGTTCTGTGATCGGTGGATCTGGAACTGACTGTTTAACGCTGGTTCGCGAAATGTCGCGGAAGCAAGAGTCGCCACCGTCTTTTATTTTCTCCAAATGGAAAGGACAAAAGCACAGAAAAATTCCTTATAGAGATTGCTCTCGGTTCGGGAGGTAGATTTATAGAAAGGGAAGGTGTTAGCACCCTTTCTATCCATGGTTATCCATGGGCTCTTAGATACTTGCTCATTTGTGTTTTCAAAAATGGTTTGTTTGCTTTTCAACTGTGGGTTTTAAAAAGTTTCTTTGAAAATTTCAGTTCGACTCTTGTATCGGTCCTCAAGAGTGTTTGAAAAATGCTTTCGAAAGCTTTTTGAAAATGTGTTGGTGTGAAAAGTATTTTTGATTTGTTTTGTTTTGAATTAGAGCAAGTATCTACGAGAACCTACCTACCCTAAGGAATTCGTCTGTGTAAATGTCCTTTAAAGTAGTGTCATCCCACCATTGAGGGGTAGGTAGCACCACCGTTGGAGGTGTTCGGGTCAATTCGAGGTTCGGGACATGGTGATCACCAGAGCAATGGGAAGACACCTTAGAAGCTACCCTCATGCCAGGTTCCCGGATCATGAGGACTTACTAAGACATCCTCTACTCGACGATCACCTTTCGAGGCAAGGCAACAGTGAGGCGTACCCTAGGGGTGGTGTGTGATTTGTGTATCGTTTTCAGATATTTTTGTCTTATTCATGTCATGGGTGATCTACGCGTTATTTTTATTTCAGTCATTCATTCTTGCATGCAAATTTATTAACAGTTTAAAAGAGCGAGAAATTAAAAGTTCTAAACTATTACAAAGGCGCGGGTCCACATCGCCAAATTAAATCCAGGACCCGATTTGACGAAAATAAAGAAATAATGTGCGAGAAATATAAACTGTCCGAGTTACATGGCTTTGGGAGAATTACATCAATATTTAAAAGAAATAAAATAAAATGCGCGAATTGGATTAAAATTGAAAGCGAGGGCGTTGGACCCTTTTTAATGAAATTAAATTATTATTTACAAATTAATTAAATTAAAATAAAAAAGAAATTGTTTTTTGAGGTTTTTTGGTATTTATGATTTTTTATGAGAGAATTAAATGAATTTAAAACCTAGTTCTAGTTATTTTTAATTTATTAAGAAAAAGCATTAAAATTTAATCTAAAATTAACCTAATTAATTAATACAATTTTATTTACAAAAAAATAAGTAATTAATAATTAATTATTATAATGGTAAAAGAAAAGAAAAAGATAAAAAGTGATTAAAACCCTAATTCTATAATTTTTAAGTTTATGAAAAAAATGCCAAAATTAATCCTAAAATTAAAGAACTAAATTAATTAACAAGATTTATTTACAAAAATATTTAATAAGTAAATTAATTAACATATTCTTAGTTTTTTTGATTTTCTGGTTTTATATTATAAAAATTAATTTATGAAATTAAAGAAAACAATTAAAACAATTAAAAGAATAAAAAGGAAAATCAAATAAAAAAATAAAAATGATACAAACCATGGGGGTGTCTGGCCCTTTTTGGAGGTGAATTGGAGTGGTTTGGCCATTCTTTGGCCATTGGATTGGGTTTCATGGCCATTTGTGTTCTGGCTTCAACGTTCCTTAATGTCTGTCCCGCCATGTATTGGTGTCATGCATAAGTTGTTCTACTTTGGCCATTTGGCTTTTGGCTTTTGGCCATTTGCGTTTTTGGCATCAATGTTCCTTAATGAACCTGCATGGGATCCTATCTAAATCTGCAGTGTTGAATCTCACGAACACATTAAATAAAATCATAAAATGCAAATAAAGCCAATATATGAAGAAATTTAATGTTTAGGCACAATATGGCATGTATGAATGATTATACCCTTTTGATCATGGAGATCAAATCAATCTTACCCTTACTGGAAAATTAGTGACCTGAATGCTTTTATGCCTTACTGGAAAATTAGGATCATGGAGATCAAGCCAGCCTTATCCTTACTGAAGAAGTAGTGAGGTGTTGGTTTGTAACTGTGATGGTTTGTTTGTAGTGAGAGAGGGATTTGTAATAAGGATTTTAAGGTTTTAGGGTTCTTGAAAGAATTTGATATTCTAACAGTGTTGTGGCAAGGTTTTTTCTCTCTTCTTTTCTCCTCTTTTTCTCCTCTCTGGTTTGTGTGAAAAGAAGGTGATTATATAATGGAAATTAGGGTAAAGAAAATGGGCTTTGAATGTGCAATTGGGCCTCCAATGTTCACTTGAATTCGTCACTTTCCAGGCTAAATCGCAGGGACTTAAGTGCAATTTTTGAAGTTGAAATGTGAAAACAAAATGTAGCCGACATCGATAGCTAACTCCTGTCCGAAAATCGGCTCAATCGGATAAACGGTGAATTAGTTATGAATTTTTGAAGTTTCAGCTCAGACAAACTTATTTTGGGCTCCAGTGTCGACTCTGACACGTTCTTCAATAAAAAACTGGTATTGATCGGAGCATAATCCGGTCTCGACTTTTGAAGCAAAGTTGTAGATCTACAAGTCAGGGACCTTGTGTAAAAATATAAGCCCAATCCGATAAAAATTGACCGAGTTATGAATTTTCGAAGTTTCGGCCCAGATGAAATAATATTCAGCATTCAGGATTTTTAGCGTGTCACGCACTCTGAGCAAAAAACGAAGGCCTTTTGAATACCGTTTGAACTCAATACCTTCTGTGAAAATGTAGCCAACTCAATTTGTGAAATTTTGGCGCCTAAACCAGCTCGATACGATGAAAATCGACCAAGTTATGATTTTTTGAACATGACGCAAATAAACTTCTGTCACAAATTTTCTGCACGAAAATACCTGATAAATCCACATTTTTGAAGACCTTCTGATCGAAATTGGCTTCCAGCCGTGAGAGATGAAAACGTAGATAATGTCAAGACGGAATTTTGGCCACCGGAACGGGTTCAAAACGAGTCACGATCTTCAAGTTATGAATTTTTTAGCGCGTAAAAACTGCACTTTCAGCACACTTTTTCACTATATTTCTTCAAGAAAACTCACACATTCGGATACCTTCTTTAAAGAATTGACTCTTGAGCCGAACCTGAATTTGAGAATATGTTATCAGAGATATCTTGGCGAAAGAACACCTGAATATAACGCGCCGGGTTGGACTTGTGAATTTTCTTGAAATGTTTTGAGAAATATGGGAGGGCAAATTTTGGGGTACAACATACACCATTCAACATCCTGACATGCCTACATCCTGGGAAGAAATGCAGAAAAGCTGGATCTAACTCAAGGAAGAACGGAATTCTCTTGAAGCCAGTCTACATGCCAATGAGAAGAAGGTCTTGGAGCTCACCCGCCTACTGCACGAGGAAAAGACTCTCAACACTTACATAGCTCCAAAGAGAATGCGCAGTGTCTTTTGGGATTAATTTACTTTGTAATGTTTTGCCCATGAGGCCTTGATGTACTGAACAATTATTTCTTAATGATAACGTGTGTTCCTTTTTGTCTACAACAAATTTGAACTTTCGAACCCTTGAATGCATTGCATAAACAGCATATCATGCATCATGTGCATAACAGGTACTCTTTTCTTACAGGTTGCTTAATCTTCTTCATTGTTTATTTCAGCAGTCTCATCATGAATCCTGAATCATCTACTGAGAAATCCATCAAGGCCCTCCAGGCCCAAAACGCCCAGTTCCAAGAGTTGATCATGAGTTTACCCCAAGGTCAAGAGGAATTGAAGGCTCTGCTGGTCAAGAAGAAGAAGAAGAGAACTGTACTATTCAACACTGGCCGGAGGTTTGGCAACACACTGCAAAATGAGGTTGATCAAGCTGGTTCTTCTGTAGGGAAAGGCAGACCCCAGGGGGGAAGGGTTCCTAGTCCTGTGGTCTCTGACAACGAGACTGATTTCAATGATGAGCAGTACCCTCCCGCTGAAGACAGGTACAAGCAGTTAGAGGATCGTCTGAGCGCCATGGAAATTCAACAAGTGCCTGGGTTGGATTTTGGAGACCTGGGTCTATCTTCTGGTGTGGTGATCCCACACAAGTTCAAGGCACCATCTTTCGTGAAGTATGACGGGGCTTCCTGCCCTAAGCTGCATCTCAGATCTTATGTGCGGAAGATCCAACTATACACTGTGGACAAGAATTTATGGATCCATTTCTTCCAGGAGAGTCTTTCAGGGACTCATCTCGAATGGTTCTATCAGTTGGATGGAACCAAGATTCGTAACTGGGAGGACTTGGCTACTGCTTTTTATAAGCAGTATCAATACAATGCCAACCTTGCTCCTACACGTACCCAACTCCAGGGTATGTCGCTAGGATCGGGAGAAGGTTTTAAAGAATACGCGCAAAAGTGGAGGGACCTGGCTGGCAGGGTGCAGCCGCCGTTAACCGACCGTGAACTCGTGGACATGTTCTTGGGGACCTTCTCTGGGCCATTCTTCAACCACTTGATCGGTAATTCTTCTGCAGGTTTCACATACCTCATTCTGACTGGTGAAAGGATAGAAGCTGGGATGAAATCAGGGAAGATACAGAAAGGTGTGTCCTCAAGTTCTGAGAAGAAGCCTTTCAAGAAGGAAGCCAGTGTTGTGTATGGGCCCAGAAGGCAAAATAAACCGGAACGCTGCCAAGCTGTCAACGCGGTGATAATTGCAAAGCCTGTTGCCGCTCCTCGGCAACCTAACCAACCAAGGGGTGAGAGACCCAGAAGAGAATACACTCGGCTTAGTATGACCTTGTCGCAGATCTTGCCACAACTGCTATCAACCAACTTGGTAACTGTCAGAGAAGCTCCGAAGGTGGTAAACACAACATCTCCAAAGTACAATCCCAACGCCCGTTGTGCTTATCACTCTGATATCCCAGGGCATTCTACTGATGATTGCTGGGCCCTGAGGAATAAGGTCCAGGACCTTATCGATGCCAAGGAGATACAGTTTGAGGCGCCCGAAAGGCCCAACGTTTTGACTGCTCCTATGCCCCAGTATGGAGTAAATGCCATTGAGGAAGATCTATATGTAGGCTCTGTGGATGAGATTGTTACTCCTTTGTTGACCGTCAAAAGGAACCTGTTGCTAGCCGGTTTATTTCCGAGTTGTAGCAAGGGTTGCCTTCTATGTGCTGTTTCACCTACTAGTTGTCTGTTGCTGAAGTCAGACGTCCAAAACCTGATGGATAGCAAAGAGATCTTGTTCAAGAAGACCGATGTTCCTATTGTTCCTACTGAAGAAGTATCCGTTGTCACCATTTTCAACAATCCTACCAAGGCTCCCCCGAGGAAGCCAGTCAATATCATGTCTGTTGCACCCATCATCATTACTGTTCCGGGGCCCCTCCCCTATAAATCTGACAAGGCTGTCCCATGGCACTATGGGGCAGATGTGTATATGCTCGGAGTAAAGCAGGAGTTCAACACTAGTACCGGCATCAGTAACATCACCGGTCCCGCTAAAGTTACTCGCAGTGGCAGGCTCTTCTCGCCTGACATTGCGCCACCAGTCATCCGAAGACCTCTTATCATCACGCCTACAAGTGTGCCTGTTTCCCCTCCTGGTCAAGTTTCTACCCCTGCTGCCGAGTCATCTGACACTCGGGGCAAAGGGATTGCTGATATGCCTGCCCAGATGGAGGCACCTAAGACCGTTAATGTTGAAGCTTCACAGCAAGAGATGGAAGAAATCCTTAAGATCATCAAGAAGAGCGATTTTAACATCGTCGAACAGCTGGGGAATACCCCCTCTAAAATCCCTATGCTATCACTGTTGTTGTGCTCAGAGGCCCATGCCAAGGCCCTGATTTCATTCCTGAAGACGGCTCATGTGCCACAAGAAACGTAAGCTGATCAATTTACTGATTGTGTGGCCAACTTGACCGCTGACAATGGGTTGGGTTTCTCTGATGCTGATCTGACCGCTAAGGGAAAGAACCATAATGATGCCCTGCATGTCTCCATTGAATGCAGGGGCACTACTCTTGCACATGTGTTGGTAGACACCGGTTCTTCACTGAACGTATTGCCCAAGAAGGCCTTAGACCGGTTGAATTGTAAGGGTTTGGAGTTGAAGCCTAGTAACATCGTTGTCCGAGCCTTTGACGGGTCGAAGAGGATGGTACATGGTGAAGTAGATATTCCGATCCGGTTCGGTTCTCAAGTCTTTGATTCAACGTTCTATGTGATGGACATTTGTCCATCCTATTCTTGTTTGCTGGGTCGTCCTTGGATCCACAAGGTTGGGGCTGTGACATCCACTCTACACCAAAAGCTTAAGTACCCGGTCAGAGGGAAGATTGTTACGGTACAGGGGGAGGAAGAATACATGGTTAGTCATCTTAACTCATTCCGGTATATAGAGATGGACGGGGAGTTCATTGAGACCCCCTTTCAACATTTTGAAGAGGTGCCTCCAACATTGGCATCAGCAGAGACAGTGATTGAAGAAGACTTTCCTTTGAAGATGGCTTCCTTGAAGGACGCTCGGGCTGTGATTGAGAAAGGTGAATGTGCAAACTGGGGAAGGCTCCCTGATTTTACTCCAAAGACTGACAAGTTTGGGCTGGGTTTCACTACAGAGGCTCAGAGGGTTGTGCGTAAAGCAAGGGTTGGAAGACCTCCCGTATTCATCACCAATTCGGGGGTGAATGCTATTGAAGGCGATGCAGAGGAATCTGAGTTTGATAGCTGGATCTATCCAACGACCGACGGTGGACTGAACAATTGGACTGCTAAAGACTACATACCTGTTACTTTTGTTACTCATTAATGAACTCCTTTGTTTTTAAATTTGTAGCGAACAATAATGTGAAACTTTATGGCCCGGTGTCTTACCCGGGGCACCGTGGCTTCATTTGTGAGGGCTTATTACTTGTCGTTTCCATATATCATGAATAAAAACATTGGACGTTTTTCGCATTTCAAATATTGTGCTCCCTTTCTTTCTTTATATATTGCAAAACAGCTATATTTACACACACTCACTCATACAGGTTTCAATCCGCTCTGGATATCACTGGTAACGACTCTGCTACTGCCAGTTATGACTTCGAAAATTCGATCAACTTAGCCGAAGACGAAGGTGAAGATGATTGCGAAGTGCCTGGTGAGCTTGCAAGACTGTTACTCCAGGAAGAGAGGGCCATTCAGCCACATGAAGAGCCAGTGGAAACGGTAAATCTGGGTACTGAGACAGATAGAAAGGAAGTTAAGATTGGTGCCAATCTGGGGCTCAGCGTGAAACAACGGTTGATTCAGATGTTGCATGATTATGTGGAAATCTTTGCCTGGTCTTACGAAGACATGCCTGGGTTGGATACCGACATTGTGGTTCATCACTTGCCTACCAAGGAAGACTGCCCTCCGGTAAAACAAAAGGTCAGCCGTATGCGTCCAGAGATGTCCGAGAAGATCAAAGCTGAGGTTATGAAACAATTTAACGTCAGTTTTCTTGCAGTAACTTCTTACCCTCAGTGGGTTGACAACGTGGTTCCGGTGCCGAAGAAAGATGGTAAGGTCCGAATGTGTGTTGATTACAGGGATTTGAACAAGGCGATCC
This sequence comes from Vicia faba, assembly GCA_948472305.1. Classification (NCBI taxonomy): domain Eukaryota; kingdom Viridiplantae; phylum Streptophyta; class Magnoliopsida; order Fabales; family Fabaceae; genus Vicia; species Vicia faba. The sequence continues at coordinate 256,001 of CATIWC010000397.1, forward strand.
CCAAGGATGATTTCCCCTTGCCTCACATCGACGTTTTGGTTGACAATACTGCTCAGCACAAGGTGTTCTCTTTCATGGACGGCTTTTCAGGTTATAATCAGATCAAGATGGCTCCTGAAGACATGGAAAAGACTACCTTTGTTACTCAGTGGGGCACCTTCTGTTACAAGGTCATGCCTTTTGGGTTGAAAAATGCTGGGGCAACCTACCAACGTGCCATGGTTGCTTTATTTCATGACATGATCCACCATGAGATTAAAGTATATGTCGATGATATGATTGCAAGGTCCCAAACTGAGGAGGAACACCTTGACCATCTACAGAAGCTGTTTGACCGTCTGAAGTTGTACAAGCTGAGGTTGAACCCGAACAAGTGCACCTTCGGGGTAAGATCTGGAAAACTGCTAGGCTTCGTCGTGAGTGACAAAGGTATTCAAGTGGACCCTGCCAAGGTTAAAGCCATACAAGAGATGCCAGTTCCCAAGACAGAGAAAGAAGTCAGAGGCTTTCTAGGACGTCTGAATTACATTGCTCGATTCATCTCACATCTAACTGCTACCTGTGAACCTATCTTCAAGCTGCTGAAGAAAGATCAAGTAGTACGTTGGAATGATGAATGTCAGGCCGCTTTCGACAGAATCAAAGAGTATCTCCAAGAACCACCCATTCTTATGTCACCAGTTGAAGGGAGACCTCTAATACTATACTTGACAGTACTTGACAGCTCGATGGGGTGTGTGTTGGAGCAGCATGACGAGTCTGGCCAAAAAGAGCATGCCATTTATTACCTTAGCAAAAGGTTTACCAACTGTGAGACCCGATACTCACTGCTCGAGAAAACTTGCTGCGCTTTGGTATGGGCTGCTCGCCGGCTGAGACAGTATATGCTGACTCACACTACTCTGTTGATTTCAAAAATGGATCCAATAAAGTACATATTCGAAAAGCCTGCTCTGTCTGGAAGAATAGAAAGATGGCAGATGATCTTGACAGAATACGACATCCAGTACACGACTCAGAAAGCAATCAAGGGAAGTGTATTGGCAGACCATTTGGCACACCAGGTAGTAGACGACTACCAGTCAATGAAATTTGAATTTCCTGACGAGAACATCATGGTAGTGACTGATTGTGAAGTACCTGGACCGGATGAAGGACCTGAGGAAGGATCCCGATGGTCTATGCACTTTGACGGAGCCTCAAACGCTTTGGGTAACGGTATTGGCGTTGTGATCATATCCCCAAAAGGCACTCATACTCCACTCACTGCCCGGTTATGTTTCAACTGCACCAACAACATGGTGGAGTATGAGGCGTGTATCATGGGTCTTCAAGCTGCAATTGACTTAAGGATCAAGTTTCTGAGTATCTTCGGAGATTCCGCTCTCGTGATCAATCAGATCAAAGGCGAGTGGGATACGAAACACCCAAACCTTATTCCTTATAAAGAGTGTGTGTTGACATTGATCCCCCATTTCACGGAGATAACTTTTGAACACTTCCCAAGAGAGGAGAATCAGCTGGCGGACGCGTTAGCTACGATGTCTTCCATGTTCAAAGTCAAATGGGACAACGAGGCTCCTCGGATCATTATCTGGAAGTTGGATGAACCTGCACATTGCTGTGATCTTGAGACTGAAGAGGTAACTGAAAAACCCTGGTATCATGAAGTGAAGAGGTACTTGGAAGCTCAAGAATACCCCGAGGGTGCATCTGTCAACGACAAGAAGTTTCTGAGAAGGTTCGCAGCAAAGTTCTTCCTCAGCAACGACATTCTATACAAGCGAAACCATGATTCAACCTTACTGCGTTATGTGGATAAGACTGAAGCAGCAAGAATCATGACGGAGCTGCATGAGGGTACCTTCGGAACACATTCCAGTGGACATACCATGGCAAAGAAAATCCTTCGGGCAGGATATTTCTGGTCCATAATGGAAGCCGACTGCTACCAACATTCTCAGACATGTCATAAATGCCAGATTTATGCAGATAAGGTGCACATTCCTCCAGTCCCTCTGAATGTCTTGACAGCACCTTGGCCTTTTGCAATGTGGGGCATTGATATGATCGGAGAGATCAGACCTACGGCATCCAACGGGCATCGCTTCATCCTGGTGGCGATCGATTACTTTACAAAGTGGGTTGAAGCAGCTTCCTACGCTATCGTAACCAAGAACGTCGTGGCACGGTTCATTCGACACAACCTGATCTGTCGATACGGCGTACCAGAGAGGATTATTACGGACAATGGTACCAATCTTAACAACAAGATGATCACTGAGCTCTGCGAGCAATTCAAGATACATCACTACAACTCTTCTCCTTATCGGCCGAAGATGAATGGGGCTGTAGAAGCAGCTAATAAGAATATAAAAAAGATTGTGCAGAAGATGACAGTGACTTATAAAGATTGGCACGAGATGTTACCGTTTGCTCTTCATGGGTACCGTACCTCAGCAAGAATGTCAACCGGGGCAACCCCCTTTTCCTTGGTCTATGGCATGGAGGCAGTCTTGCCGATTGAAGTCCAGATACCCTCTCTCCGGATAATGAAGGATGCAGGCTTGAGAGAAGATGACTGGATCCAGACTCGACTTGATCAATTAAACCTAATTGACAAAAAGAGACTCACTGCTATTTGTCATGGTCAAACGTACCAAAAACGGATGATCAGGGCATTTAACAAGAAAGTCAGACCACAAGAGTATCAAGTTGGGGACCTGGTAATCAAACGCATCATTCTTCCTCAAAGTGATCCCGGGGGCAAATGGACCCCTACGTATGAAGGGCCATTTGTGGTTAAACATGTCTTCTCAGGAGGAGCCATGATTCTAACCACCATGGATGGTGACGACCTTCCTCACCCCGCCAATGCAGACATAGTAAAAAGATACTACGCATGAACTAAAGACCCGCTAGGTTGACACACCTAGGCAAAAATAAGGGCTTCCCAGCGAACCAAAAGGGTTCGGGCAAAAATAAGGGATGAAATGAAAAAATCTATACACCCGGCAAGTCGAAAACCTGAAAAGGCGGCTTGGGCAAAAATGGGTATCCCGGTGGACTGAAAACCCGAAAGGGCGGTACAGGCAAAAGTTAGGGATTAAAGCGTAATACTATGTCTCATTGAATCACCTTGCATCCAGAATCCGGTATCAACTATCAGGTTCAGACGGCATCGATCAGTCAGCTTCATCTTCAACTGAGCAGCCAAGTGATGAGACGCTCGAAGATATAAAGGCGATAGCAGAGTTGGAACCCAGTGGGATTATTCCTTTCACATAGCTGTTTTGTTTTCTTTTTCACAAAATTGTATAAACTCTGTTGTTCGGCAGCATTCTCTTACTAGGACGCCAGCCTCTTGTACATAAACGCCTATTTACAGGCAAATTCCAAAATCAATACAAATTCACTTTTCAGATAAATTGCCAATCATTTTTCCTTTTTCTGTTTTGTTGTGCAAAGAACGTCCAATGTTCAAATTTTGATATATGCATTTGACACTAATTGCTAATTCATAAATATTTGCATATGAAACAAAGGGCTAATTACAGGTGACATCAGAAACAGGGGCAATAATGAGTCGTCTAAAGCGATCTAGTTGCTCTGTCCACCAAGGTACTAAGGTAAGTTCGGCTGAAGAATGTAACCCAGATACTTTCACTCCCCGCCGAGTAAGACAAGAATCAACAATTCTCCCCAAGCAGAGTTGGTCTCCCAGCAGCCCCTAAAAGGCACAATATCCCTAGCAAGTCAGCAACACTCTCCCCGAGAAGAGTTAGTCTGCTGTCAGCCTCAAGGAAGTTGGATTATCCCCCGAAGATCTCAATATTCCCCAACGGAGTACACAAACATTCCTAGCAAGCATCCCCGGCAATCTTGATCTAAGATTGTTCCCCGGCGGTATACCGGACATCCAGTGGAGCCATTCCCCAGTCCAATCTGAAAAGTTTCCCCAGGAGAGTTCAATCAATCTCCCCAGTAGATTCAGGAAGCTTATCCCCAGTAGATTCTGGAAGCTTATCACCTGCAGAGTACGAACGCGCCTCCCCGATTTTATTCAAAGGTTATTTCCCCACCAGGATATAACTGGGTTATCCTCAGCCAATTGCCACGGAAAGATCGTCCCCGGCGAAGTCTTCCTATCCCCAGCGGAGTTCATCAAATCTTCCAACAGAGCTCAACAATGGTATCCCCAGCGGAGTTATCATCAACATCTCAGCAAAGTGCCTCTCTTCCCACAGAGAATTCCCCGCAGAGTAATCTCCCCAACAAGTTTATTCCCCAACGAAGTCATCTTCTCCTACCGGTTTATTCTTGCAACCGTCATCCTCAGCAGAAACGAAGAACTCTTCTCTTCAACATCAGCCCAGGAGTTAACTTCCCGGCATTCTTCAAGGATTTATTTTCCTAGACAAAAACACATTCACAAACATCACATCTTCATACATTATAGCATGCACATACGCATCATGAACATACAATCCCACTTATTTTGAGAACGTCATGCATTTCATACATCATGACAGCGCATACAACTAATGTTTCGCCTTTTCAGGAAAAAGGTCAATACAAAGATGATTACTATCAACTGTCGCAATCCCATATTCGATACCTGTATCTAGCCAGAGTATATCTGTGAGCGATTGATTGTGGATTCGATACCTGTATCTAGCCAGGGTATATCTGCATGAAACAATTCCGGACTCGATTCCTGTATCCAGCCAGGGCACGTCTGAAGAGTTTGAAGATTCGATTCCTGTAACCAGCCAGGGTATATCTGTTGATGACTAATTCCAGATTCGATTCCTGTATCTAGCCAGGGCACGTCTGAAGAGTTTGAAGATTCGATTCCTGTATCTAGCCAGGACATATCTGTTGACGACTGATTCCAGATTCGATTCATGTATCTAGCCAGGGCACATCTGTGAGTAACTGATTGTAGACTCGATACCTGTATCCAGCCAGGGCATATCTGTTGACGACTATTTCCGGACTCGATTCCTGTATCCATTCAGGACACGTCTGAAGAGTTTGAAGATTCGATTCCTGTAACCAGCCAGGGCATATCTATTGATGACTATTTCCGGACTCGATTCCTGTATCTAGCCAGGGCACGTCTGAAGAGTTTGAAGATTCGATTCCTGTATCCAGCTAGGGCATATCTGTTGACGACTAATTCCGGACTCGATTCCTGTATCCAGCCAGGGCACGTCTGAAGAGTTTGAAGATTCGATTCCTGTATCCAGCCAGGGCATATCTGTTGAAGACTAATTCCGGACTCGATACTTGTATCCAGCCAGGGCACGTCTGAAAAGTTTGAAGATTCGATTCCTGTATCCAGCCAGGGCATATCTGTTGACGACTAATTCCGGACTCGATTCTTGTATCCAGCCAGGGCACGTCTGAAGAGTTTGAAGATTCGATTCCTGTATCCAGCCAGGGCATATCTGTTGACGACTGATTCCAGATTCGATTCCTGTATCTAGCTAGGGCACATCTGTGAGTAACTGATTGTAGACTCGATACCTGTATCCAGCCAGGGCATATCTACATGAAGAGTTTAGAGATTCGATACCTGTATCCAGCCAGGGCACATCTACATGAAGAGTTCAAAGATTAACCCCTGTAACAGGCCAGGTAATTATCTTTCTTTCTCAGGTACGCAAGTTCTCGCTAAGGAATCTCTTACGCGATCGACACCTAGATGGCATCTATAAGCCCATCCACATACCAACAGTCTCCAAATGGCATCTATAAGCCCATTCCCGACAAGGTTCTGTCACATTTCCAAATGGAATCTATAAGCCCATCCTCTTATCCACCATCTTTCCAAATGGCATCTGTAAGCCCATTCCCGCCATCACACTGCTAACATTCTACTATGTGAGTGCAAATTTCTGGGCACTCTAGTGTTCAATCATCTTCCACCTTCGGATTACGAAAGGCACGCCAGCCAATCTACATCCTCAGGTCTAAGAAGATTGAACAGGGGCAACTGTTGTACCCCAAAATTTTCCCTCCCATATTCTTCAAGATTTGGCAAGATCAAGCTTCAAAATCCCTCAAGGGTTGCACAGTCCAATTGCCTCCTAACACAGTCAAAATTAGGGTTTTGGTTCTTTGAAAGAAATTTAGGTTTTCAAGGGTCCAATCAAGTCTCATATGCCTATGTACATTGTCAAGCATCCACATGTCAAGTTTCAAGACTCACAGCATCAAGTTGCACAGTCAAAAGCCCTAAAATGCTTCACAGTCAACTGCAGGGGCAAAATGGTCATTTGGCAGTCAAAAGTCAAATTTTTTGATCAACATCTTATTTTGAAGCCACAATCATCATTTGATCAATTCCTGATCATGATTCCACAAGCATGGCTCAAAAAGTCTCAAGATGTCAAAAGTTACTATTTTAGGACAGTTGAAAAGTCAACTGTAAATTGACCAAGGCATAACTTTTTCATGGTTCATCAGAAAAATCCCATCCAATGCTCATTTGGAAGGGGATGACATTTCCTACAACTCATCTTCACATTCTAAGTCCAATAAATGCTCTCACAAAAAGTTATCAATTTCAACATTATAGGTCATTTTCAAAAGTCAACAAAAAGGCACTTTAAGTAAAAGACCATAACTTGAGATTGGTAAATCAAGATGACATGGGACCAAAGACATTGGTTAGAGGACTTCAAGACCTTTCCAAAATGTCAAAGAACATGTTCATAGCTTCAAAATTGAGCAAGATATGCATTGGAGAAGTTGGGAAAGTTTTGGGAACTTTTAAAAGTCAACTTTGCCTAAAACACTTCATTTTTGCTAATGGGCCTCAAATTCTTTCTTGAATCATTACCCAAGGCCTATGCACGACCCATTGGAATTAATTTGATTTATTTTCTTATTTTTAATTAATTAATTGAATTTATATTAATATTAATTCATTTAATTGGTTTTAATTGTAGGAAAATTAAAAAGATATGCTTTTTGGATCTTTTTGTGAAGCAATAAGGCTGGGGCAAGCTGGCAACTCGTGTGCACTTCCAAGACCTCAAAATATCCATGATTGGCAAGGTTTCATGAAAGAAAAGATTGAAAAAGATATGATTGGCAATCACATATTCAAGTCATAATGCAATGGATTCATGGGCCTTATTCTAACCTAAATTCATTCACATATATGTGCTGAAGGAAACCCTAAAGAAGGAGACGTGAAAAGCTGCCATAGAACTCCATAACAAAGTTGCAAAAATTGAGAAAAAAGTGTGAAACTGATTTCCTATTTGCAGCATAATTCAAAGCTTCTCTTTGATTCAAACATATTGCCTGAGTCTCCAGGAAGCCATTGCCATCAAAAACCAATCCTAACACGCGAAGAATCAAAGAACACGAGTCATTCGGTTTGTCTTGTTTTTCAAAATTGCATAACATGATTCATGCATTTTTAATCCATTCTCTTGTTTGATTTATGTTAATAGGGACCTTCTGAAGCGATTGGTATAATCCAATTGAGTTATAACTACCTGAATCAAAATCCACCATGAATGAAAACTAGGGTTTCTGAAGCTCTCAATTAGGGCTTTATGCATAAGGAAAAATTGGATCACATGATGACTATGGTTGAATTCGTCAAGGCCAGACGAATTCAACCAAACCCTCGCGCTCAATTTATGTAATCCATAGCTCTAATCGCTATTCTTGGGACTTTTGCTTTGTGGGGGTTTAAAACCCCCGCTATCTTGTTCATGTTTGCAGGAAAAACGAAGAAGAAGGGTGAGCTGTCCAAACGCTAGTGGATCATTCAAACTCAGCGCGCGTATTTTTGTTTGCATCATAATAATTGTTTGTATTTTATATAATATTTGTTTATCAATATGTTTACAAACACGCTTCATAGCTCAGATGGTGGGAGACGTGGCTGGCAAACACTGGGACCTGGGTTCGACTCCCAGGTCCCCCATATATTTCTTCATCTTTTTCTTAACCCATTCCAATGCAGCAACGATTCAATGGTCCACCATACGTCCTCACGCCTAAGCTTGCCAAGCACTCATGATGACCAATCCAGTGGCCAGGAGATGTGGAGCATGGTACACTCTAGTCAGCCAGCAAACACGTGATGCCAAAAAGTCAACGAGGCTTTGTGTTTCTTGGGCCAGAATTGCTGCAGCTTACCTCCATATGGGCCATCACACCCCCCTTTGGTTTGCTTTGTTTTTTTTATTTTCTTTTATTTTAATTATTTTCATTGTTTTAATTATTTTAATTAATTCACCAAATTTATTTTTCAAAATAAAAATCAGAAATCATAAAATTGTAAATTGTTTTAATTATTTATTAAATTTACCATTAACTTATTTTTTGTAAATAAATATTAACAATTAATTTAGCTTAATTTAGGTTTTAATTCTAATCCTTTTTCTTTAATAAATAAAATTGCATAGAATTAGGTTTTGACTTTTTTTATTATTATCATCATTATTAATGAATTATTATTTTTTTGTAAATAACATGAAAATTAATTAATTAGCTTAAATTAGTTTAACTTTAACATCTTTCTTAATAACTAAAATAAAGTTAGAACTAGGGTTTTCTTTTAACTTTAATTGCTTTATTTCCATAAATACAAAAAAAAACATAAAAAACATCTTTCTTGTAAATAATTAATTAAATAATTAGGTTTTAATTTAACTTCAAACAATGGACAAAAACTCTTAATTTCTCAAAAGGGTCCAACACCCTTGGACGTCCAGTTTAATTTATTCGCGCGCTATTTTCTTATTTGATTATTATGTAACTGTTCAAGGATGTAATGGTAATTAGGTTTATTGTTTTTACTTTCCGCATCTTTATCAAAAATGGGTCTTTGTATTTTGGCGATGTATAGACCCGCGCCTTGTAATAGCGTAGCTTTTACCTTTCCGTATTTTATTTTCTGCACTCCTAAATTCTAAATTGCATGAAAGAATGTATGGTAATTAAAAACAACTCGTAGCTCACAATGCCATGATCAAAGATAAATGTTAACATGAAAACAACACACAATGCACATGCCACTTCTAGGGTACGCCTCACTCGTTGCCTCGAAACGTGGTCATCAAGTATAGGGTATGTTAGCGGTCGCCCTTATGTCTAAGATCCAGTCGCCTCGAAACGGTTGCCTCGGATTAAAAAGATCTAGGACATTAGGGTTACTTCTAAAGTGTCCTACTGTTGCTTCGGTGACCACGCTGTCCCTACAACCGAATTGACCCGAACATCTCCAACGGTAGTACTACCTATCTCTCAATGGTGGGATGGCACTATATTAAGGACTTTTACACAGCCTAATTCCTTAGGGTAGGTAGATGACTCATGGGTACTTGCTCTCTTCAAAAACAAACAAAAATATTTTCACACCGACACTTTCTAAAAGATTTCAAAACAAATTTTTCATACACTCTTGAGGACAGATACAAGAGTTACTTAGAAACTTTTCAATGAAACTTTTTCAAACCCACTCACATTTGAAAAGCAAAAAAACATTTTGAAAACATAAGAGCAAGTACCTAAGAGCCCATGGATAACCATGGATAGAAAGGGTGCTAACACCTTCCCTTTCTATAAATCTACCTCCCGAACCGAGAAACAATCTCATAAGGAATTTTGTTGTGCTTTTGTCCTTTCCATGTTGGAGAAAATAAAAGACGGTGGCGACTCTTGCTTACCGCGACATACGCGATCCAGCTTTAAAAAGTCAGTTCTATTTCCACCGATCACACAAGTCAAACAAAGAACGCAAGTAAATGTGATCTAGACCTAAAGTAACCCCACTTTTAAGAAGATTCCCCAGCAGAGTCGCCAATTCTGTAACACGGTAGGAGAATTGACTTAGTTATTTTGCGTTTTATCGCAAATGTTGTGGATAGTAAGAGTCGCCACCGACTTTTATTTTATCCAAAAGGAAAGGCTGAAAAGAACAGGAAAGACCTTTAGAGATGTTTTCATGAGTTCGGGGGGTAGATTATGAAAAGGAAAGGTATTAGCACCCTTTTCGCCCGTAGTTATCTATGGGCTCTTAGTTTCTTGCTAGATCACTTGCTTTTGTTTGAAAATGTGCTTTGTGTGGTTTTTGAAAGTATTTTGAAAAGGCGTCATCGTTTAGGCGAACTTTGTAATGATTCTCGTTCGTAAGAATGTATACAAAATGTTGATCTTTTGAAAAATGTTTCAAGTTTGAAAAGATGTTTTGAAAGTGTTGGTGTTTGTTTCAAAAATAGCGAGGATTTTTTGGTTTGAAAATGAGCAAGCAGCTAGGAACATTCTACCTACTCAAAAGTATTTCTTTTTTATTTCCTCTTTCCTTTGACATTGTTATCTTACCATTGATTTGGTAAGAAATCATATCTTTGGATGTTAAAGGGACGGGCAAGAGTCACCGTATAGCCATGATTAGCAATATTGTAATATATCTTAGCATTTTCTTTAAGGGGCTAAGATCATTTTTGAAAGGAAACTTTGATAGCGTCATCGAGGGACTATGATCTTATATTTTTTTATTGCTTTTGCTAAGATACCCCACATGCATAATATGACAATTTTTATAAGGCAACAAGTGGATTTACCCTAAGGGTGTAAGTGTGCAAGTGTATTGATTTACATGCATTGTTTTGCCTTTGAATAAGGGTTTTCTAAGCATTGATTTTATCTTTCCATACAAATCCTAATTTACTAGAATTTATATATAAAGCATTAAATTGCGGAAACTAAAAATACTAAGTTATTACATCAATAGGGGAGGGGTGTAAAAATTTACAAGTGGGGATTTTGCAAGAAAATTAAATCTAATTAACTATTACAACCATATTGAATATTGTACAAAATTGAAAATAAAAAATGCAAGAATGCAAAATGGAAAAAGAAATGATTTTTATTTGGTTTTATGAAAGGGTTTAGTCTTGAACTAATTAAAAAATGATTAAGGAAAATTAAATAAAATTAACTTAAACTAAATATGAAAAGAAATTAACTAAAAAAAAGATTTTTTAGGGTTTTATTTATGAAAAGGTTTTAAATTAATAAAAATAGTATGGATATTAATTAATTAAAAGAAACCTAAGTTCTAAATTAATTTTAATTTTAAGAAAATAATATAATAGTTAAACCTAAACCTAAATATTAATTATTAAGAAAAAAAATTAATTTATTAAGAAAATGTTTTTTTCTTTTAGTTTTATAAAACAAATAAACTAAATAAGTGTAAAATAATAAATAAAATATTTTTGGTTTTTTCTATTAATAACAATAAAAATAATATTAATAATAATAATAAAGGAAAAAGAAATAAAATAAAATAAAATAAGAAAAAGAAAATAATAATGAAAATTGGACCAGGGGGTGCTGAAGTAAGGCAGGGAGTTAGAAGCCAACAAAAAGAACAAAGGCCCGTTGTGGAGGCCCAGGCGTGCTGTTTGGAAACAAAAAAAGTGAAAATGTGGAAAAAGAACAAAAGATAGCGCGCTGGGTGTTGAACCCACACCCTCTGGGTTACCAGCGTGCTGCCTTACCACTGAGATGGCTATACATCTGTTTACTTATATGAAATGATAAATACATACCATAAAATGCTTCCAAAGCCTGTACTTCGTCTTCAACCTTCAGCCAGCCAGAGTACCTGTAACTTCTTCATCTCTCAACAAAAATGGAAAGTACAAACATGAAAGTTGTGGCATTTCTTCCCACGAATCCAACCATATAAATAACTAAAGCTAAAAGTCAAAGATGAGTAAGAATTTTTCTGGCCCTAATTTAAAACCTAAAAATTTCTGAAACTTCAACTCCAAAATTCTCTAAGCCCATGCCATATAAATGCAAACTATAGATATGTACAACTTCGTGGCAATAAGGTATACATTTTATCTTTGAAAATGAAAGCTTAACAATGCCTATATGAGGAGTTCAAGAATCAGAAAACTCACCTTGCAAGAGGGTATCGTGTTTTGAATTGGAGAAGCTTTAATGAGTTCTAGTGATTGGGTTAGCTTCCTCAAGCTCCTAGAAAGCTAATGTGATGCTTGGCTTGAGCTGAAAATGGCTGAGGAGTTCTGGAGAAGTTCACTTGCAATGCTCTGTTTTTGAGTTTGGACAATGGTGGAAATGGAGTTATAGAACTGTAACAGGTATTGGGATGAGTTGTGGATGATGTTTAGGAACTTTTGGAATGGTTTGGAGAGGAAACGCACGAGTAACTTGAGAGACGGGAGTGTAAGGTCAGTTTCTGCACAAAAATAGAGTTTTGTGTGCAATCTGAGTTTGTGTGAGTTTGAGTGAGTTTAAGGGCTTGTACATGCGTTCCTTTTCTTGCAAATGACTTGTGTATATGTATGGAAAATATTGTGAGGCTTGAGAGGGTCAGAATCACACAAGTACAAGTTATGAGATTTTGCTTGTTTTTTAAGCAAGCTTAAAAAATCTTGTTTCAATATGAAGTACCAAGCTTGTAGGGTGGTTGTAACCTTTAAACATGATTATTTCTGATTTGTAGATGTTGTTTGTGCAGAAGGATCCATTGAGAGGCTCAAGAAGGGTTTACATTTGCAAAAACATGCTTTTCCAAAATGGAAGTCTTGCCTTTCTTCCAAAAGTGGAAAGTTAACTTAGACAAAGCTTGGATTTAATGGATAATAGCCATAAAGTTTGTGTAATATTATGATTAAGGATAGATACACAAGTTATAGGGCCTGAAAAGTGGGATTATGCAGCATGGCTATGGATTTGGTTCATTGTGCATCACAAATTTTGCCTTGAAAACAACTTGAAACCCTAACTTCTGGCCTTTGATTCTCCTTGATAAGAAATGATCTCAAGGACTTCTTGGACATTTTATAAAGATTTTAATGTGCTCTACAACCCCTCTTTGAATTATTTTTGCAAAATCCAAATGGAACTATGTTAAACTTGGCCCAGAAGTTAGGTCAAAATCCTGAGCAAAATGCTCAAAATTTCACTAAGTGTTTTAGTTTCATGACCATGATTTCATGGATTAATAACTTGATATCCAAGCATTTTTAGGAGGAGTTGTGTAAATAAATGTTTTATATCTCATTGAGATATGCAACTTTCATGTTGAAAGTTTCTTTTGAATTATCTTGCATCATGGTGGAAAATTGGCTCAAAGTTGGGAAAAAATATGAAGTTTTCAACACTTAGAAAAATTTCTAAGTTTGGAAACTTTGACTTTTCAAAATGAAATCTTGAATTTTTGATTTCTTGATGAAGTAGTTTCATATTTTGACATGTTTTGATGAATTGTGATCTTTGACACTTGATTTTGACCAAAAAGTCAAAGTTTCTTTTCAGTGTGCAGTTGACTTTTGATCAGTTGATTGAAAATCAACTATCAATCAAATGACCTTGAGCAATGTTTTGAGTCATGCCATTAGGTCAAAATGATGCATTTGAAACCTTGATATCATGTCTCAAACCAATTAACCATTTGCTAGGTCAAAAATCAGAAATTGCCCTTTCTTAGTTAAAACCCTAATTTTGACCATTTTGCCCTTTTGATGATCTGATCAAATTTCTTGAGGAATTATGGTCCAAACTTGATCAAATGACATATAGGAGTTCACAATGTTGACATGGATCAAAAATTATGAAGTTTGACTATAAATTGACCACAGTTGACTGTTTCCCTAATACAGCTAATTTTTAGGTCAACTGATCAATTGACTTAGCAAAAATGTGATCCAAGACTTGAAACTTGACATGAGCTATCTTAAGGGTACATAGTGATCCATGAAATTCATATGAGGCATTAAAAGCTCAATTATCCTTGTGCAATCTCAAACCCTAATTTTTAGTCATCATAGCTTGAGGAGGTGTCTTGAGCTGATCAACCTCAGTGCAGTCTTGAACCAAAGGAGATCTTGTGAGAAATACTTGATAAATGAGAGGGAGAATTTTGGGGTACAACAGTAATTTTAATGCAAAGTTCATGCAAAAGTTTTGAATCCAAAATCATTTTTGAAATGATATTATTGGTGTATAGAAAATGCATCACTAGTTAAAACACACTGCTTTATACTTTTAAAGTGAAAGCAAAGGTATGATACCAAAACAAATGGTTCGAAAAAGATCATAGGAGTCAGTTTACGTAACCTTGCTGTAGTATTCTTTCAAAAGAAACCTGGCTTCAATTAGGTCTTTTGAGGGTTGTAACGTGGTATGGTTCACGGTTTAAGAAATAAAGGATACAGGCTCAAAGTTTGTTTGTACCCAACATAATCTTCGTGATGTTCTTCAGTCCTACGTTCAATTAATTCAGAATATGCATTCAGGTTCCAAGAGATTTTGGAATTGCACTGATGGTAGCAATGACGATGGCTCATAAGCTAAGGAATTCTTGACAATGACAGTCATTTCTTCTTACATCTTTTTTCTGTTTTGAGGACTCTTGTCAACTCTGGTGGAGAATTTTGAGGATTGGAAGATCTCTTCAGATTGAGTTTATAATTCCCAACTTTTGCCTGAACTGTTTCATTTGGAATTACAGTCAGCGACATGCCCCAGTTTTTTGCCTAAGTCTCCTTCAGAGGTTTTGACTTAGCGGGATTTTTCTTTTCATTTCATTTTTCTTTTTGGAAATATAATGACTGCCTTGCTCTATGATTACGGGGAACCATCTTTGTCATTTTTGGTTTGAGAGCATCTTTGACACTTCTTGTTGTATGCAAAGGAAAGCTTTATCGCGACCTTTATTGAAAGGTGTCTTGCATGATTTCTCTTGTAATTGAATGCACAGCCAGATTAACTGAGAACTACCCATCCCCGGGTTAAGATTGTGGGTTTTTTCGTATAGAAAGAAACTCCATCTTCTAGGCTCAAAGGGGTGAACGAGGGATTAACTTCCTTATTTCTCTAGTGTTTGGGAGTTGAAACAATGCTTGTATATCCTCAGCAAAGTTTTATTCGAAAGCATACCAACAACAATTATGGGTATTTCATTTTCATCATCCTCCCTCAAGTCTTTGCATAAACAAAAGCTTGATAAAGGGAGTAAACAAGAGAAATATATTTGAAAGCAGTAAATGAAAATGATTTGAATCAAAACATTACAATACTCATTTCATTAGAATCAACATGAAAGTATAAACAGTATTTGAAAGCAACAATTTTAACATAAGCAAGGGAAAATGCAAATAGAAAGAAAGATGGCCTAGTGACTAATCAGTAACAAGGATGAGCTGCCCTGTCTGAAACACTGGCTTTAGGAAGTGACTTGAGGGTACCCCGACTCAGTCTTCAGCCACTTTGTTTTGGCAAAGGATTGTTGATAACATTAGGACCAGCCTCTTTGAAAATGAGAATATTTACTTTCACCAATTCTTGCACTCTATTTTTCAATGCATAACAGCTCTCTAAATCATGACCGATAACTTCCTGATGAAATTCACAGTGAAGGTCAGATCTGAACCCGACTGGAGGAGGATTTCGAGGAATCAGAGGCCTAGTCGTAACCAACCCCTTCTGCACCAATGCATGATACAATTCAGTGTATGTCATAGGGATGGGATCAAATTGAGCCATATTCCGATTTTGATTATGTGCAATATTCTGTTGAGGAACTCGAACTGGTTGAGCATTAACTGCAGGAGTAACAGCCTCTACTTGTGGTTGATCAATGTATTAAGGCCTACGGCGAGGTCCTCTTCTCTCAGTCGAGAGAGCATTGGCTTCTACCTCTTTCTTCTTCTAAAAGTTCCCAGGGTATTTCTTAGCACCATTAGAAGATTCAACAGCTTTAGACACTTTACCATTCTTGATTCCTTTTTCTAACCTTTGGTCGATAGTCACCAGGTTTGTGAAGCTAGAGGACACACTACCAATCATCTTATCCCAAAAGAAAGGGGACAAAGCATCCATGAACAAACCAGTTAACTCTTTCTCTTCCAGAGGTGGTTCACCTTGAGATGCCAATTCTCTCCATCGTTGAGCATATTCCTTGAAAGATTCTTTCTCATTCTGAAACGTATTTTGCAGTTGGCGACTATCAGGTGCCATGTCAAGTTTGTATTTATATTGCTTTATGAAAGCATCAACAAGATCTTGGAAGCATTGGATACGACCTTTCTCAAGTCCCATATACCATTTCAATGAAGCTCCACTAAGACTATCTTGGAAACAATGGATAAGAAGCTTGTCATTCTTTGTGTAAGCAGACATCTTTCGAACGTACATCACCAAGTGGCTTCTTGGACAAGTATGCCCCTTATATTTCTCAAACTTGGGAGTCTTGAACTTTGCAGGCATAACCAGATCAGAAACTAGGCACATATTTTTAGTAGCAATACCCAAGACAACATTACCTTCCATAGCTCATAGTCTCTTCTCTAAAGTATGATATTGTTCTTTGAACTCTTCAAACTCACCAAACTCTCCCTGACTCACACTTCGAGGACTGGAAGCATGGTACTCAAAGAGAGGGTTCCCAAAAGCAGCTTGCGCAGTAGGTCGGCGAGAAGCAGTATGAACAATTGGCTGAGGTTCAGTGAAAACTGGAGCTTGAAAGACTGGCGAGAAGACTGGCCAACCATTGAAGTAATTGCAATAGGCGGAGAGTAATTCTGAGGTAACCCAAACTCTAGCCATGTAGTAGATGTATGTTGTATAGGTTAAGTGTCAACAACAGCAGTTGTGATTTCAGATATCACGGTCCTTTGAGGTGGCTCTCCTCTGGAAATCAGGACTTGCATCATCTCAGTAAGTTTGGCCATGCCTGACTTCAACTCGTCGATTTCCATTCTGACTTCCATGTTGTGTTGTTCTTGGTTTTCCATTCTCAATCTGACAGCAGCTCTAGTCCCGTAGTTGTGTTGAGGAATCAGCTTGAAGCTAGACGACTAACTGGAAGAAATAAGCAACTGGGAATAAGATCCTGAACAACCTGGATGTATGTAGAATGATGCAGAGGATGCAAATGATATGCAATGTTATGCAATGCACTGTACAGTAACAGGATCACATGGTTCAGAGTCACGAGCCTAGAGTCAAAGGTACAACCCATAAGGTATGGACTAATGGTTATCACCTACCGAACAAGGTTCTAAGAGGTTCCCAGAGTCTACATCCTTCCTTCATATATTACCAACGTCCCGATTAACTCGGTAATTAGTAATATTCTCAGGAAAAACTCGTCCGAGCGTAGTATCGCGTGACAACTATTTCTGGATTACTCCGTCATAGCTTCCGCACTACACTTAAAAGGCCAAGATGGGTTAGGTAATCTAAGGTCCTCAGCTTCAGTAGGCTCCCAGGTCGAAAGCAGTACGTCTTCCCGATTACTCGGTAAATGAAACTACAGTCAAAGGGGCCTCCACTGAGTGGGGGATATCATGTATCCTTTTTTGGGATTACTCCCTCAAAGTTAACATGACTATACCGCCCTTCCTATCTTAAGTTTGCCCAAAGTCCGGGTATAAGACTTATAAGAAATCACCAAGCCCCTGAAAAACAGGAAAATCAAGACAAACATATATACAAAATAATGGGAAGTAATAAACAACAAGTAAAACAATATATACACACTCATAGAAGAGAAACAAACAAAGCTAGGATTCACCCACTTAGAAATGGACCAGCAATAGGTCAATCTGTCCCTAGTGAAGTTGCCACTTTCTGTCGCGCACGCAAATCAGAGCTAAGAGATGAACTCAATTGCGACAGTAATGATAGAAAAAGAAATGTAGTGGTAAAGATTTGATATTTAAGCCATCAATTGACTTATCTCAACACAATGAAGTCTCCACCGCAATTTATTGTTTCCAAAGGGAAATGGGAAAAAAGTGAACAAAACCTAAAAAGATCAGAGATCGAGGTACGGGGTTCGGTTATGCGAAGGGAAGGTATTAGCACCCTAAGCATCTACGGTACTCCACAAGATCCACTTTGTTTGGTTTCTTTTAAAAGGAGTTTCATGTAAAGGTTTACTTGCTAGAGGAAAAGAAGGAATGAGTATTTGTAAACAAAAAAAATGAAAAAAAATTATTAATTTTGTTGCTCTCCTTGGGTCGTAAGACTTAGTGCCTATGTACTCCATCATGCAATGGGAAAGTCAGAGCATCATAGTTTTGCTAGAAAAGACTTGTCTGTTGATTGATTTTAACAAGGAGACAAGTCGTCATTGTTAGGAGAGAAATCTCGACTAATGCCCACAAGGTGTGAGAAAGATGGACCATACGTCAGTAAGAGTGAGGGTTTGAGAATGCCTCTAGTACTCAAGTGGAAAAATCGACACCTTTATAACCAAAGGGATAGGAGAATGTTGCTCGACTATCAATGAATCATGTCTCAATTCGAAAAAAGTTTTAAAGGGTAAAGGTGCTCCAGCGCACAAAAAGGTTTGAATGAGTTGAAGTGTTTTTTGTTAATTTTGAAATGAAATGTCAAAGTATGATTAAGTGAATTGAAGTTTGTTTAAAGAAAAGAAGTTTAAAAGAAAAGGCGCTCGACAAAGTCGGGGTTTATTATGAAAGCGGTTTGAGTTTATAAACAAAGAGGGTGTTGAAAAAAGATAAGAAGGTTTTGAAAATTAAAGAAGATGGGAGGAGATGAAGGGACTATCCTAAAGCGTAAGGTAAAAGCTAAGGAAGAGAATTGTCTAACCAACAAGAATCCAATACTTGACATTATGAGTCAAGATAGAATTCCCATTCTTTAGAGTGAAACCAAGCCAGCAAAGATATTAGACCTCTTGAGAAAACCAAGCTTCAAGTGTATTAAGTCTTCACAAAAATTGGGCAGAGTAACGGATGTATACAGATGAATTCCAGATTACAAACAAAGTATGTAATCACAATAACATGCACACAAAAAAAACCCAATGTCTTGAGGTAAACCTCAAGAGCTCTAGACAAAATATCCATTAAGGTCACAAGGTCTCTAACATAAGCCAAGGTCTCTAATCCTAAGTCCAAGAAGTCCAATACTCCATAATGCCAAGGATAGTAACCAAATAGTCCAAGTATCATTAATGTCTTTTTATGGTTCACATTGATTATTAAGTATCTTCAAAAGAAAATAAAAAAAGCTCAAATGAGCAAAATAAAAATGACATAAAAGTAAATGGTCAAGTGAGCAAAGATGAAAATAGCATAAAAGTAAATGCTCAAGTGAGCAAAATAAAAATGACATGAAATGTAAATGCTTAAAGTAAATGGTACATAAAGCATAAAAATAAAATCATAAAGTAAAGAGCTCAAAATAAAGTCAATTGTTAGAAATTAGTGGTTAGTTGGATGATCATCTTGAAACTTGCATTTGGAACTCATTAGAGGATTGGTAGAACCAAAGCCTCCACACAACAAGTTGCATTTTCTTTTTGTCAAGTATATCATCCATTTTGGAATCCTCAAAAGTAACATTTAATGATCAACGATGTTTAAGTGATCCGCATTGACCAAAAGTGATGTAGATCCATTAGAGGATTGGTAGAACCAAAGCCTCCACATAATGAATCTCAAAGTTATTGGATCAAAGAGATCAAATTAACATAATTGTGCTTGCAAACATAAGTTTGGGCCACGAATGATCATTTATTCGAATCGGGATAAAATTTAGCGTTATGCTAAGCAATCGTAAGTGGACTTATGTAGAAGTCGCACCTATTTTGAAGCTGATCAATATCAATCTATGTACTTCATGTTTGGATAAATGATATAGAGATAATCATACCTTAACATGTAGCACAATTAAAAAAGAAAGGGATAAGATGAAGAGGGAGGGGAATGATAAGCTAATTTGGATTACCACCTCAAAATTCTTTCATCTTTAAATTCAACCACTCCTCTAGATGGATTAAAGCACTAAACATATCATTAATCTAAAGCACTAAAAATGAATTAAATAATTCACTCTTAGGTAGATTTGAATTGATGATTATTTATCCAACTTCATCTACATCACAAAGTCCATTGAATTTAAAGATAAATTGGACATTTAAAATTGCAATCCAAACCAACAATCAAAAGGAGTGAGTAGAAAAAGCATTTTGGATCAAAGCTGCCCCAAAACAAGGCAAAAAAATGCATTGTCTCTGTGAAAATCGATTGCACTACTGTGTAAATTGATTTGCACAGTGAAGTTTTCAAAAATTTGAGCAAATTTCACTTAGTGCAATTGATTGCACTGTTACAACAATCGATTGCACGCTGTTACAGACAGCAAAACATCATTTTAAAAGGCTAAATTCTTGTTCAAACCTTCCATCAAATAACTTATGATCATGGATCCAATTGAGCACGAAAATTCCATCAAATTATGAGAAAATAGCACCATTGGAATCAAAAAATAATGCTCAATGAATCAAACCCAAAGATCGACAAGAGATCACATTGTGAAAGATGAATTATCCAACTTACCAAAGGTAGATCTAGAGAATTATCAACACAAATTCAAGAATTTGCTTCAATACAACCACAAGAATCAATTGCCCAAGCTTGTATGTAGATAATTGGTGAAGAAAAAGTGTTTGGGTGAAGGTTTAGCTCAAATATTAGTAAGCTTCAATGCAAAGCTTACTAACTTTTCTTGAAAATTGAGCTTTGAGTGAATTTGGTAGATGGAGAGAATTGAGAGATTTTTTAGCAAAGTGATTTTGGCTATCAAAAGCTTATGATTTGAATGAAATGAGGGCTCTATTTATAGAGTTTAGGATTGGGATTAGTGGTAATTTGGTAATTGATTCTTGGAGCCAAAATTTGAATTAATGATAATTCTTTAAAAAATTAGAGAAAAATTGGAGCCAAAATTTGACAAGCTTGAAATTGCTGATTTTTTTCAAATTTTCATGCTGTGAAATCGATTGCACTATAGTGTAAATCGATTTTCACAGTGTATTTTTTCAAAAATTGCGCAAAATGCAATTTGTGCAATCGATTGCACTCTAGGAGCAATCGATTGTACAGTGAAAAAATGAAAAAAAATTAATTCTTTTTCTTTGCAAATAGAGATTTTAGGGAAATAATACCGGAAAACCTTATTTGCCATATGCTTCGACTCGGTACCTACAAAACACAAATATGCAAAGACAAAGACAAATTTTTTTTGTATTTTGATTAGAAGTTAGTCAACAACACAAGAGTAAACTTAAAGATAGGATGCAAATGTGATGAATGAAGATATTTGTTAATGATTGAGACCAAATGACAAAATATGATATGAAAGTGCGACTAGAAAAGTTAGGGGCGAAATTTATGGTACAATGGGCAGATGTTGTTGTCTGAATACGACACTGAATATTGCACCCAAAAGGCTATAAAAAGCAGTATGCTGGTGGATTATATTGCTCACCAACCGGTTGATGATAATCAATCTATCAAGTTTTATTTCTCTGATGAGGATGTGATGTTCTTGAAAGACAAAGATTGTGATGAACCTTTGCCGGGGGAAGGTCCTGATCCTGAGTCTCGGTGGGGTATGGTATTTGATGGAGCTGTGAATACTTATGGGAAAGGAATTGGCGTTGTAATCATCACTCCATGGATTACACATTCCTTATACTGCAAGGCTGACATTTGATTGTACCAATATTATGGCGGAGTATGAGGCTCGTATCATGGGTCTCGAGGAAGCCATTGATCTCAGAATCAAAGTTCTAGATGTGTATGGTGATTCGGCTTTGGTAGTTAATCAGATCAAAGGAGAATGGGATACTCGTCACCCTGGCTTGATCCCTTACAAAGATTATGCTAGAAGATTACTACCCTTCTTTAACAAAGTTGAATTTCATCATATTCCCAGAGACAAAAATCAAATGGAGGATGCCTTGGTAACTCTGGCTTCTATGTATCAAGTGAATACTTGGAATGATGTGCCTCGTATCACAGTGCAACGTTTGGATAGACTGGCTCATGTGTTCACAACAGAGGAAGTGTTAGATGACAAGCCTTGGTATTATGATATCAAGCATTTTCTCCAGACTCAAGAATACCCGACTGGTGCATCAAATAAATTTAGAAAGACATTGAGAAGGTTGGCAAGTAGCTTTTTCCTTAATGAAAATGTGTTGTATAAAAGAAATTATGACATGGTCTTGCTCAGGTGCATGGATAGACACAAAGCAGACATGTTTTTGCATGAAATCCATAAATGTTCTTTTGGTACCCATGCCAATGGACATTCGGTGGCAAAGAAGATGCTTAGGGTAGGTTATTATTAGCTGACAATGGAATCTAACTATTACAAATTTGCAAAGAAGTGCCATAAATGCCAAATTTATGCTGACAAAATTCATGTGCCTCCAATGTTTCTGAATGTTATTTCATCCCCGTGTCTTTTCTCTATATGGGGTATTGACATGATTGGAATGATTGAACCAAAGGCATCGAATGGACATCGCTTTATCTTGGTTGAAATTGACTACTTCACCAAGTGGGTTGAAGCAACTTCATATGCTAATGTCACTAAACAAGTGGTTGTGTGTTTTATCAAGAATGATCTAATTGTCGGTATGGTGTGCCAAGCAGGATTATCATCGATAACGACTCAAATCTGAATAACAAGATGATGACTGAACTTTGTGAAGAGTTCAAGATTGTCCACCAAAATTCATCTCCTTACAGGCCAAAGATGAATGGGGTTGTTGAAGCTGCTAACAAGAACATCAAGAAGATCATCTAGAAAATGGTTGTTACTTACAAAGATTGGCATAAGATGCTCCCTTTTGCTCTGCACAGGTATCGAACATATGTCCGCACTTCAACAGGGGAAACCCCGTTCTCTCTTGTATATGGCATGGAAGCAGTGCTCCCCGTTGAGGTTGAGATTCCCTCCTTACGTGTGATAATGGAAACCAAGTTGTCAGAGGCTGAATAGGCCCAGAATAGGTTTGACCAGTTGAATTGATTGAAGAGAAAATAATGAAAGCCTTATGTCATGGTCAGTTATACCAGAAAATAATGAAGAAAGATTTCGACAAGAAGGTCAAGCCTCGTGAATCCAGAGAAGGTGACCTCGTGCTCAGGAAGATCATGTCTTTTAACGTTGATTCTAAGGGCAAGTGGATTCCCAATTTTGAAGGCCTATAGGTTGTCAAGAAAGCCTTCTCTGGTGGTGCATTGATTCTTGAAACAATGGATGGTAAGGAATTCCCACGTCCTCTGAATGTTGATGCAATCAAGAAATACTTCTCCTAGAAAAATAAAAAGAACAGCTCGCTAAGAAGAAAACCTGAAAAGGCAACTTAGGCAAAAAGGAGCGTCTCAGTAGGCTGAAAACCGAAAGGGAGGTCTAGGCAAAAATTAGGGACATAAACAGAATAAATGTTCTCGGTAGGTTGAAACCCCGCAAGGGCAATCTAGGCAAAAGGTATGGATTTCCTGGCAAATAACTGCATCAGACAGGACTTGATCATTGAAGCAACAATCTTCTTGGATTCTCATCGATCTTCAACCGAGGTCTCTGCTCCGGAATTCAAAGTTGTTAGGGAGAATAGTGGTCATTATATTTCAATGTATCTTTTTAAATGTATATTACCATTTTCTAAACTTTGTAATCATCTATGGAGTCTCGCCATTTGCAGACTACCATTCTATTAATAAAGTTTGAGCTTTTATCCAATTCTTTGTAATTCTTATTTTATTCAGCTTACAAAGACTTCATTTATTATTGATGGTAATTTTTAAAGCAAATAGATTAAATAACAAAAAATGTTTTTTTAAAAGAATTTACAAATCACTTCTTGCTTTAGATTTTATGGCTAAAGGAGAAGAAAAATAGTGGCTCCAGGAATGCACGAACTCGAAATTTTTTGGAAGGTCTGAATTCCCCAGGAGGACTCTCCCAGGTCACTTTTTCTGGTGCGGGTATGATCTTTTTGTGTTTCTCCGATGATTGAAGTATGTTGCAGTATTGGGTTTGTGATCCCATTTTCCCTAGTCAAGTCTTGGTACATTTTGATTTCGGGTTTGCATGGTATGAAGTCTCTACCCCAGATTCCCTAGTAAGGTCTTCACTCACATGATGAAAGTATCTTCCCTCTTGGTGTGCTGAGATGGAACCATTTGTAAAACATCACCCCTTGCAGTGCTAGCATTTTTTGTTGTTGTTTGTCTTCCCGACAACCAGACAAGGGCAATGTCTTTTCTAAGAAATGATGAAATAGTTGTCAACTCTTTAGGTTTTCTCCCGCCAAGTCCTGGATTTGATTTAAAATCCCCATAAGTTTGATTTCTTACCATAACATTTGATTTCTTAAATCCATGGGTAAGGCTATCCCCGTAAAGTTTCATAATATCTCCCCATAAAAGTTGGTGCAACCATCACCCTCAGTATTGAAGAATGTATCTTGGTGCCTCCTCGATGATGTGTTGTTATCCTCCCCAATGAAGACAGTACAATATCCCTAGTTGATGTCTCGACAATATGGTTTTGTGTTCCCTAGTAAAGTCAGTATGGCAATCCCCATTAGAAGTACAGGTCGTGAACCATTTGTTTTCTCCCCTTTGAAGTCTGTGTGACTTTCCCCGGTGAAGCCTGGAGGAAGTTGTTATGTCCCTATATTTGTATTAGTTTAATGTTATGAGTTTGTTCTTTCCCAGTAGAGTTAAGCCACGAAATATGAATTTGTTTCCTCAGTTGGTGCTTACTTTCTCATGAAATTTTCATCTTGGATGTGATTTAGCCGAGTATTGGATGTACCCAAGTTGGTTTTGTCTGATTGTCCCCAGTGTTATACGTTTATTTTGTCATCATATACATGATGTCATTCATACATTCATACATACATCATGCATAGTTAATTTTTAGCAAATCATTGCTCATGTGCATCCATTAATATTTTATTGGCATATTACCCTATTTTACAGAGTTTTGTTATCCTCTCTCCAATAGAGTGTCAGCCTTAAGCAGAAAGTGTATATCCTTTCAATTTCCCCATTGAGTTATCCCTAGTGGAAGAATTTTGATTTAGCCTTCCTTTTAGCTCATTTTCTGGAAAGAATGTGGTTCCCTCTTGAGTTTATTTCTCATGAGATGTTATTCTGGTTGACTGTTTCACTCCAGTTTATTTCTGGTTTGGGTGGGTGGTCCCCAACAATGTTATTATTTTGATTTCTGCAAGTTTCGAGCCCTGGTTCGAGAATGTGCATTTTATTTTGCACGTGGAGATTTTATCTCCTCAACAGGAATACATTGGCATTTCCCCAGGAAATCATTATTTGCAAATTCCTCCTCATAACAGCAAGTGGCGGGTCTCTTTATTTGAGCAACCTATACTTCCCCAATAAGTCTGACAGTTTGCAGAGAAGATTCATATTTGTTACTCTAATGAATGGTAGCCTTGTCATTATGAAAGGTAGTTCGTTGTTGTGATTTTTTACTCCAATGAATGGTAGCCTTATCATTATGGAAGGTAGTTTGTTGTTGAGATTTATTACTCCAATGAATGGTAGCCTTGTCATTATGAAAGGTAGTTTGTTGTTGAGATTTGTTACTCCAATAAATGGTAGCCTTGTCATTATGGAAGGTAGTTTGTTGTTGCAATTTGTTACTCCAAGGAATGGTAGCCTTGTCATTATGGAAGGTAGTTCGTTGTTGCGATTTGTTACTCCAATGAATGGTAGCCTTGTCATTATGGAAGGTAATTTGTTGTTACAATTTGTTACTCCAATGAATGGTAGCCTTGTCATTATGGAAGGTAGTTTGTTGTAGAGATTTGTTACTCTAATTAATGGTAGCCTTGTCATTATGGAAGGTAGTTTGTTATTAAGATTTGCTACTCCAATGAATGGTAGCCTTGTCATTATGGAAGGTAGTTTATTGCTGAGATTCGTTACTCCAATGAATGGTAGCCTTATCATTATGGAAGGTAGTTCGTTGTTGAGATCTTTTTATGATAAATGGAATCCTTGTCATTATGGAAGGTAGTTTGTCGTTGAGATTCTATTTCTCTAAAGAAGTTCATTTTTTCCTGATCGTGAGTAATCGTGTTGATTATCATTACCACCCTGATATTGGTATTTGCTGGTATTATCTTACCACTTCTTTCCTCAGTGGGTCGACATTACCTTTTTGCTATCTCCTTAGTGAGCAGATAGTTCGCAGTCATTTGTCGCTCACTTTTGTCCTTTACTTTCTCTCCTCAATCTTTGAGTTGATGATGCTTTATCTCCTCTTTGGGCTTTGCCCCAATAGAGTCGGGTCTCTAGTTCCCCAGTGATTTATTTTCCTGTTCGGGTCTAACTTTTGATCCTGTTTTATTTGCTACATCCCTAGTGGGGTCTTGCGTCCTTTTTAGATTTGTTCATTTGCATTCATAATCATAAGCATTTCATGGCATCTTAAGGCCAAAAATAGGGCTTGTTTTATATTTAAGTATCTTCAATCGCATCGACGCGAAGATTTTTAACCTTCGCATCTCCGGGTAGAAGACACTTGAATAAGGGCGGTTGTTGTACCCCAATTTTTTCCATTAAGATTCCTCTATCATATGATATCAACTCAATCACAACAAGATCACACACTAGGTTTGGATCTTCTCCTTATCCTTATCTTTTCCCATGGGGAATCACCAAGCACCTTGATTTGTATCTTGTTGTTATCTATGTTTTGATTAACTTTTAACTAATAAATACAATGTATGTTTGCCCTAATTGTTGATATCATAGGTGAAAGCACAACACATTCTAGCAAGTTGATCCATAGGTTCACGAGTTTATTTCCATGCCTTCTTCAACAAAGCTCCATTGAGATTCAAGCTTCATTTTTGAAGATATTTTGAAGTAATATCATGACAAAGTCTATTATGATTCATCATGCCTCAAGTTGTCAAAAATAGTTCAAAGGTACAAGGGTTGATTGAAGAAGTTTGACCTAATTGGACAAGTCCTTGATTCATTTATCACAAGTGCATATTTACCTCAATTCTCAATATTCGGAAGTGGTTATGGTTTCTATGGTTCCTCATTATCATCCTCAACAACTTCTATTTATATCACAAAAGTATTTGTGCAAGAAAGTTGATCAAAATTGTAAAAGGATTTCTAAGGTATCTTGTTGCTCTAAGAGCTAGGGTTTTGAACTTCAAAGGGGTATATCTTGCTCATCTTTTGGTATTTTTGAGTGATTCCAAATAAATCCTTCTCTTCAAAGGGTTATGAACAAATCACTTCAAAAGTTTCAAGGAAATTTTGTGTGGAAGGTACCTAATGATGAAGAAAGATTACAAGTCTTCTAGATGAATCATCAAATTCCCTTATGTGACTTCAAAAGATCATAACTTGGTCAATTTTTATCTCCTTGAGCCTATTATTTTTCAACAATTATCTTAAAGATATGGAATTCAACCCTTATTTTAAGTTAAAAGTGTCAAAATGGATGGAAGATGCCCTAAGGGTGCAAAATATTATAGGTCATTTCATGAATTTTTTTTTCAACTTCAACAAGTCATAACTCTCTCAATTTTTGGATTTTTTAAATTGTTCAAGTCTTAAAATGCCATTCAAGAGATCTACTTCATGCAATCTTTTTTTGTCAAAAGCCAATTTCAAGTGGAAGGCCATGTTTGGATGCAAGACATTATAAGTCATTTTTGGTGAAAAAAACTTAGAAATTTTCTAAGTATAGAAAGTCAACCTCTTTTTCTCAACTTTGACTCATTTCAATTTTCAGCTCAAGCATCCATTTGATTCCATTCTTTGCATATTGTAAATCTTGTGATCTCATCTTTTTAAAGCTTCAAGAATCATTTCCTAAGACTCCTTGAGTTGAGAATGCCATTAATTTGAATTTGGTAACTTGAAACTGAAGTTTCTTCATAAGTCAGAATTTGAAATTCATGTTTTGGCTTCTAAACATCAAATTAGCACGCATTTTTTATCTAAACATGTTTAACCAACTTACCAAAGTGGATTAGAGCCTTAAAGCGCAAGGATTGGATGAGTTTTGATGCAAAACAGATCACACCTTACTTGTGTATCAGGTTCACACGATTTCCCTCCAAACTTCATCATTTCACATGCTTGAACATTCAATCATCTTCCCAATAAATAGAGGGTCATACCTCATGCATTTTCTCAAGCTTAGAGAGCCTGAATCACCCTAGAAAACTCCCTCTTGAACCAAATTTTCTGCAACTTTGAATTTGCTCTTACAGCCTTTCTCAATCATTTTTCTTTGTCAATTCATCTTCCTTGAACCTCACTGAAGCTAACAGAAGAAGAATTAAACTCTAAAAATCCCTGAGTCGTGCTAGCTAAGTCAACTTTCAGAGCTCTGCAACTTAACTTCAATAGGTAGATTCCTTCACCAATTCTCTCAAACTTTGATATTATTATGAAGCTCTCATCATCCTAATTCTAGTCGCAACAATTGTTTTCAACTAGAAGTACATTTTAACCATGAAATTTCAAATCCCTTTTCAAAACTTCTCTTCCAAAATGACAGAGCTACAACTTATATAAATTTTTCGCGAAGGTACCATTGGAATCGTCTTAAAGAGACGAAGCGAATGGTACCGGTCTCGTCTTCTAATTTTACAGTATCTGAAACCTGCAGATTTTGTTGGCTGGAGATTGAATATGACCAACGTGTCATCTATCAACCAATGAAAGTGTGCCACGCTTATTTTTCAAAAATCTGATTTAATTAATGATCTTGTGTTTATTCCACTAAAGACCATGATATGCACAGCGCATCTGATCCATTGGATTAGCTTACCAATGCGTTTTAACTCTCATCCATTGGTTCACATTTTTTGACTTTATTTTTTATTTCTGATTTTTATATTTAAATTGTTTTAAACTTCAAAAAATCATAGAAAATTCATTTCTGATTCAAAAATTATGGAAAAATTCAAAAAAAATATTTCCAAATATTCTATTTTTGAATTTAATTTTTTCATAATTTTATTTTTATATTTGATAGTTTTCTATAATTTTTCTTTATTTTGGTTTGCTTTTAATTACTTAAAAAAATACTCTTGAACATTTTTAAATTCTGAAAAATTCATCAACATCATTTCCATTATTTCTGATCTTCTGAATTTTTTTTAGAATTTTATTTTGACTTCTACTATTTTTGATATTTTTTCCATTTATTTGAGCAATTTTAATTAGTTTAAAAATAGTTTCTGACTTTAAAAAATTACCAAAAATTTTATATAAACATTTGAGTGTATTTCTGATTTTTCTATGGCCTCATTTGATTTTTCTTGGTTGATTTGAATATAATTTCCATTTTCCTCTCTTATTTTCATTTTAAAATCATTTTTAAAAACCTTTTTCTTTATTTTAAATACATTTTTATTTTTTGTGTATATTCTAGCTGATCTTGGACTATGAAATTTTGATCATAAACTTTATTAACTCCACAAAAATGGATGAATGATTTTAATAATAGTTTGATTAATTTTTTTTGGTTCCAATGTGGTTTAATTCTTCTCACATCCCTCTTCATCTTATCTCTTTCTTATTGTGTCATATGTTGTTAGAGGATGATGTACATATCATCTCTCCAAGCATAGGACACATAAATTGTTATTGACCGACTTCAAAATAGGTGCGACTTCTATATAAGTCCACTTACGATTGCTTAACATAGCGCTAATTTTTGTCTCGATTCGAGAAATGATCATTTGTGCCCCAAACCCATGTTTGTAAGCCCAAGTATGTTGATTTGAATCCTTTAATCCAATAAATTTGAGATTCATTGTTAGGAGGCTTTGGTCTTATCAATCCTCTAATGAATCTTCATAAAATTTGGTCAAAGTGAATCACTTAAACATCATTGATCATTTATTGTTGCCTTGAGAATTTTGAATGGATGATATACTTGACAAAAAGCAAATGAAACTTGTTGTTGAGAGGCTTTGATTTTATCAATCTTCTAATGAGTTTCAAATTCAAGTTCCAAGATGGTCATTCAACTAAGCTCTAATTTCTAACAATTGACTTTATTTTGTGCTTTTATTTTATGCTTTTACTTTAAGCACGTTTATTTTAGCATTTACATTTCATGCTATTTTCATCTTTGCTCATTTGAGCATTTTTATTTTACTCATTTGAGCTTTTCATTTCTTTTTTGAAGATACTTAATAATCAAATTGAATCCTAAAAAACTTTAATGTTACTTGGACTATTTGGTTACTATCCTTGGCATTATGGAGATTATGGACTTCTTGGACTTAGGAGTAGAGACCTTAACCTACCTTGAGACCTTGTGACCTCAACTGTTATTTTGTCTGGAGCTCTTGGGGTTTACCCCAAGACATTGGGTTATTTGTTTGTTTTGTGTGCAGGTTATTATGATTACATACTTTGTCTATGATTTGGAATTCATCTGTATACAGTCGTTACTCTGCCCAATTTTTGTGAATACTTAATACAATTTAAGCTTGGTTACCTAAGAGGTTTAATATCTTTGCTTGCTTGGTTTCAATCCAAAGGATGAGAATTCTACATAGACTCATTATGTCAAGTGTTGGCTTCTTTTTGGTTAGACGGTTCTTTTCCCCTAGAGTTTACTTTATGTCTTATGATAGTCCCTTCATCTCCTCCCATCTTCTTTAATTTCAAAATATTCTCCCTCCTTTTGAAAACTCTTCTTGTTTTTAAACTTGAACCGCTTTCATAATAAACTCGGACTTATGTCCATGTATTTTCAAAATATTTTCTTCATCAAACTTTAATCAACTTAATAATACCTTGACATTTTTGTGAGAAGACTAAAAGTCAATCAATCTCATTCAAACCATTTTGTCACTTTGGCTTTTTACCTTAAAATTTTATCAAAATATTAGACTCTTGTCAATCCTTGTAGTGATGCAAACTACTATACTTCTATGATATATAGTGAAGTGAGATATTTTCCACTTGGGTATTGAGCGAAGCTTTGTTGATTTTAAAATCCAAGTTATATCCTCCACTTTGAGATGACGCAAATTCTCCTTTCTCATAATCGTGGGTAGTAAGTATTTTCTTCCAATCGGATAAGACGATGATGTCTTGTCTCTTAAAATTAACCAACACACTTGTGTTTTAAAATATTTTAATAGGTGAACTACGAGTACCCGGATCCCCTATCACACGGAAGGTGGTACGTAGGCACTAAAGGTTCGCAACCGTGGCGGGTGCAAAAATCATTAAAAAAATACTTCTTTTTATCATCTCCACAATCCATTTTTATACAATGTTTATAGCCAAAATACACAGATTTTCAAAGAGGTTCCTGTGGAGTACTTAGATGTTTAGGGTGCTAATACCTTCCCTTTGCATAACCAACCCCCGAACTTAGATTCTCTCCCCCTCTTTTTGGGTTATTCATTATTTCCCATTCCTTTGGAAACAATAAAGCGCGGTGGAGATTTTATTTTGATTTGTGCGAGTCGAGTCAATCTAATGGCTTAGTCTCAACATTTCTACCGCTACAGTTAGACAATATCAACTTATCTAGAGGGGGTGAATAAATCCTCAATGAAAAAAATAGTTAAATTTTTTTTTTAAAAATTAAGTAAAAACTATGGCAAGCGGAAGTCGTATCCTAGATCACAATTCGTCTAAATTGAACTGGTTATTGAATGCTTAGATATGCACATAATCAATACTTAATTGAATGATATAATAAGGTGTTTGACCTGTGGTTTTTACACAAGAATTTTGTATTTATTTTATTCATCATTTATTTTAATTAACTGGTGTTTTATTTCATTTTATCGCATTTTATGTTGTGGTTTGATATTTCAGTGTATTTATGTTTAAAAGAATAAAACGGGACAAATCGGGGCAAAAAAGTGTAGAATTCAGAAGTTCAGAAAGAAGTGCTTCAGGAGCCCTGACACGGGTGGACGTGTGTGATCGGTGGATCTGGAACTGACTGTTTAACGCTGGTTCGCGAAATGTCGCGGAAGCAAGAGTCGCCACCGTCTTTTATTTTCTCCAAATGGAAAGGACAAAAGCACAGAAAAATTCCTTATAGAGATTGCTCTCGGTTCGGGAGGTAGGTTATAGAAAGGGAAGGTGTTAGCACCCTTTCTATCCATGGTTATCCATGGGCTCTTAGATACTTGCTCATTGTGTTTTCAAAATTGTTTGTTTGCTTTTCAATGTGGGTTTAAAAAAGTTTCTTTTGAAAGATTTCAGTTCGACTCATACGTCAGAGTGTTTGAAAAGTTTGCTTTGAAAGCTTTTGAAAAGTGTTGGTGTGAAAAAGTCTTTTTGAGTTTGTTTTGAGATTAGAGCAAGTATCCTTGAGAACCTACCTACCCTAAGGAATTCGTCTGTGTAAATGTCCTTAAAAGTAGTGCCATCCCACCATTGAGAGGTAGGTATCACCACCGTTGGAGGTGTTCGGGTCAATTCGAGTTTGTAGGGACATGGTGATCACCAGAGCAATGGGAAGACACCTTAGAAGCTACCCTCATGCCAGGTTCCCGGATCATGAGGACTTACTAAGACATCCTCTACTCGACGATCACCTTTCGAGGCAAGGCAACAGTGAGGCGTACTCTAGGGGTGGTGTGTGCGATTCGTGTGTCGTTTTTATTGATATTTGTCTTGTCATGTTCATTGTGATCTACGCTTGATTTTATTATGGTCCATTCATTCTTGCATGCTTTTTTAACAGTTAAAGTATTTGCGGGAAAAATAAATCTACAGCTATTACAAATGGCGCGGGTCCACATCGCCAAAATTAAACCGGACCCGATTTGATATAAAAAATAAATAAAGCAATAAAAGTGCGAGAAATAAAATGGTTACAAGGCTTTGGGACATGTACATAATTATAATAAGCGACAAAGTAAATGTGCGAAATAAAATAATTAAGACAATGGGCGTTGGACCCTTTCATAAGAAATTAAAGTTAATAAGAATTAATTAATTAGAATTAAATGTTTTTGGTATTTTATGTTTTTTAAGATTTAAAAGAAAAAAGAATTTATTGAAATTAAAAATAAAATGCTAAACCCTAGTTCTAATGTTTTTTAAGTTTATTGTGAAAATATTAAGTTTTAACCTAATTGAAATCTAAGTTAATTTACATGCAAAAATTTAATTTATGAAAATAAATAAAATAAGCAATATTATTGTAAAAAAGGGAAATTAAGAAGAATAAAAATTAAACCTAATTCTATTTTTGGATTTTTAGTTATTAAAAGGATTAAAATTACAACCTAATTAAGCTAAATATTTACATGTAATTTATTTATGGAAATAATAAAATAAGAATTATATTTTTTGCCTTTTTCTGTTTTTATGATATTTTTGTATTTTATAAAATAATTAATTAATTAAAACAAATAAAAAAAATAAATAACATAACAATTGAGAAAATAAAATATAAAAAGAAAATCAAACCAGGGGAGGTAGCCCCAAAATTGGAGGTAAGGCCTAGCATTCTGGCCCATTAAGCATTGCAATTTGTTTGACCTTTCCAGTTTGTATGCAAACGCGTTGACCTGGATTCATGGTACACCTTGACTCTGAGCCCTTTAATGGTTGTCTGGGACACGTGTATGCTTGGATCAGGATGGCATATGGTACGTCTCCACAGAAGCGCTGCATAGGAACACTTATAGAAAAATAATATTGAAAGTTACATAGACCTGGGGTTCGAACCCAGGTCTTGGAGGTTGCGTGCCTAGGTACCTGCCAGCTGAGCCATTTAACTTATTTGATATATTAATAACACACAAATAACAAAAAGAAAGAACAAACGCACTAATGATTAAACGCGCGAAAATTCAAAAGATCCAACCAGTGCTTGCCAACGCATCATCTTCCTTATTGTTTTTTTTATTTTTCTGAAAACACAAGCCTATGGAAACGGTTTTCTGGGCGTGGTCTAAAGCTGGTTTCAAGAAAATAGCGATTAGGTCCCTAACGCTCATAAATTGAGCGCGAGGGTTCCATTGCTTTCGTCTCAATGCACCGGTTTGAATGATGGTGGTTAGGGATCCCAATTTTGCTTGTAGTAAGAACCCCTAATTTTGAAGCTCAAGAAACCCTAATGTTCGATCATGGCATAATCTCGTATGGCACAGAAAAACTCAATTAAACATATCAGTTAGCTTCCAAACATTATGATAAACATGAATCAATAAAGAAATCTCACAAATAACGCTTGAATCATGATATTCGAATGGCAATTTTCTTCTGTACAGTTTGAGATTGTCTTACCAATTCTTGAGGCTTTGGTCGTGGTTTGTGATTGGAATGCCTTCAGGAATGCTTGAGGAAGCTAATGGGATGGGTGTTAGGCCTTGAATTGCCTTGCAACCTTGAAATCAGTTTTGAGTTTTTGGACAATTTTTTCAAGTTTCTACCTTGGTCTTTTGCGCAGCCTTTTTGTGTTCTTTCATTAGGTTTATGGTCAGGGTTATGTAGTGAGGTGATTAGGTCAAGAAAATTGAATAAAATCCATTGCTTTCATTGTTTTCAATCTTTGATTTTGTAAGATCTTTTCCAAATCTTTTCCATGTGCATTTTGTGTTCAATCAGCTCAAATCAAACCAAATCCTTCCATAATTGGCTAAGCACGAGATCTTGAGCCTATAATGTGCATAAAAAGATTTTTTTAGGTCAAGTTTATATTTTCTACATATTTAAATAATTTAAATGAATTAATATTAATATAAATTCAAATAAATAATTAAAAAAATGAGAAAATACTTCCCCTTGGGCTTAATGGTCGTGCATAGGCTTGGCATGAAGAAACTTGGAAGAAAAATGGGCCCATTTGCATTTTTGGATCATTTGCATCAATGTTGACTTTTCAAAATTCCCAAAAATTTCCCAA
Organism: Vicia faba; assembly: GCA_948472305.1. Lineage (NCBI taxonomy): Eukaryota > Viridiplantae > Streptophyta > Magnoliopsida > Fabales > Fabaceae > Vicia > Vicia faba. The sequence continues at coordinate 290,762 of CATIWC010000397.1, forward strand.
CTTCCACAAGGCATAATTTGCTCAATTTTTAAGCTTTTCACATGTTCTTGGACATTTTGGAAAGGTCTTTGAGTCCTCTAACCAATGCCTTTGGTCCCATGTAATTTTGATTTACCAATCTCAAGTTATGGCCTTTGACTTAAAGTCCCTTTTTGTTGACTTTTGAAAATGACCTATAATGTTGAAATTGATAACTTTTTGTGAGAGCATTTCTTGGACTTGGAATATGAAGATGAGTTGTAGGAAATGTCTTTCTCTTCAAAATGAGCTTTGGATGGAATTTTTCTGATAATCCATGTGAAAGTTATGCCCTGGTCAATTTCAGTTGACTTTTTCAGCTGTCCAAATATAGTAACTTTTGCATCTTTGATGATTTCTGAGCCAAATTTTGAGAATCATGATCAAGAATTGATCAAATGATGTTTGTGGCTTCAAAATGATATGTTGACCAAAAATTTGAACTTTTGACTGTCAAATGACCATTTTGCCCCTACAGTTGACTGTAGTGCAATCTAGGGTTTTGACTGTGCAATTTTGAGCTGAATGCCTTGAAACTTGATATGAGGATACTTGACCATCTTTGTAGGCATATGAGACTTGATTGGGCCTTTGAAAACTTCATTTTCTTGATCAGAACCCAAACCCTAGTTTTGACTGTATGAGAGACTGTTGAGCTGCACAACCCTTGGGGAATTTTGTGACCTTGACTTGACAAATCTTGGAGAATATGGGAGGGCAAATTTTGGGGTACAACAGTTGCCCCTGTTCAATCTTCTTAGACTTGAGGATGCAGATTGGCTGACGTGCCTTTCGTAATCCGAGGGTAGAAGATGATTGGACACTAGAGTGCCCAGAAATTTGCGCTCACATAGTAACAGTGATGGGGGAATGGGCTTACAGATGCCATTTAGAGATTGCTGGATAGGGTGATGGGCTTATAGATGCCATCTGGATGTTGATCGCGTAGGAGATTCCTTAGCGAGAACCTGTATACCTGCAAAACAGAAAAATGAGTACCTGACACGTTGCAGGAGCTGATTTTGGATGCTTGGTATAGATATGTCCTGACTGGTTACAGGAGCTGAGTCTGGAGCTTCAAACGCTGATGAATGAACCATGGATGGTTACTGCCTTAGCATGAATGGTGAGAGAACCTTGGGCGACTTTAGCTTCATCAACGCTCGTTGAGAAAAATCTTGGCGGGAATCACCATCTTTGCAGTATCGGGAAGAAAACCATAAGCTATTATAATCTGAAAGGAATGATCACCTCACACTCATCGTCGGAGAGGGAAACATATGGAAAGGACTTGTCACCTCACACACCGTCGGAGAGAGAAACATAAGAGACTATTACCTCACACTCATCGTCGGAGAGGGAAACATCTGAAGAAGGAATTACCACCTCACGCACTTGTCGGAGAGGGGACCATAAGAGACTATCACCTCACGCTCACTGTCGGAGAGGGAAACATCTTGAAAAAGGGATTACCACCTCACACTCATCGTCGGAGAGGGGACCATAAGAGACTATCACCTCACACTCATCGTCGGAGAGGGAAACATCTGAAAAAGGGATTACCACCTCACGCACTTGCCGGAGAGGGGACCATAGGAGACTATCACCTCACACTCATCGTCGGAGAGGGAAACATCTAAAGAAGGAATTACCACCTCACGCTCCTGCCGGAGAGGGGACCATAAGAGACTATCACCTCACGCTCACTGTCGAAGAGGGAAACATCTGAAAAAGGGATTACCACCTCACGCACTTGCCGGAGAGGGGACCATAGGAGACTATCACCTCACACTCATCGTCGGAGAGGGAAACATCTTAAAAAAGGGATTTACTACCTCACACACCGTCGGAGAGGGAACTATAGGGAGAATATCACCTCACACTCATCGTCGGAGAGGGAAACATCTAAAAAGGACTTCTGGAAGCAGTATCAGAACGTCACCATATCTGGTTTACATCTGAAACTATATCTGGAAGGAAATCTGGAAGCAGCATCAGAACGTCACCATATCTGGATCATATCTGAAACTATATCTAGACAGGATTTGTGATAGTTTGATAGTAGTCGTTTTTGTATTGATCTTTTTCCTGAAAAGGTAAAACATAATTGTATGCAAAATCATGATGCATGAACTGTATGTCTTCAAAATCAATGAGATTCGTGTAATATGATGCATATGCATGCTATAATGATGTATGTGACGTTTTATGAATGTATGTTTGTCTAAGAAAATAAATCCTTGACGGGTGCCGGGAAGTCGTATCCTGGGCTGGTGTTGAAGAATAGTTGCAAGAATTCCAATAGACGAAGATAACTCCGTTGGGGAATAAACTTGGCGAATGGAGGATTCTGCGGGGAGAAAAAGATATTCTAGCGACCATGCTGGGAAGAAATACTTGTGGGGAGATGCTTTTGCTGAATTGTTGAGGATGACTCGCTGAGGGTACCTTGCTGTATCGGAAGTATGAATGGACTTCGATGGGGGTAAGAAGATTCTGTCGACGACGCTCTTTCCGTGGCTTTTGGCTGAGGATAACCCAGTTATATCCTGTTAAGGGAATAACTCTTTAAATCAAGCCGGACGACGCGTTCGTGCTTTGCGAGGATAAGCTTCCAGAATCTACTGGGGATAAGCTTAGTGCTCGGGGATATGAATTCCAACCTTCCTGGGGAAACTGGATTGGACTTTCCTGGGGAAGTATTGAACTGTATTGGTTATGTTCTTCAACGGACCCTACCTTGACATCTTAAAGGACAGAGCGATCAGATTGCTTAGACCACCCATTATTGCCCCTGTTTCTGATGTGGGAGCGGATAGTTGTTGGTGGACAAACCTTCTTCTGTTAGACAGATGACAAGATGACAGGACATAGTCGTACGCTTTAATCCCTAACTTTTGCCTGGACCGCCCTTTCGGGTTTTCAGTCCACCGGGATACCCATTTTTGCCCAAGCCGCCTTTTCAGGTTTTCGACTTGTCGGGTGTACAGATTTTTTATTTCATCCCTTATTTTTGCCCGAACCCTTTTGGTTCGCCGGGAAGCCCTTACTTTTGCCTAGGTATGTCAACCTAGCGGGTCTTTGATTTTGCGTAGTATCTTTTCGACTATGTCCGTTCTTAGAATGCAGGGGGGGTGCCCCTGGCTGTTTGTGTTGCCATGTTACCAGAAGATGTCTGATTAGGCAAGATTTGTTGTTGAAATGCCCCAAGTGACTCAGGCGGAGATTTTCCCCAGGCTATTTTGGCCTTTGAGAGATTCTCCGAATCTTGATTGGACTGCCCCAGATGATGGACAATAGTCGTGCCATGCCCCTTGATTGGAGGTACTTCTGTTCATTAGGCATTTGTCGTGTAAACTTCTATACTGTTCAAACAAAAAGTCATATGCAAACAAAGTTATGTTAAAAATGCAAAGCTTATGTCTGTCTTGAAGATTTTGAAAATGCGTTTTTTTCATAAAACATGTGAATGTTTGTAAAACATGATGTCAATCCTGTATTTACCGTAGCCCTAAGGAGTCAGGATACCTTCGTAACAGTATGCTTTCGAACTAACCCATGCTTCAGCTAGGACTTTTGAGGGTTATAACGTGGCCTGGTTCACGGTTTAAGAAACAAAGGATAAAGGCTCAAATTTTATTTGTACCCACCCGCTCTTCGTGATGTTCTCCAAACCTAAACTCAGTTGATCATGCGTTAGACCTTGCTTGAGTCTTTGCTTTGATGTTCCAGTAATGGTTCGGATGTTGATAGCTTATTTTGAATAGGCAGTCCTCCTTTGTTGTTGTCGAGGGTTTGTAGGACCTCTTTTCTTGATTTTTGTTATCCCTTTCTTTTTGCCTGAACTGTTTATTTTTGGAATTACAGTCAGCGGGATGCCCCAGTTTCATAAGTCTCTTTTCATAGGTTTAGACTTTTTGGGCTTTTCATTTATGAATTTTGATGATGACTGCCTGTCCTTTTGATTGTTCTGAACCATCACTGTCTTTGTTCGTTTTGTAAAGATCTCTTCGGTGCCATTTGTCATACACTTGGATCAACTGAGAGACTACCCTGCCCCAGGTTATGATTAAGGGTTTTGATTTTCGAAAATAAAAACTCCTACTTCTTTGGCTCTGATGGGTTGACGAGGGATTATCATCCTTATAACTCCAGTGTTTAGGGATTGAAACAATGTCTGTACCTCATCAGCGGGGTCTGTTCAAAAGCATACTGTAGCGATTGTGGTATCGTTTTCGTCATCCTCCCTCAAGAGGCTTAGAATTAACGAGAGTTGACATCAGAAAAAATATGAACACAAATTTGTATATAGTGAATGCGAATATATTGATTCAAAAATAGACATAAGCGATGCATTAATGGAACAACAATGTTTTAACATGAATAAATGTTTGAACAAAAGAAAATTTCAATCTTGAACATTCGAATGAACAAAAGTTTCCTAGTCTCGGAGCTTGTTACTTCAACTGGTGAGCCTTGGAGGAACGGTAGAAAAATTCAGCCTGTCCATCTTGTGTGAACTCTAATGCCCCTTCATCAATCAGGTCCTGGATTTTGTTCCTCAGATCCCAACATTCATTGGTATCATGTCCTGGGCTAGCAGAGTGGTAGGCACACCTCTTGTTGGGATCATAGGCAGGAGATGCTGTGTTGGGGTTCCGGGGATGAGCCCTTAGTGTGATCAGATTCAACCTCAATAGGCGTTGCAAAGCTTGAAACAGCGACATGTTGAGCTGGGTGAATTGCCTCCTGGGCTTGTCTGGCTGAACTTGGCGAGGTTGGCGCTGAATTTGTGGTACTGGAGTCATTTGAGGAGCTTTCCCCTTATCCTCTTGTCTCGAGGATGATTGGATGATGAATGGCTTTTTACCCTTGGATGTTTGCCCCAGTAGGTTACCCTGAAGCAGTTGGTTGAAGAGAAACCAGAGCTCCTCTTGTCTTTGAACTAGGCCTTGAATGACATTCCTCTGTCCCAGCATCTGGGCTTTCATAGTATCCATCTCAGCTTGTAGGCGTTCCAACTTTTCATCCTCAGCGTTGCCCCTGACGAAGGTCTCCGTGAGAAGTATCCTTAGCTCCTCTTGCCCCCTGGATAGATTCAGGAGGATTTCCCCGAACCGAGTCTCTTGAGTAAGAAAGTCCTGGTTGTCTTGTGGGCAAGCCATTGCTGAAATAAACAGCGAGAATGGTGAGTGACCTGCAAAAGGGCTACCTGTAATGCAATGATGTGTATGATATGCATGCAATGTTTTCAAGGACCTCGCAGGGTAAACAAGAAAATTGTTAGCATCGGAATTTATAGCTTGATTGAAGGAAACCCATGTTGTTGAGAATTCTTCTTCAAGGGTCAAAGGCTCACCATATCCAGTGGGTCATAGCCTCTGACACCCTTGGCTAGAGGAAAATAAATCCCCTTTGCCCCTTGCTGGGTAATTGGTTTATCTTGACCTGCATCACAAGCCCTTGAGATCCTTGAAATGGGTTAGGATGTATGCAATGGTATGCAATGGTATGATGTTATGTTGTGCATGAGGTAATGCAAGTAACCCTGTTATGAGTCCCAATTAAGGACTATAAACCGAAACCTGCAAGAAACTTGATAAACTTGTTATGAGTCCTGATTAAGGACTATGAACAAAACCTGCAAGCAACCTAAGTAAAACCTGTCATGAGTCCCAATTAAGGACTATAAACAGAACCTGCAAATGGTTAGTACACCCTGTTATAAGTCCCAATTAAGGACTATGAACAAAACCTGCAAGAAACAAATGTCAGGTAACAAGCATGCAAATAGTCAAGTACGAAGGCACACAAGTCACACAAGAGAAGCCCTTAGAGTTTAGGCCAGCATGAGGTCTGGGTATTACCCTCTTTTAGTTGGTTGGTTCATACCTGTCCTATCAAAGTAACCGGGTTCTTAGAGGATCCCAATATCATTGACTACCCTCAATCGGTCATAACTCCAGCATCGCAATCTTTTCTTGCAGCCAGAACCATCACGAGAGTTTAGCCTCAATGGGCGTAGCATACTGCTACTGTTCTATTGGCCAAGTTGGGTCATTTAAGGTTCTAAGGTCTGTTGGTGCTTAATGACTCCTTAGAAGACCCATATTCTCCTCGTTGCGACACAAGGGATATCGGTACATACTAAGGTGCCACACCAACGTAGCCACTGCTTCACCTGTGTCGGTCTACGCCGGACAGGTCCCTCACAGCTTATGCTACCTAAACAGGGTATCCCCAGATCCGGGTTAGGATCTATGTATCTCCGATGCAACCCACAATAGTAAAGCAAGCAAAACAATACAAGTGAAAACACAGTTATGACCTAGCCCTAAGGTACACCTCACTTTATAAAGGTTCCCCAGCAGAGTCGCCAGTTCTGGGATCGGTGGATCTGGAACTGACTGTTTAACGCTGGTTCGCGAAATGTCGCGGAAGCAAGAGTCGCCACCGTCTTTTATTTTCTCCAAATGGAAAGGACAAAAGCACAGAAAAATTCCTTATAGAGATTGCTCTCGGTTCGGGAGGTAGGTTATAGAAAGGGAAGGTGTTAGCACCCTTTCTATCCATGGTTATCCATGGGCTCTTAGATACTTGCTCATTGTGTTTTCAAAATTGTTTGTTTGCTTTTCAATATGGGTTTAAAAAAGTTTCTTTTGAAAGATTTCAGTTCGACTCATACGTCAGAGTGTTTGAAAAGTTTGCTTTGAAAGCTTTTGAAAAGTGTTGGTGTGAAAAAGTCTTTTTGAGTTTGTTTTGAGATTAGAGCAAGTATCCTTGAGAACCTACCTACCCTAAGGAATTCGTCTGTGTAAATGTCCTTAAAAGTAGTGCCATCCCATCATTAAGAGGTAGGTATCACCACCGTTGGAGGTGTTCGGGTCAATTCGAGTTTGTAGGGACATGGTGATCACCAGAGCAATGGGAAAACACCTTAGAAGCTACCCTCATGCCAGGTTCCCGGATCATGAGGACTTACTAAGACATCCTCTACTCGACGATCACCTTTCGAGGCAAGGCAACAGTGAGGCGTACTCTAGGGGTGGTGTGTGCGATTCGTGTGTCGTTTTTATTGATATTTGTCTTGTCATGTTCATTGTGATCTATGCTTGATTTTATTATGGTCCATTCATTCTTGCATGCTTTTTTAACAGTTAAAGTATTTGCGGGAAAAATAAATCTACAGCTATTACAAATGGCGCGGGTCCACATCGCCAAAATTAAACCGGACCCGATTTGATATAAAAAATAAATAAAGCAATAAAAGTGCGAGAAATAAAATGGTTACAAGGCTTTGGGACATGTACATAATTATAATAAGCGACAAAGTAAATGTGCGAAATAAAATAATTAAGACAATGGGCGTTGGACCCTTTCATAAGAAATTAAAGTTAATAAGAATTAATTAATTAGAATTAAATGTTTTTGGTATTTTATGTTTTTTAAGATTTAAAAGAAAAAAGAATTTATTGAAATTAAAAATAAAATGCTAAACCCTAGTTCTAATGTTTTTTAAGTTTATTGTGAAAATATTAAGTTTTAACCTAATTGAAATCTAAGTTAATTTACATGCAAAAATTTAATTTATGAAAATAAATAAAATAAGCAATATTATTGTAAAAAAGGGAAATTAAGAAGAATAAAAATTAAACCTAATTCTATTTTTGGATTTTTAGTTATTAAAAGGATTAAAATTACAACCTAATTAAGCTAAATATTTACATGTAATTTATTTATGGAAATAATAAAATAAGAATTATATTTTTTGCCTTTTTCTGTTTTTATGATATTTTTTATTTTATAAAATAATTAATTAATTAAAACAAATAAAAAAAATAAATAACATAACAATTGAGAAAATAAAATATAAAAAGAAAATCAAACCAGGGGGGGTAGCCCCAAAATTGGAGGTAAGGCCTAGCATTCTGGCCCATTAAGCATTGCAATTTGTTTGACCTTTCCAGTTTGTATGCAAACGCGTTGACCTGGATTCATGGTACACCTTGACTCTGAGCCCTTTGATGGTTGTCTGGGACACGTGTATGCTTGGATCAGGATGGCATATGGTACGTCTCCACAGAAGCGCTGCATAGGAACACTTATAGAAAAATAATATTGAAAGTTACATAGACCTGGGGTTCGAACCCAGGTCTTGGAGGTTGCGTGCCTAGGTACCTGCCAGCTGAGCCATTTAACTTATTTGATATATTAATAACACACAAATAACAAAAAGAAAGAACAAACGCACTAATGATTAAACGCGCGAAAATTCAAAAGATCCAACCAGTGCTTGCCAACGCATCATCTTCCTTATTGTTTTTTTTATTTTTCTGAAAACACAAGCCTATGGAAACGGTTTTCTGGGCGTGGTCTAAAGCTGGTTTCAAGAAAATAGCGATTAGGTCCCTAACGCTCATAAATTGAGCGCGAGGGTTCCATTGCTTTCGTCTCAATGCACCGGTTTGAATGATGGTGGTTAGGGATCCCAATTTTGCTTGTAGTAAGAACCCCTAATTTTGAAGCTCAAGAAACCCTAATGTTCGATCATGGCATAATCTCGTATGGCACAGAAAAACTCAATTAAACATATCAGTTAGCTTCCAAACATTATGATAAACATGAATCAATAAAGAAATCTCACAAATAACGCTTGAATCATGATATTCGAATGGCAATTTTCTTCTGTACAGTTTGAGATTGTCTTACCAATTCTTGAGGCTTTGGTCGTGGTTTGTGATTGGAATGCCTTCAGGAATGCTTGAGGAAGCTAATGGGATGGGTGTTAGGCCTTGAATTGCCTTGCAACCTTGAAATCAGTTTTGAGTTTTTGGACAATTTTTTCAAGTTTCTACCTTGGTCTTTTGCGCAGCCTTTTTGTGTTCTTTCATTAGGTTTATGGTCAGGGTTATGTAGTGAGGTGATTAGGTCAAGAAAATTGAATAAAATCCATTGCTTTCATTGTTTTCAATCTTTGATTTTGTAAGATCTTTTCCAAATCTTTTCCATGTGCATTTTGTGTTCAATCAGCTCAAATCAAACCAAATCCTTCCATAATTGGCTAAGCACGAGATCTTGAGCCTATAATGTGCATAAAAAGATTTTTTTAGGTCAAGTTTATATTTTCTACATATTTAAATAATTTAAATGAATTAATATTAATATAAATTCAAATAAATAATTAAAAAAATGAGAAAATACTTCCCCTTGGGCTTAATGGTCGTGCATAGGCTTGGCATGAAGAAACTTGGAAGAAAAATGGGCCCATTTGCATTTTTGGATCATTTGCATCAATGTTGACTTTTCAAAATTCCCAAAAATTTCCCAACTTCCACAAGGCATAATTTGCTCAATTTTTAAGCTTTTCACATGTTCTTGGACATTTTGGAAAGGTCTTTGAGTCCTCTAACCAATGCCTTTGGTCCCATGTAATTTTGATTTACCAATCTCAAGTTATGGCCTTTGACTTAAAGTCCCTTTTTGTTGACTTTTGAAAATGACCTATAATGTTGAAATTGATAACTTTTTGTGAGAGAATTTCTTGGACTTGGAATATGAAGATGAGTTGTAGGAAATGTCTTTATCTTCAAAATGAGCTTTGGATGGAATTTTTCTGATAATCCATGTGAAAGTTATGCCCTGGTCAATTTCAGTTGACTTTTTCAGCTGTCCAAATATAGTAACTTTTGCATCTTTGATGATTTCTGAGCCAAATTTTGAGAATCATGATCAAGCATTGATAAAATGATGTTTGTGGCTTCAAAATGATATGTTGACCAAAAATTTGAACTTTTGACTGTCAAATGACCATTTTGCCCCTACAGTTGACTGTAGTGCAATCTAGGGTTTTGACTGTGCAATTTTGAGCTGAATGCCTTGAAACTTGATATGAGGATACTTGACCATCTTTGTAGGCATATGAGACTTGATTGGGCCTTTGAAAACTTCATTTTCTTGATCAGAACCCAAACCCTAGTTTTGACTGTATGAGAGACTGTTGAGCTGCACAACCCTTGGGGAATTTTGTGACCTTGACTTGACAAATCTTGGAGAATATGGGAGGGCAAATTTTGGGGTACAACAATGTGTCACCTGACATGGGCCGTGTCAGGGGGAAGACTGGGAAAAAATGAATTTGGAAACAGGACAAAAGGGGACACGGGTCACCGTGTCACACGGCCCGTGTCATTTCAACTAGGCTAATTGTTGGAAAAGAGAAGATCACAGAAGGTGACACGGGTGCCCGTGTCACACGATACAACACGTGTCAAGTAAGCTGAAGCATACAATTTGGAGGAAGATTCACAGAAGCTGACATGGGTGCCTGTGTCCACTGACACAGCGCGTATCAGCTCATACGCTGAAAATTCTTAAGATTGTGAACTTTTAGTGTTTTTGAACCCTGGAGGCTACTTTGGACTTTTGGTATCACTTAGGAAAAACGAGACTACTTAAACCTATTTTGTAGAAGAAAAAAAGAACTTTTTGGACGGGAGAATAATTTCACGATAGAAGATTGAAGTCTATGCAAGTTTGGGGGAACGAAGACCTTTCATGAGAGGAAGCAATTGAAGATCAGAGTTCACCATTAATTTGTGTAATGTTGTTTATCTTTATGTTTATTGAAATCTCTTTGAATATTATGTGCGGCTAAACCCCCAATGCTAGGGGGTCTCCCTGATTTGTAATGTTAAGAATACTGATCTTTTTGTTTTATTCAACATAAAAGTTTGTATGCATCAATTTGATTGTTTAGAAGAATTTATAGTTTTACCCTATGGGACCATAGGGTTTCACTGCTATTAATACATTTGAGTCGGACGGTCGTGTTAAGGTTTTCTAAATAATGATATTATAGATGATTTCACCTAGGACTAGGGCAATCCTATGATAACTAGAATAGTTCTTGATAATTGAATGCTTAACCTCAACGCTAATTTGAATGGAAATTTAAATTAGGGTAGAAGGTTAAAGGTTTTTCACTAAGGACTTAGTGAAAGATAATCTTAAGAATCGGTAATTGAGGTTGATGAACTTGTTGAAGAGATCAAAGAGTGAAGGTTATTTCATGGCAAATCATACACTCACCCCTAGCATATTTTAATCAAACAGAAAAAGTCACATTTTACTTTCAGTCATTTAATCTTTCGCAAGGATTTATTCCAAATCAAACTCCTAAACTATTGTTTTTGTTTAACTGAATTAATAATAAAGCTCAGTATTTCCTACATGGTCCTCGAGATCAGTCTTTGGGAAAATCCTATTATTACTACATCAGTGAAAATAGTACACTTGCTATTTTTCTGATCAAGTTTTTGGCATCGTTGTCGGGGACTTCCAAAATACTAAGTTTCATTGTGATTCAATTGAAATTTTATTGTTAGGCAATTAAAATTATATTTTTTAGTTATTTTTGTTTATTATTATATTTTAACTAATATTTTATGCGAGGTAAGACCTCAGCTGAACTTCCTTTTGACGCAGAGATCGAAAGAAATTTTCACGCAAGAAGAAGACAAGCTAAGTTAGCCAGACTGGCGTCCGAGGAAGATATTGCCTCATTTCACTCAGAGCACCAAGACACAGATTCGGAACACCATTCAGAACACCAAGAGACAGAGTTCGATTCAAAAACTGAAAACATGGGCGAAAATCCACCTGAGAGATTACTTGGTGACTATGGTGGAAGGAATGCACCGGCTGGTAGACTCACTATTGTAAACCACCCAGTGAATGTACCAAATTTTCAGCTGCATCCCAGTACTATCACTCAACTTGAGAGAAGGTCATTTTCGGGAAGGTTTAATGAAGATGCTAATAAGCATTTACATAGATTTCTGACCATGAGCACCACCTTTAAGATAAACGGTCATACTGAGGAACAGAAGAAATTGAGAATGTTCCCCTTCACATTGGCTGATGATGCTGAAGAATGGTTCTTTTCTCTTTCGGCTGATAGTATAACAACTTGGGAAGAAATGGAGACTGCATTTTTGAAAGAATATTTTCCAGCCTCAGTGTTCATAAGAAAAAGGTATGATATACTGAATTTCAAGCAAAAAGAGGGAGAATCGTTGGGAGATGCCTATAAAAGGTTCAAAACACTCCTAGTGGTCTACCCTACTCATAATCTGGAACAGACTAATCAAATGCAATCATTTGTAAATGGTATGAGAATCAAGACAAAGCAACTGATAGACACAACAGCTGGTGGCTTATCAATTTTTTCAACAGCCATTGGTGTGAAGAAGATAATAGAAGCAATTGCTGCTAATGAGCATTTGGAGTTATATGACAGGGTGGCCAGCAAATCTGAAGGATTCATTGATTTAAAGTTGGAGCCCAACAGACAATTAAAAATTGAAGAAACAATTATTGTAGAGGTAGACAAGAAGCTGAAAGAGCTGAAGTTAGGTACTCATCAAGTTGCCCAAGTTCAACAAGCACAAAATGTTGTATGTGAAATCTGTAATGGGCCGCACAATACAATGCACTATTTAGCTTACCCACAACAAATTGAAGACACTAAGTTCTTGAAGCAGAAAAATCTGTATTCAAGCACCTACAATACTGGGTGAAAGAATCATCCAAACTTCTCATGGAAAGATCAGCAGCAACAAGCTCCTCAGAAGGCAGAGTGGGAGGTGGCTATTGAAAAAATGGATGCCTAAACCTCTCAATTTCAAGAATAGACAAGGAGTAATTACAGGAATACCACAACTGCAATAAAAAATTTGGAGGTTCAAATGGGACAGATTGCACAACAGGTAGCGCTGCGGGCACAAGAAAGTAAAAAAAGTCATGAGAATGTGAATGCTATTAAAACAAGGAGTGAGAAAGTTGATAGAGAAAAAGAATAAGAGGTGAAGTTTGATGGCAATATCATAGAAGTAGAGTTAGAAGTGAGAAAGAAAAGGAACAAATGGGAAGAAGTGGTATCGCGTGTGAAGCTAGTTGAAGAGAAGACTAAACTAGTGATCAAGTTACCGTATCCATCTCGAGTGGCATAGAAGGACACAAAATAAAGAGATTTTTAGAAATTTGTAAAAAATTTCAAAAAGCTCGAAATTCACAAAATTTCAAAAAGCTCGAAATTCACATACCATTCTTTGAAGCACTCGAGAAAATGCCATTGTACCAAAAATTCATGAAGGAGGTACTTTCAAAAAAGAAACCGGCAGAAGATTGACAAGTACCCATTGATGAGAAATTGTGTAAAGTTGCGCCCGAGAGAAAAATACCTGTCAAGAAGAGGGATCTAGGGTCAGTTGCAATACCATGCATAATAAAAGATAGAGCTTTCAAGAGGGTTCTGATTGATTATGGCTCTAGTGTGAGTTTAATGCCATTATCGATTTTCAAGAAGCTCTATATTGAGAAGATAAGCGGGAGTGGAACAAAATTGAAATTTGCGGATTACACCATCCATCAGTCATATGGGATAGATGAAGATGTATTAGTGAAAATTGACAATTTTGTTTTCCCATTTGATTTTCAGATCATGGACATACCTGAAGATGAAGAGACTCATATCATTCTTGGTCCACCATTTATGCTGACTAGTCGATGCAATTTTAATATCGAGACAAGTAATCTGACACTGAAATCATTTGATGAGGAAATAACCTTGAAGTTGTTAGAAATCAGGAAGCAAGGTGCAGGTGGAAAGGATAAATCTTCAGTCGAAATGATCAAAGTAGAAGGAGAAGGCAACAACTCAAAATCATAACCAGAAGAAGTCTTGGGAAAAATCTCTCTGATGGCATCAATAAAAATTCCTAAATACAGTCAACAAGGAAATAAGGGAAAGAATAAGGAACACCAAGATGAAAAGATGGAAGTTGGAAGTGGCTGGAAGTACAAAGGGGTTGAGACTTTTGATCTAAATGAGTTCTGGATTGCGGGAAAAAAAAACAAGGTGTGGAAGAGGAAGTACCCCCATAAGGGTATGAACCGTCGAGCCATGTGACGTTAAACGAAGTGCTTTATGGGAGGAAACCCACGCTTTTAATAACTTAGTTTTTATTGTTGTTTTGTTTGCAGGTAATAAAAAGAGAGTCTTACTGGTGAGAGCTAGGAAGCTGCAACATGTGTTATATTATCCTCTATGAGTCACCTTCTCGAACCTGTTTCGAAATATTGGGGTCAATGTTTAGTCCCCTTTTCAGTAATACACCTTTTTTAAGCTTTATATTTTAGTCGAGTTGGGTCTTCAGCCCATTGTTCTACTTTTTTCTGTTTGGCCCATGTTAATATTACATTCATTTCCTTTTTATTTATTTATTTTATTATTTATTCATTTGTTTATTTTAATTGATTAGTTGAATTGTTCTCTTAATGAATATTTAGAAAAATCTAAATTTCATTTTTACAACTTAATAGACTAAGTCATTTTTCATAATTAATTGTTTCAATTTAATCAGATTAAACTTTTTTAAAATTAAAGTCAAACCATTTTCAAAGTAAAAATCAAAAACACTTTAAACTCGATTTAAAATCATTTTCAAATCAAAGTCAAATCATCTTTCACAACTTGATCAATAACAAGTAATTTTCTCCACTTATTCAAACACTTCAAAATCTTTTCTCAAATAAATCAGTTGAAAATTGATTAGTTGGACGTAATATCCATCCTAGTCCAAGAATACTTGGATACAAGTCGTAATAGCTTATTTTTCGAGTACTTGTCTTCCGTTCAAAATACAATAATTAACCAAATTTAGTTCATTATTTTATGGATGAAAAAGGATTAGTTGGACATAATATCCATCCTAGTCCACGGGTATTTGGATAAAAGTTGACCTTTTGAATACTTATCTTCCTTGAAGGGATTGTAACTTAATTCACCTCACAAGTTTCATAAATAACTTGGATGAAAAAGTATTAGTTGGATGAAATATTCATCCTAGTCCCCGAGTATTTGGATACAAGTCGTAATAGCTTGCCTTTCAAATACTCATCGTTCACCTAAAAACAACTTCAACCAATCAAACCTCATTTTTCGCTGAACACGACGACAAACATTTTCATAAACAAACGATGTTTTATCCATTATGATGAGTCAAACAAGAAAACACTTCTTTTCTCCCATGCGCAACAAGAAAGCAACACTTAAACCACTCGAATGCGACCTAAATGTCGCTCACTAAAATCAACTTACAAACAACCATTTGCTAGTAAGAACTCTGTAGCTTTGAGTTCCCCATCGAACCTGGTAATACGTAGGAGCGTGATTCAATGTCTCGTTAAGCACCCTAATAAAAAAAACTAATTTTTCTCCCACTTGTAAATAACCACAATAATTAGAAGAAATCAAATATCATAAGCTAACATTTCTATTCGCAAAACTAACTAAACGGTTCCCGTTCAATACAATAGATGTGTGGGGTGCTAATATTGAGTTTATAAGAAATATGACCCATACCCTCTATGCCTTAGGGTTTGGATGGATATGTGGCGTCAAGGTCTCTTGGATTCCAAATGTTTGTCCTATTGACATTTCCATACCTCTTTTCCCAGACTCCCATTAACACTTCCAAACCTCGCTTTCTAGACTCCCTAACACTCACTATCAACGATCCTTAACTTGAATGTTAGAGTAATTTGAAAGTATCATTGACACCAAACAAGAGCTTGAAGATATCCACAATACTCAAAAGTTCACCATTAATGATATCAACTATCTATCCATTAAAATAAGATACCACTAAATACCCTAAAATATGCTTTTTCTTTTTAAAATTTTGCACATAAAAAATGAATAACAGTAAATGCCAAATGTCCAAAATATTGTAATTTCTCATTCAACCTCATTCTGAAACATGACGTAACAAATTCAAATTTACGTTTGTCTTTTTCCCTCACCAATCCCCTAAATCCACTTTTAGGTCATTTATGTTATAACTAACGTCTGCAGTGTTGCCCTTTTTCCGTTGAGGTATCAGTTAACTGTATTGAGTTGGTATTTTTATTTTAGCTTTAAATATAATTATTTGGTGCCAGCACATGTCAATATATTATTGGACAATGAATGTTGAACAAATAATTTGTTTGTAGCAAGAGGGATTTAAACCCACACATTAAAGCTCAATGTTAAAGTCCTCTACCAATTGAATCACGACACAGTTGTGTTACTTTCCTACATCAACCTATATATAAAGCCTCCTTTTGTGCATAATCGTTGATTGCTGACACTCAATATTAGAATTCGCATAAAAAATGTAAAAAATGAATCTTTAGAATGTGCTTCTAAGTCTAGAAACTTTCGAAATTCAACTAACAAGACATGAATAAACTATCAATGCAGTGAAAGTACAACTTAGTGTTACAACGGAATATGTTAAGCACCCTTTAAGCCTTGAAATTTACTTATTTGCCTTATCCGTCTGTAATTAAAACTTATAGCACATTATGTGTTGCTCTTGTCTTGTTTTTCATAATTATAATGAAGCTATCTTTTCTATAAAAAAAGATGAAGCAATGATTGTTTGCCTGAAAATCAAATGAAGCAACGGATAGTGAAGATTGCTTATCATGACTAGATAAACAACCGAGTAACAACATTGCGTACTTGTGTTTTGGAAGCAATCAACGGTTATGCACAAAAGAAGGCTTTATATATAAGTTGATGTAGGAAAGTAACATAATTGTGTTGTGGTTCAGATGGTGTAGAGGACTTTAACATTGAGCTTTAGTTCGTGGATGTGGTTGACACCAAATAATTAAATTTAAAGATAAAATAAACAATACCAACTTTTTCAAAAAGAGTAACGTTGTAGACATTAGTTAGCATAAAAAATTTACATGTAGCAAAAAAAACAAAAAAAACAAACTTATTACAATTAAATAACTTAAAAGGCTTTGGAGATAATTTTACCAAATATATACAATGTAGATATTTAATTTTTAATTTTAAAAAAAAATTAATTCTAATTATTTACTATTATTAAAAATATTAATTAATCTATTTTTAAATTTTAATAAAATTAAAAATTAATTTTTTGAAAATAGATAATATTCCATAACTATTCATATAATTAATTTTTTATTTAACATATTACTATTAAAAAAATACTTATTTCATTTTAATTAATAATTTTAATTATTTAACATTTAAAATTAATCACACAATCATATTAAATAAAATAAAAAATAAAAAAATATAATTTATTTTTTTCTAAAAAATATATTATTTATATGACCATTTAATCGAGTAATAATAACCCTTTATCAATGTTATATGCATGATGTCAAATGAACCATGCTTATTAGGTTATGGAAGAAAAGAAAAGAAGCGTTGGCGGCCTTATGTAAGCACTCCACTTGCACTGTCACGTCACGTGAGCAACAAAAGCAAGCTATGAAAATCGCATCACGCTCATGTTTGAAACTTGAAACAAAAAAAAAAAACACATGACTATTTACTAGCACTATTATATAAACACCGCTATTGGCATTAGGGTTTGGGCCCTAAATTTGAAATTGAAACACAACATTGAAAAACCACAGTATCTCTATTCCCCATCCATAACCACATCAACATTCATTCATTATAGTCCATAGAAAAAAAAATAGAAAAACCCTAGAACCTTGGAAACAAACCAAAACCCTAATCCCCATCTTTCAATCACTCCCAAACACTCAGAAATGGCCAAAAAGAAAGTTGCCCATGCTCAATCTCAATCTCTTGACCACAAGACATTAACCCCACCAACCACAACCACAACCACCATTGATGACTCTTCTGTTCAGATTCAGAATCTCAAGAACCTTAACAACGTTCTTCTCAAAGAAACTACTAATCACAGAAACCACATTCAAGAACTTCTTCATTCAAATCACGCTGCCATGGACGCTGAAGCGAGAATCTCCGAGAATAATTTTGCTTTGGAGATTGAAAAGTATGTGTTTTTTGTTTTTGCTAGGGCCCATTTTGCTGAATTAGGGTTTTGTTTTGATAGGGTTGTTGAGGAGAGGGATGAGAACAAGTACGAGGTTGATGTTCAGAAGGAGAAGGTGAATGACCTTGTGTTGAGTCTCGAGAATGAGAAGCGGAATGTGGGGAAGATTAGGTTGGAAGCCGGGAGTCTGCTGGAGGAGAAGATTCAGAAGGAAAGAAGGGTTGAAGAGCTTGAAAATGAGAAAGATTTGACTTTGAAGAAGTTGATTGAGTCAGAGAAGGTGATTGATGAGTTGAAGGAGAAGATGGATTTGTTGGTGAAGGTGAAGAATGAGATTGAGAATGTGAACAGTACTCAGGGGACAAAGATCTTTGACCTCGAACGTGAGGTGCTGCAACATGGCGACCTTTTGAAAAACTCGCGGAAAGAAGAGGAGCTGATGCGCATTAAGATTGTTGAAATGGAAGAAACTATTGGGCTTGCTGTGGAGAAAGAGAGGGAACTGAGGGTGGAATATGGCTATTTGGTTGGAGAGAAGAAGGAAATGGAGAAGAGTATTGAGATTTTAACTGAGGCAAGAGATGGTGTTTTGAGAAAACTTGATGTGGTTGAGAGAGAGTTGGAGAATAGGCAGCGCGAGGTTGATGAAGCGAATAGAGCCAGAGAGGAGATTGAGAAGGTTAAAGTTAGTGGCGAGGACGAAATTATTGAGTTGCTAGGTGAAGTGAGTCGACTAAGGGGTGTTGTTGATGAGTTGGAAATGTCTTGCAAAAAGGTTGAAGAGAAAAATATTGGATTATGGTCTCAAGTTCATCATTATAGTAATGTTATTCTAGAGGAAAAATCTATGAATGAGCTCAACATTAAGAAGTTTGAAGAAGAGAAAACTAAAGTGGAGAGTTTTGAGTCACAAGCTGTGGTAATGCAGGAAAAAATTGAGCAATTACTTTCTCAAGTTCAATCTTATAAGAAAGTTGTTGATGAAGTGGTGCTTGAGAGGGATAACATTGAAAAGAGATATGATGAGGAGAAAAACAAAGTAAAGAATTTGGAGTCACAAGTTGTGGCAATGGAGAAAAAGATTGAGCTATTACTTTCTCAAGTTCAATGTTCTAAGAATGCGGTTGATGAAGTGGTGCTTGAGAGGGATAACATCAAAAAGGGATATGATGAGGAGCAAACCAAAGTGGGGAATTTGGAGTTGCAAGTTGCTGAGTTGAAGCTTGAGAAGGATACCGTCAAGAAGGGATATGAGAAGGAGAAGAATAAGGGGGAGAATTTGGAGTTGCAAGTTGCAGGACTGAAGGAAAAAATTGGAAATGTTGAAGCTGATTTGGCCAAGATAAGAAGCGAGAAAGAGAAGATGAATGAGAGGAACAAGGGGCTGGGAGGCCGAGTAGATGTTTTGATTAAGGAAAAGGATGCTGCACATAGTAGCCTTATTGCTGCTCAACGAGAATGCGATGAATTGAGAGCTAAGTTTGACTCATCCTGCATCAATTCTAAGCAGGCCTTGGAATTGTTGAAGAGTACTGCTGCTGCAGTTGTGGTTAAGGAAAGTGTGGAAGTGATTCCTCGCAGTGGGAAGAAGAAACACGAGAAAGAAGAAATTCAGTCTTTTGCTGAAGAATTAGAGACGATAAAGAAAGCATTCAAAGTTAAGAATGAAATGGTGGATCAGATGAAGCAACAAGTTGTATCTATGCAGAAGTCTGTGTCTGATGCGCAAGGTAAGCAATTTTGGACTGGGATGTCATCTGCTGCTACACTTTTGATCGCTCTGACTGCCTATATTGCTAAAGGTCGCTGAAATGTTGTCCTGTTGCATATTGCTAAAGGTCGCTGAAAAGTTGTCCTGTTTATTTTATAAGATTAGTTTTTGTAATAGTATCAAGATATACCTTGGTTTTTAGCCAAACAATCTTGATCTTTAGCACCGAATTAATTACTTTTGTTTTAACATCTTGATCTTTGCTTAGTCTAAATTGATAGATGGAAACTTGTGGAAATGTGGTGGCTAACTATAATAAAACGAACCATATGCTATTTGGTCTTAACATGGGTTTGATGTTTATTTGCTTCAAGATGATTGGAAATAGAATTGTTTAATACATTTTGATTCATTAAAGTGAATTTGAATACAGAAAATTGTTTAATAATACATTTTGGCATTCTGTGAATTTGAATACAGAATTTTTGGACACAATCTGTCGCTAATTCTATGGTGTCATGCACGAGTTTCTTCGGTCAATAAATCCTACCACACACTCTTCTCACCAAAACTTTCCCCTTCTTCTCACCAAATGGTGGTTTCTTAGGTTATTTTGCCTTCACTGCCACCATCTTAGTTTTGCACAACCATCACACACTACAAATGATGTATATATTTCTACTGTGAAATCACATATTCCCATTTTCACTTTCACTGTCTCTGTTGTCACTGAGGATTGCCACAACCTTCAATACCTATTGATATTATTGGTTTTCATGTGCTTTGCACTCGGTTCATGTTCATATATGCGGGAAAACTAATAAGATCATATGGTTTTTATTTTTCAGTACAGATGTAAATAAGATCATAGTAACTGTAACCAAAAATAATAATAAGAACATTGTAACAATAATTTAACAACTGGCATGCTGGCATCTGCAAATTTTGCATAAGGTCATGATCGATGGTCCTGCTTTAAAAGAGGTCGTGGTTGGTTATAATATGGGGATAATACTTGTTGGAGGGAAACAAGGAGTTCGAATTTATGTAAGCTTTTACTTTATAAAAAGAGACAATTGAAGTATCTTCTGCAATCAGATTCCTTATTCTAATTAAAAATATTTACTTTATGGCCAACTTTCAAGTGAGCTTTTCAGACAAATATAATAAAAAAACACATATAGGGCTCCAATATGTATGTGACAAATAATTGTATGAAATGAAACTATTAAAATTTCAATACAATCTATCTACACAATTCTTTAAAATATTATAAGTATTTTAACATGGATACTCTAAAATATGCAGCTCTAGAGGATTCAAAGTGATAGATACCTTGATTGATATGTGGTAGTTTATACTTTATACCAATGTCACACACTTAAGTTTGTACAAAGAAATGTTCAAAATCTAAGAGGGTCTTTGATGGTTATTCGGCAGAATTAATTTGATTTGTGATGGTTTAATTATGGTGGGTAGCAATCCAATTAAGGCACAACAAATTTGCAATATGAATAAAGGTGCAATTGATTCTAAATCCAACTATTTTTATTATACGGGAATGTACATATATTAATGGAATTTTAGGAACAAGTTAAATATCATAGGGTAAATATCATTTATATCTATAATTTTAGTTATCACTTCAAAAAAAAATAGTAAAATATCATTTATATCTATAATTTTTAGTTATCACTTCAAAAAAAAATGAGTGTATAGTGTTAATGTTATTTTAATATACTTTAAAGAAGTTACTGTAATTTTTTATTATTATTTTAAGTTGGATGAGGGTTGGTGGAGATAGGAAGCTATGTGTACAACACTTGCTGGATGTGACAACATAGACTGATTATAATTATAAATACGTGAAATGAA